>VWZI01008677.1:3062198-3116345 GCA_013396835.1 Psilopogon haemacephalus | reverse complement strand
ATTCTATTGTTGTTGTTATTGTTTTTATTATTATTATTATTATTATTATTATCATCATCATCATCATCATCATCATCATTATATGCTCCAGTTAATTGGCTAGGGCTGGGTGATAGGTTGGACTGGATGATCTTGGAGGTCTCTCCCAACCTGGCTGATTCTATGATTCCATTATTATTATTATTATTGTTATTATTGTTATTTATTTGTTTGATTGGGCTTTTTTGTTTGTTTATTTTTAAAGACTGATGTCCACTATGGGTGTCTTTTATTTTATTTTATTTTATTTTAAAACCCCATCCTATAGAAAGGCTTCAGGGGCATCTGAGAAGGGATGAGCAGAGTAGGGCTTGCGGAGGAGATCTTATTGTGGCATTTCAGTATTCCAAGGGCTCTATGAGAAAGCTGTGGCGAATCTCCTTAGCAAGGCCTGCTGTAACAGGACAAGGGGGGATGGCTTTGAGCGAGCTGCAGGAGAGGAGGTTTAGACTCAATCTGGAGAAGGCATTTTTCACGCTGAGGATGATCGGCCAGAGAGGTGGTAGAAATCCCATCTCTGCAACCGCTCCGGGTCAGGTGGTTGCGACTCCAAGCAGCCTGATCTAGTTAAAGATGTCCCTGCTGATTGCGGGGGGGTTGCACTGGATGACCTTGAAAGGTCTCTTCCAACCCAAACGGCTCCGTGCTCTGCAGCTTGGGCTGCTCTCGGAGCTGCCGCATCCGGCTCCTGCCCACGGCTGCACAGCGGGCAAGGACCCAGGTTGCTGAGCCTGCGGCTGGGGCCGGGGCAGACCCCGGTGCAGCCACTGCTGTCCCCCGCAGGCGTGTGCCGGAGACAGCTCTGCCGCCCTCGGGCACTGGCTGGGCTGCGACGAGTCGCTGCGCCGCGGGGCGCAGGGCAGCGCAGCTCGGCAGCGGCAGGCAGCGCAGCTCGGCAGCGGCAGGCAGCGCAGCTCGGCAGCGGCAGGCAGCGCAGCTCGGCAGCGGCAGCAGCAGGCAGCTCTCGGCATGGCAATGACATCTAGCGGCAAAAACGTTCCTGCAGCCTGCCCGTCCAGCAAGGCTTGGCCTCTGTGCCCCTCGGCACGGCAGCAGGATGCTCTTGGGGTTTCTCTGAAGGACCTCTTGTCTTTGGGCTGGCGAGCGAAGGGGGATGTGTTGGGAGAACAGGGTTTGCAACGTGGGCAAAAGCTGTGCTGGCACAAAAGGCTGAGAGCCGATCTCTGCAGGACTGAAACAGGTGGGGTAGGAGTCTGGGCAGGATGCTGTGGAGAAAAGAATCATAGAATCAGCCAGGCTGGAAGAGACCTCCAAGCTCATCCAGTCCAACCTAGCACCCAGCCCTAGCCGACAGCACTAAGTGCCCCATTCAGGCTTTGCTTGAACACCTCCAGGGATGGGGACTCCACCACCTCCCTGGGCAGCCCATTCCAATGCCAAACACTCTCTCTGCCAACAACTTCCTCCTAACATCCAGCCTGTACCTCCTCTGGCACAACTTGAGGCTGTGTCCCATCCTTCTGTTTCTAGTTTCCTGGGAGCAGAGCCCAACCCCACCTGGCTACAATCTCCCTTCAGGTAGTTGTAGAGAGCAATGAGGTTTGCCCTGAGCCTCCTCTTTTGCAGGCTGCACACCCCCAGCTCCCTCAGCCTCTCCTCACAGGGCTGTGCTCCAGGCCCCTCCCCAGCCTTATTGCCCTTCTCCAGACATGTTCCAGTACTTCAATATTTCTCTTGAACTGAGGTGTCCAGAACTGGACACAGCACTCAAGCTTCCTGACAGCTCCTGCTGAAGGGCTTGAGTTCCATGTGGAGCTGCTGACCTGGTGCTGTCCTCGTCCTGCCCTCAGATGGAGGCAGCAGAGCAGCTGCTGGGGCTCTGGGAGATGGTGAGTCATGGTGACAGCTACTGAGTGGCCTCACAGCTGAGCATCACCCCACACGGGCACATTGCTTCCACTTGGCCTCCCTGAACCCCTTAGGGCAATGTGAAGCGTTGGAGTTGACTCCCTGCTTCCTTATGTCCACCTAATCCACATCACAAGCTGCAAAAGTGGTCAACAAGTGTGGCATGCTGATGGTCTGGGAGCTGAGACCCTCAGGGCAGCTGGACCGCAGGCATGTTTGAGCCTGAAAGCAGGGAGCAGGGGCCGGGGTGGGGACAGCATACTTAGGTGGAGGCTGACAAGTTTTAAGATGCAAATGTGGGTCAGAAACTGAAAAGATCAGGTCACTGGGCACGTCTGCTCATGCAGGGACACTCCTGAGTCCCACACAAAGGTTGTTCTAAGGCAGCAACTCCATTCTGCTGAGGCTTCGGAAAATCCTTCCCAGGAGGGGGAAAGGGCTTTTGTCTCGGCTCAAAGCTCTGCTGGTGATGTCAGCTCCGTGCAAAAGGGTGAGAGCTAAACAGGCTCCCCGGTGGGTAGGTGTGGGCAGGGCGACCCCTTGACCTGCAGCTGTTTAGTGGGAGCACAGCATCTCTAAAGACAGGCTTTGCTCAGGCTCCAGCTACCTGCGGTATTGTGGAGCCGAGGCCACTAGCAGGCAACAGGGGGAGAGGAAGCAGTAAACCTGCTTAAGAGCTAAGCCAGAAAGAGATTGCTGCAGCTCAGAAAACACAGAGGAGTACAGCAGAACAGGTGTCAAGATGAGCCTTCAGAAACCTGGGATGGCAAACCAGCCACTCATAGGATGCTCTGGGTTGGAAGGGACCTTTAAGATCATCTGCTTCCAACCCCCTGCCATGAGCAGGGACACCTTCCACTAGCCCAAGCTGCTCAAGACCTGATCCAAACTGGCCTCGAATACCTTCAGGGAAGGAGAATCCCCAACCTGTTGCAGGGTCTCCCCACTCTCACTGTAAGGAGTTTCTTCCAAATCTCCCATCCTCAAGCTTCAATCCATTCCCTCTAATCCTATCACTACAAGCCCTTGTAAAATGTCCCTTCCTGCCTTGTAGCCCCCTTCAGGTACTGGTAGGTTGCTCTAAGGTCTCCCTGGAGCCTTCTCTTCCCCAGGCTGAAGAGCCCCAACTCCTGCAGCTTGTCTCCATAGGGGAGTCCTGCAGCTTCGGAAGTTTGAAATCTGATGGACCAGAGAGTGAATACCTTTAGCATCCCAGTATCTTCCATGCTGTGTGTCACTTTAGGTGGAAAGGACAAGTGAAATATTGGTAGAAAAGAGCTTCTGTGGAAAGCAGACCCTTTGTTGTCACTTTGTGCAGTGAGTTTTCTTTATGTTCACAGGGATATCAACACAGACTTGGTGGGGGTAACAAAAGCTGAGGGAGAAATGATAATTTGGAACCTTTTAAGCTGGTGATGTCCAGCAAAGAACCTCCTTGGTGCAGAAACCCATTTAATTTTCTAGGAAGCCCTGACCACACACCGTCTGCAGAGCCTGGTGCCACACTCCAGTGCCCAGCACACAAGCAGTTAGTTGGGCTTGCCCATACATGGGTCTGAGTGCCTTACACAACCCAGGAAGCTCCTGGGTCTTGGCCTAACTCAGTTGCATAAGGCTGTGCCCACAACCAGCCTGGTTAATCATTTGGAGAAAGCTGACTGAGCAACTGTTAATCCCTCAGTGCAGGGCTGGATGTGTGCCACACAGAGCCAAAAAAAAAAAAAAAAAAAGCAAAGCAAAGCCCCCCAAGGAGCTGTGTGCTTGTCTGCAGTGTCACAAACAGCCTCTCAGTGTGGTTTAGGAATGAGATGCCAGGTTCTCCACGTGAACTTCACTCCCTCAGCCTGCTGGCCTCTCACCTTGGCCATGAAGTTGCTGGCACATAATTGTGAAGAGGTTGGTGGTGTGTTTTGGGTTTGGTTTGCTGCCTGCACTGGTCCCTTAGCTGCTGGATCACTGCTGGCAGCAAAACTGTGTGTGAGCCATGATAGATCCATGGTGATGAACTTTTTAGGTGAGTTATCCCTGGTGGGTAGAGGAGCATCACAGAGGCCTGATGTGTGGCCTGAAATCACAGAACACCTCAGGCTGGAAGGGGTAAGGGGGTTGGAACTACATGGTCCTTGTGGTCCCCTCTAACCCTGACTGATTCTGTGATCATCTACTCCAATTTCCTTGTTGGACAAGGACAACTCTCAACTAGATTTGGCTGCACAAAGCCTCATCCAGCCTTGCTTTGAATGTACACAGGGAGGAGGTATCCACAGACTCTCTGGGCAGCCTATTCCAGAGTCTCATCAGCATCAGAGTGAGGAACTTCTTCCTAAGATCCAGCCTAAGTCTACTCTCTCTCACCGTCAAACCATTCCCCCTTGTCCTGTCTCTAGACATCCTCATGCAGCCTTCTTGTAGGATCCCTTCAGCTATTGGAAGGCAGCTCTAAGGTGCCCCCAGAGTCTTCTCCAGGCTGCACACCCTCAGCCTGTCCTCATAGCAGGGATGTTCCAGCCCCTGGATCATCTTTGTGGCCATCCTCTGGACCTGCCCCACCAGCTCTGTGTCCTTCTTATGTTGGGGACACTAGAACTGGATGCAGAATTGGAGGTGAGGTCTCAGCAGAGCAGAGTCAAGGGGCACAATCCCCTCTCTTGCCCTGCTGCCTGCACTCCTCTGGATGCAGCCTAGGATTTGCCTTCTGGGCTGCATGAGTGCCCTGCTGGCTCATGACACATGGGATTCCCAAGGTCAGGAAGGGCCAAAGGATTCCCAAGGTCAGACATTTCTGATCTCAAAACTCCAAAATGCCACTTTAAAATGAAAGCAAACGCAGCTGATCACCCAGTGAAGGCGAGGGTCCAAATTGCTTAATTTTTTGGTAGTATCTGTTGTTTCTGAATTTGTGAGCTTTGTGTTAGTGACTCTGAGCAGTGGCTCAGTTTTTAATTGCTATTAGCTATTGACATGACACATTAATTGTTTCTGCAATTAAAAGTGTGTTCAGCTTTCCTCTGTGCCAGCGTTTGTGACATTCAGGAGTCATAAATGTCAACCACTCCATCATTTTTTGGCTGTAAACATGTCCTTAGCAAAGTCGTTTCACACAGAAGCCAAACGAAGAAATGCAACCACAGCAGCACTTCAGAAGTTTTCTTGTGAGGCTTAGAGGGCATTAAAACTCTTCCCTCCACCCTTCCCACCAGGTGGGTACATTGATTTGTAAGCTTAGCCAGTGCCTGGTCACCAAAGACCGCTGGAGTAATGATCTGTCACGTAGAAACCTCTAGAAGTTAGCAGCCAAATGCTGGCAGAGGCTGTGCAGAGGAGTCTCAAGGACTGACATCATTTTAGGCATTTGAACTTTGAACCTTCACAGATGCAAGCCACGGGCTTGACCTTGCAATGATTGGTTGACTCTCTGTGGTCTTTGAGATGCCAGATGGGGAGAGTGGAGCATTTGCCCTCTCTGCCTATCCCCATCCTGCATGTGAGCTCCTGTGGCCAGGTTGGTACCACAAGCAAACAAAACATTTGCCTTAAAGTCAGGAGGGCAGAATTGCTGCTGCTGGCAGAGCTTTGCAGGTTTCACCTTGCTAATAAAACCAAGCAGACGAGGAGGGGCCAGCTCCAACAGCAGGTCTTGTGCTGGCAAAGAAGGAGGTAACTGTGGCTCATGTCCTGCTGGTGATTTTTGTTCCAGTGAAGGTACCACTCAGAATGTTTGATGTGGAAAAAGACTGAGTTTTGTCTCTGTGCTGTATTGGTTCTAGTTAAGCTTCCCAGAGCCCAAAGCCTAACAGAACTATACAATAATAGGATGCTTTCACCTCTCCCCCCACTTCGTAAAGAAAGGAATTAGATGTAGAGAGTGAAAAGGGCTAAAACACCCAAGGAATGGTCTTGGGTTTATTTGGAAGTTAAAAAAAAAAAACCCACCAAATAAAAAGGTATTTAAGGGGAGTTAGAAAAAATATAGAGAAGAGAAACAAAATACAAAATAAGGGTAAAACAAACAAATAATAGTCTTGATTTGATTTGGAAGTTAAAAGAAAAAAACCCAAAACTTTAACAATAAAGGTATTTATGGTAAGGAGAGTTAAAAAAAAAAGGGAAGGGAAACAAAATATGAAATATGGGAAGGGAAAAGGGGAAAAGCACCCAAAGCATAGTCTTGATTTGATTTGGAAGTTAAAAGATAAAAAAAAAAAAATAGACAAAAGATATTTTTGGTAAGGGGAGCTACAAAAAACATAGGGATGGGAAACAAAATACAAAATATGGGAAGAGAAAAGGGGTAAAGCACCCAAAGAATAGTCTGGGTTTGATTTGGAAGTTGAAAAAAAAAATAAACTAACAATAAAGAAAAGGTATTTTAGGTAAGGGGAGTTACAAAAAAACTATAGGGAAAGGAAGCAAAATACAACCAGATTGGATGGGAATGGGTGGAGGTAGATTCAGGAGGTGGATGCTCCTACCAGGTGTTTGGCTGGCAATGTGGCAAAGCAGGAGCAGCAGGAACCAGGATGCTGCTGGTGAGGTGAGGCAGGGCAGAGAGAGAGAAAAACCTAGGAAGTTCCTCTGTTTTTGTAGGGGTCCAAGGCAGGAAGTTGGAGTGGGGTAACCACTGCGCCTGGGGTCAGGCTCAGACCAACACCTGGGAGGAGTCAGGATGAACTGGGAGCAGGTTCGGACCACCCCCAGGAGGTCAGGTTCAGAGCAGTCCTCAGGAGGGGTTAACCCTTTACCTGTGGTTGTGCTGCAGGGCATGACCATCCGTCCTCTGGTTGACTTGTTGGCTGTCAAGAGGAAAAGAGAGAGCGCTCCTACAGTGGGAGAGCAGATCCACATCCGGGTAAGTGATGCACCTATGGCCAGGGCGGTCCAGTTGGCTTTGCTGGTAGCTATAGAGTCCTTCTGAAGCATCCTGGTGTGCCCCCAGGGACTCCACAGCCTTTCCAGCTCTGAAGTCCTGTGCAGCTCCTCAACTGTGAGTTATGATGATTTTCATTGAGCGCTGGTTTGAGGGGAATTGGAATGTTTTAATGAGAGAAATGAGACCATTGGCTGTGAAAAGAAAGTAACAGTGATGTCTGTATCACCCTTTTTGTTCTCCTGAGAGATATAAAAAACAAGAAACCTAAACCAAAGTCAGTCAGTCTCTGCCTGGCTGCTGCCTGCTTCACTGATTCCTCTGTCTGCACCTGTGTAACCTCCATCTAATAATATTTTTTTTCCCCTGCTAACTCTTCATCTGTCTTCCTGCATCTCATCCCCCTGCATGGAAGAGATTCTGAACTAAGGGAGGAGGGGTGGAAGAAGGAGAGGAGTTGGTTCCAAAGCCCTTCTGGGTGGCTCTGCTGTTGGGGAAGGGTTTTGCATTTCTGTTTTACTTTTAACTTGTGTCTAATTGTATCTAGCTGTAAATGCCTGTATGTATGTGTGCTGTGTGTATATGCTTGCAAACTGTGCCACGCTGTAAGTGGAGCTTCATTCCTTAACTTCCAGCCAGCTGAGGTAGTCTGGGGTGGGAAACTCCCAAAGTGCCACACGTGTGAATGGCAGCCACCAGCTCAGCCAGGCTGGTGCTGTGTTAAGTGCTGCATAAACGTGGCAGAAAGGGATGATCACCTGCCCCCAAGTTTGTACTCTAACCTCTGTCCAACTCCCCTGCCTCTCAGCAAAGAGTGAAAGCAAATGAGACTCGGTTGCTTTCAGGGTTGGGATCCTTTGTGTGTTCACCCAGCATGTCACCAGCAGTTTGGGTATGCCCCCCTCCTGGGAAGTGTCCAGTGCCAGGCTGGATGGGACCTGCAGCAGCCTGGCCTAGTGGAAGGTCTCCCTGCTCATGGCAAGGGAGCCAGAACCAGGCGACCTTTAAAGGTTCCTTCTAACGCAAACCATTCCAAAGTCTCCTAAAGCAGAAGTTGAGTCCACCTTGCCCTCACCATGCACATGTTGGCCTTTCTAACTGCAGGGCACTTGCTCAGAGCGTGGGTCAGCTCCAGGAGGAGGCAGAGTGTTCTGCACACCTAGCTGAGGCTCTGCCTTTGCGTCTGCATCCAGCGTAGAGTTGTGGCTTTCAGTCTGGCTGTTTATGCCCAGTCACATTTCTGTGGGTATGGTTCCTTCAGGAAGATTTTTTTTTTTTTTTTGGTCATCTTTTTGGGTAGCTGGAAATGAAGACGTTAGGTCTGAAGACATTCACAGAAGCTGTTTGGCATCCTCACAATTAGGCTGTATTACAGGGCTTTGTCTGAGGTTAACAGAACAGTTCAATAGGCTGAAGAGGCTTTTCCTATCACCAACAGAGGAGACTTTCTTCTTTTGTTAAGGTGTGAATAGTAAATCATCTCTGGAAACGTGTTTATTAGGAGATGTGAGCTGAAAATGGCCGTGTACCAATTAAGTTAAGTAGAGAAGGTAACAATGCAGATGGTTGGAAATCAGGGAGGCAGAAGCCAGAAGCAGCTTTCTTCCTGGAATTAATTTCTCCATTCAGGTAGTCAGGATGCTCTCACTCACAAGAGTGATGAGCAGTGGTAGGAGTGGGGCTCATTTGCTGCTCCTCAGACCATGCAGCTGCTGGCAGCAGTGTGAGGACTCTCAACCTGTACCAGGCTGCGGGCCCCAGTAGAACCACTCTGACATTTTTCTGTCTCTGACCTCACACAAATTAATTATTATGAGAATTGGAGCTGGAGGTGGCTCCAGGGATGCTGGTAGCTAAGCGTGAAGGGGCAGTGACCCAGAGCAGAGCTTTCTCCCAGTTAGAGATGCCAGTAGGAGGGAAAACAAATTGGAAAATGGGAATTTTTTAACTTTTAGGTGGGGGGGGAGTCAACGTGGCTGGGATTTTGAATGTGGTGCTGACCAATAGGAATGTGTTTTTTTGCATGAGGCATAATCTGGCCAATGATTTAATTCAGTGGGATGTGTCTGAGGGAGGGCAGCATTCGTTATTCAAGCCTGTTAAGGGTTAACCCCTCCTGGGGGGGGCTTACCTGAACTGGATCCTGACTCCTCCCTCGGGAGGTGTCGTGTTTAGCCATTCCTGCTGGGACCCTCTATAAAGGGGAGATGAAGTTCCCAGCTTTCTCTCTCTTGCTCCTGCATTCCTCATCAGCTAGTGTCTTGCTTCCTGCTGCTGCTGCCATTACCATGTGCGCTCCACCAAACACCTGGGAAGAGCAACCACCTTTGCAACTTTTTTTTTCCCCCCCTCACTGCATCCATCATCATTTTTTTGCATCCATCTGCATCCACCATCAAATATAACCTCACCATCTGGATCCAGCTACATCCATTCTCACCTGCTGGTTGTATACCTGTATTTTGTTCCCCTTCCCCATATCTTTTGTAATTCCCCTTACCTAAAATACCTCTTATTTATTGTTAAAGTTTTGGGGTTTTTTTAAACTTCCAAATCAAATTAAGTCTATTTATTGAGCTTTTGAGCTCAGGGTGGGCTAGCTAAAACCAGTGCAAAGTCAAAGCACGATTTACGTGTTACCTACCTCTCTGTCCTGAAGATCCTCATCTCCTGAGAGCAGCTGTCCTGCTTATCAAAGGCTCAATATGCAGGACATCAGCCCTCCTGTACCTATCCTAAAGAGCAGATTTGCCTCCCTCGGTGCTTATCCTTTGCTTGTGCTAGACCTGAAAGCAAACAGCCAAACCAGTTATTGTGCTCCAGAACCAAGGGATACACGTGGGGGCCTGGATGGGGAATTGGCCTGACATCCCCTTCCCTTGTTTACTGGAGCTGTGCAGTGAGCTGAAAGCATCCCCAGTTTCCTCAGCTGGCTTTTGATGTTTGCTGCCCGACTTCATCACGTATGCAACACCTGCAACCGGCGTATAGCAAAATCCTCTCTTCTGTTTAGTTCTTGGATCATTTGCTGGCTGGCATTGAAGATATATCTGGACACTGGGGACAGTATTACTGGAAAGACAAGTAAGGATTTGCCAAAGTACATCTGTGTACATGTGTAGAAAAGGAAAAAAAAAAAAGAGGCTGGTTTGTGTTCGCTGAGTTTCCAGTGCTGGGCAGCTGAGCCTTGTTCATCCTTGTGGCACAAGGCAGGTGACAAAGGGGCAGCTTTTCCTGGCCAAGGTGAGACCAAGTTCTTGGGCCACTTCCCTACTCCCTTTCTTCTCCCCTACTGTGTTTGCCCCCTCCTTGGCCAAAGAAAGCTGCTGGAAGTGCAAGGTGCCTGCCAGCACGACTCCTGTGGCTTCAGACTGTCCCTGTCTGGCCAGCTGGGAGCTGAGGACCCCAACTCTGTGTGTGCATGAGTGGCAGGACAATATGAGCTTACAGCACTCAGCTGGGCAGCCACTTGTTGTAGACTGAAATATTCTAGAGGATTTAGCTTGGAGAGGTGGAGACTGAGGGCTGACCTCATCCATGTTTATCAATGTGTGCAGGGTGAGTGGCAGGAGGCTGGAGCCAGGCTCTGCTGGGTGATGCCCAGTGACAGAACAAGGGGCACTGGGTGGAAGCTGAGCCATAGAAGGTTCCATGTGAACCTGAGGAAGAATTTTTTCCCTGTGAGTGTGACAGAGTGCTGGAACAGGCTGCCCAGGGTGGGTGTGGAGTCTCCTTCTCTGGAGACATTCAAGAACCATCTGGATGCATTCCAGTGTGGGTGATGATGCTCTGGCAGGGGAGCTGGACCAGATGAGCTTCTGAGGTCCCTTCCAGCCCCTGACATTCTGTGATTCTATGATTTCTACAGTTTTCTCTATCAAAGTGCTCAGTTTTCATGCAGCTCTGGTGGATCGTACACGTAAGAGAGTTTTTGAAGCATGAGTAACATAAAATACACAAATAGGTCTCTACCAGGGGCAGTTCCTTGGCTCTGCAGGCACAGAAGCAGCTAGCTGCATGGTAAAGACTGTGGCTCAGACAGCTGGCAGGGATTTTCTTGGGAATGCCGGTGCTTGGAAGTGCCACTAGAGGGTATGGGAATCACTGCTGTTAAGGGATGTCCTGGTTCCTTGAGAGGAGGTTTGTGAGCAGCCAACAACAGCTAAACTTGAGTGGCAGGGTCTGACAGCAGCTAGATCCTTTCCAAAGGCTGTGTTGCATTGGAGCAGAAAGCAAGAGGAGATGGATCAGAAGGGAGTCTGGAAAGGACATCCCTTAGGGATGCTGCATGTACAATACAGACCACAACAAACTGGACAATTTTGGGAGTTTTTATTGTATCTGGCAAAGTTTTAATATCATAGTTCAGGTGACCTTATTGTGCCCTTCCAATATCTGAACTGAGCCTACAAAAAAGCTGGGGAGGCTATCAGGCAGTGGAAGGATTAGGGAGAATGGAGCAAAGCTGGAGGTGGGGAGATTCAGACTGGATGTGAGGAGGAAGTTCTTCACCATGAGAGTGGTGAGACCCTGGAATGGGTTGCCCAGGGAGGTGGTTGAGGCCACATCCCTAGAAGTGTTTAAGGCCAGGCTGGATGAGGCTGTGGGCAGCCTGATCTAGGGTAGGGTGTCCCTGGGCACGGCAGGGGCATTGGAAATGGCTGATCCTTGTACTCCCTTCCAACCCTGACTGATTCTATGCTTGTAATGCAGAAATCATTGGGGACTGACCTCCAGGACCATTGCTTTCTGGAAAGGAGATAATGGAATAATACAAGAGGAGAGGGGAGAGTAAGGGGCTCTGAGCAACCTGCTCCAGCTGCAGATGTCCCTGCTGACTGCAGGGGGGGTTGGGTTGGATGACCTTTAAAGGTCCCTTCCGACCCAAACCATTCTATGCTCCTATGACCCTGCTGGCTTGCTGAGGCCCGGTTTGTTGCTGGGGGAGCAGTGGGAGGAGGCTAAGCCCATCTGGTTCTCCCACAGGTTAGAATACTTCAACAGCAAATACCTGCAGAAGATGCTGCTCCGGGAGTACGACCAGCCCAAGTCCAGCATCGTGCTGCTGTACGAGAAGCTGGAGCGGAAGCACGCCATTGAGCTGGCAGAGGCAGGGCAGCTGGCACATGCCCCACCACACCCAGCCTTGCTGTAAGTGCTGCCCCTCCCCTCGCTCCCCCCCAGCCTTCCCTCCCGAGGGCACAGCAGCAGCTTGCTGGTTGTAGAGCGCAGTTAGGGAAATGCTTTTGCAAGCTTCTCTGCGCGATGGGAAAGAGCAGCTTCGCTCGGGCGTGCACAGGGAGCACTGCCAAAAGCCAGAAGGTGCTCATTAAAATAGTCGGGGGAAGAGCAGGTGACTGGCATTGGCAAACAGAGCTTCTGATGCTGTGCATGGGAGGTCATCTCTATCTCCACCTCAGCTGCATGGAAGTGGTGCTCTGAGAAAGAGGCTCTTGTGCCATTTCTTGGTGGCTTTGAAGTATTTCTTGGTGGCTCTGAACTATTTTTTGATGGCCTTCTTGCAGCATTTCTTGGTGGCCTTGCAGCATTCCTTGACAGCTTTGCAGCATTTCTTGGTGCCCTTGCACCATTTCATGATGGCCTTGTGCCATTTCTTGATGGCCTTGCAGCATTTCTTGGTGGCCTTGCACCATTACATGTACTGAAGGAACCAATAGCAAGAATGAGCACTAGCCGAGACAGCAGGGTCGAATATTTGTGTGTCAGAATGGCCATCTCATCTCATCTCATCTCATCTCATCTCATCTCATCTCATCTCATCTCATCTCATCTCACCTCAATCTCATCTCATCTCATTTCTCCCAGGCCGTTCTGCTCTGCCACAGCTTCTCTAGCTACCAGGAAGCACCACGGATGGCACAGCTCTGATGCAAGTACCAAATGCTCTTTCTGCACTGAGCTCCAGCTGCAAGGATTAGCTGTTGGTCATGCCTGCTAGTCTTGGCCATATCTGCTGCTGGTGGGATCTGAAAGGGCTGCCGTGAGGATGCTCTGAGGTGCATCTGAAAGGGCTGCCGTGAGGTGCATCTTCCAGCACAAGGCATTGTGGTTTGGTGGGGTTTTTAAATTTATTTTTTTTCCCCCTTGCAGCACCAACAGGGCTGTCATAACAGACAAAGGATTGGAGGACACTCTGAATCCGGACGTCCTGGACAACATACAGGAAATATTGGCAAGGAACCTGTACCGAACGAGGAGGACGGTATAACCCTTCCCTCAATCTCTATTTTAGATGGCCAATAACAAAATGTATCTGCCTTACCCTAACAGCCTGAGCAGATGTTATGAATATTTACATAATTACTAATGATGTCTCTTTGTGAGCAGAGAATAGTTGGCTGTGTGAAGCCAGATCCAGTTTCCAAGTCAGTGGCACATTTCTGTTTGCAGCGTGACAGCTTTTGAAAGGTTCACCCAGTCAGCCTATAATTTCATGAAGTATTTTAGGCATCAGTACCCAGAACCAGAGAGGAGAAAGGAGGAGCACATGGATCTGCAGGCAGCAGGTTTGCAGACGTGGCAGTTGTGGCAGCTCCTGGTTACCTATGGGGCAAAGCAGGCACAGAGTTACCCTCACGTTGTGTGGGTTTTTTTTTTCCCCTCCACAGAAGAAGAGCTCAGAAGGAAAAAAAAGAAATCATCTGAGAGGTTTTAAAACCACTCAGCAGTTTTGCCGTGAACCTGGTACCAGTGGTAAACAGCTCAGAACCCACTTGCTGTTTACAGAATAACTCATGGATAACCTGCCTGAGATTTTTTTTCACCCAGCACCCAGGGCTGTAATTGCTGTTCACGTGGTGATACGTGCAGCCTTACCCTTAAAATCCACCTTAAGCCTTTGTTTTAGGGATTACACACGAAATGCTGAGTCCTTGGGGATGCAGCTGGTGCGGGCAGCTCAGCACAGGGGGATCCACCACCCCCTCCTGCCCAGAGAGAAGCAGCTAGATAAGGCTAGGAGGGGACCAGCAGGAATGGTGGCTGGGATTTGCCCTGTTTGCACTTACTCTTGCCTAAATCCAGCCTCACCCCTTGTAGCAACTGAGCTATCCCAACTCGGTGGGAGATTTGGCTTTGTTGGTTGATGGCTTTTGAAGCAGTATTTATGGCTCACAGGATGTCAGGGGTTGGAAGGGACACAAAGAGCTTATTGAGTCTAACCCCCCCTGCCACAGTAGGACCAGACAATCTAGCTCAGGTCACACAGGAAAGCATCCAGACAGTCCTGGAAAGTCTTCAGAGAAGGTTCCTGTGATCCTGTGGTTTATATATGAAGATGAGGATGATATAAAATATTGGAAAGCTGGGTAGAGGCACTAAGGCTGAGGACACCTCGAGCAGAGAAGTTGCACTAGGTGGGGGTGTGCCACTTGGACTGAGAGAGATGCCTTGGCAGCCTTGGGTAAGGCAGGGTTTGGTGCCCCAGCTTCCTTCCTTCAGCCAGTGAGTGCCAGGGCAGCCTTGGGTAAGGCAGGGTTTGGTGCCCCAGCTTCCTTCCTTCAGCCAGTGGGTGCCAGGGCAGCTCTGGGTAAGGCAGGGTTTGGTGCCCCAGCTTCCTTCCTTCAGCCAGTGGGTGCCAGGGCAGCTCTGGGTAAGGCAGGGTTTGGTGCCCCAGCTTCCTTCCTTCAGCCAGTGAGTGCCAGGGCAGCTCTGGGTAAGGCAGGGTTTGAAGCCCCAGCTTCCTTCCTCCATCTCCATCCCCAGCTCTCGTACGTGGCTAGATCAGGCAGGATGGTTGCAGGGGGTCCCTGGAAGGCAGAGGTGCTATTGAAGGGATGATGCTGTGGTAGGAGGGATGGTCCCACCTGCAGCCTCGGTGTCTGTTGCCATGTGCAGGGGCCAGCATACAACAGGCACACCCTGCCTGGAGAGACTGAACCTGTGGAGCACGCCAAGGAGATCCTCATCCTCCGGCACAGGAGCCTGCATGTGGAGCTGAGTGGAGGGGACGTGGCCAGCTCCAGGAAGCAGGTAAGAGGGAGCCAGAATTGCTTGGATCTGCAGAGACCAAGCTTGGGCTGCTTTCCCTGGGCAGGTATGACAGGCACTATCACAGAATATCAGAGTCTGAAAGGGACCTTCAGAGATCATCAGGTCCAAGCCCTCTCTCAAAGCAGGATCAGCCAGGGTAGTCTGCACAGGAATGCATCCAGGTGGGTTTGGAAAGTCTTCTGAGGAGGAGACTGCACAACCTCTCTGGGCAGCCTGCTCCAGGGCTCTGTCACACACACACAGAATCACACACAGCACCATGCAGGCTGGCAAAGCCCCTCAGGATCACCAAGTCCAGCCTACAGCCCTGCTCTACAAGATTCACCTTAAACCATAGCCCCAAGCACCACATCCAAACCACCCTGAAACACAGCCAGGCTGGGGGACTCCACCACCTCCCTGGGCAGCTCATGCCAGTCCCTGACCACTCGCTCCAGGAAAAACTTTTTCCTAACATCCAATCTAAACGTGCCCAGCCTCAGCTTGAGGCCATTCCCCCTTGTTCTGTCTCCAATTACTTGTGAGCAGAGCCCAGCAGCAGCCTCTCCACAGTGTCCCTTCAGGTAGCTGTAGCCAGCAATGAGGTCTGCCCTCAGCCTCCTCTTCCTCACACTAACCATCCTCAGCTCCCTCAATTGCTCCTCATCAGATTTATTCTCCAGGCCCTTCCCCAGCTTTGTGCCCTCCTCTGGACCCACTCCAGCACCTCCACATCTCTCCTGTATTGACATCACTCTCACAGGAAGGAAGTTTCTTCTCATGCTGAGGTGAAACTTTCTCCGTTCCAGTTTGTCCCCAGCAGTAAGTGCTGTTTGTTGCTGATGGTGCTTCCTTCTAAAGACGAATCCTGTTGCCTTAAAACAAGAATAAAAAAGTCTCTTTCCACCCTGAATTACTTTTCCCTGAGCAGAAAATACAGAGGTGGAAAAAAACAGAGCAAACACAACAAAACCCCAAGCCAACAAACAACCCAACCCAACTCCTGACAGCCAGCTGAGCCATGCTGTCAGGCACCTTGTGAACAGAGGCTTCCACCCATGCTAGGACACTTCTTTACTGAGCAAATGTTATTAACTTGGCTCCACTCTTCGGATTCAGAGGTCTGCTCTTCCCATGCTTTCCTTTCCAAGAGATTTTGTTGGAGGCAGGGATTTGTTTCACCCATTGTCGGTGGCCCAGCTGGGCTGTAAATGTTTGAAACCCTTCAGTGTTTGAGCCCAGCCCCTCCCTTCCTCTTTCTGAAGCACAGAAGCATGGTCCTGAGCTTTTCTGTTTACTCTGAAGGTAAAAGCAGCTACATTTCTGGGCAGGCTGCTGGCAATAGTCTTTCTATTCTCCCTTTTGGGGGCTCAGAACTAGATGATGTTTAAGGTCCTCTGCAACCCAACCCATTCTGTGATTTACTGAAGACAGTAAAATAGAGGAATGAGTTCCTGGGAGAACCACTCCCAGTGCTCCCTAGGATAGGACAAGGAGCAATGGATGGAAGCTGCAGCACAGGAGGTTCCACCTCAACCTTAAGAGGTTCTTGACTGGAAGGGTCCCAGAGCACTGGCACAGGCTGCCCAGAGAGGCTGTGGAGTCTCCTTGTCTGGAGCCTTTCAAGGCCTCTCTGTTCCTGTGTGCCCTGAGCTAGATTGTCTGGTCCTGCTGTGGCAGGGGAGCTGGACTTGATGATCTCCTTTGGTCCCTTCTGACCCCTGACATCCTGTGAGCCTTAGTCCAAATCTGCTGCTAGCACAGCTCCATGTTGGTCCATCTTCTCAATCAGAGGAGAAACAAGGTAAGTACAGTGTCTGTGGCTGGTGAAGGCTTTTGGTGACTCTCTCAGAAATCAGTGAGAGGACTGAGCCTACATTGCCCTGTAGAAAGACAAAGCGGTCCAGGAATAGTGCATAAGGAGGAGGCTTGGACTTTTCAATTCCTCCCATCCTATGCAACTCCTGCTTTAGAGGAAAAGCAATCAACCTCTTCAATACCTTCCCCTGAAACCTTCAGGTCATCATCAGTAATTGCTGAGCCATCCCCAAATTTCACCCCCTTATCTGAACCTAAGGATGTGATGGCTTGGGCTAAAGCACCCTGCAAGTGCAGCTCTGTGGGCTCTAATCTGGGCAGCGATGCTCCATCACTTAGGAGAGCAGGGTGACCTTTTAAAAACAAATCATTTGTCTTTCTTTATTTGGACAGTAATTTTCCACGACAGCACAAGAAGTCAGGGCTGCCACAGGCTCCCTTCCACTCCCATTTCTCTGCTCAAATGCCAGTCACTGAAGAGCCCGTGGAGAACGGCAGGAAGGCACCAAATGCTGCTTGCTGCTGCTGCTTCTCAGCCCTTCATTCACAGAAAGGTGTTCCAGCTCTGGCAAACAACTTAGGAGATTTAATTTGATCATTTACATGCTGATTGGTACTTACAATTCAAAATAGATAGGCAAGAACATGGCATGCTCCTGTAGAACATTTGGTATAATTAAACTTCAAAAGAACAGCATGACGTTGCACACTTTAAGGACATTTGATTGTTAACCCTTCTGCTCCTGCTCTCCCCTTCACTGCTTCTCCTCCGTGGTGCACTTGGGAGGCAACTTAGCACTCTTGGGAGGGCCTTTTCTCTTTTCCCTCTGAATGCTCACTGCTGGACGTTCAGGGCACAGGATATTGTGGGCATTGAGGAGCAGAATTACACAGAATCACAGAAGCTGTAGAACTGACTCTGTCTGTGGATGCTGGCTAACGTCCTGTGCTCCTCTGGATGATGCAAAGCGCCAGTTTGATGCTGAACACTCAGAGGAGTCGTTTGTTGGGGCTAATCACACCTCTCACAGCAGCTCTGCTTGCCTTCTGCCAGGCTGAGGGAAGCAGATGTCAGCACTGGGAGCTGATTCCACTGGTAGCTGTAAGGGTGATTCTGAGCCCAAGAAGCATCCCTCTGTGCCCAAAAGGAAAAGTCAGATGTGGGCTGTGCAACCAGCAGCTGATTTGCTAATGTTTTAGAAAGGCTGAAAGACCTGAGGCTGTTAAACCTGAGGAGCAAACTGAGAGGGGGTCTCAGTGCTCACCAATAGCTAAAGGGCAAGAGGATGGGGCCAGACTCTTTTCAGTGGTGGCCAGCAGCAGGACAAGGGGACAATGGGTACAAACTAATCCACAGAAGGTCCCATCTAAACATAAGGGAAAAACTTCTTTGCTGTGAGAGTTTCAGAGCCCTTGGCCCAGGCTGTACGGAGCAGTTGTGGAGTCTCCTTCTCTGAAGAATCCAAACCTGCCTGGACATTGTGATCCTGGGCAACCTGCTGTGAGTGACCCTGCTTTAGCAAGGGGGGTTGGACTAGATGATCTCCAGAGGTCCATTCCAATCCCTATTTGTGATTCTGGGATTTTGTTGCAAGTAGAAATAAGTCAATAGCCCAAAGTGATGGGATAATGTTCCAAAAAAGCTCTGGAACAGTCTCAAGCTGTGCCAGGGGAGATATAGGCTGGATGTGAGGAGGAAGTTCTTGCCAGAGAGAGTGATTGGCATTGGAATGGGCTGCCCAGGGAGGTGATGGAGTCACCATCCCTGGAGGTGTTCAAGCAAAGCCTGGATGGGGCACTTAGTGCCATGGTTTAGTTGATTGGCTAAGGCTGGGTGCTAGGTTGGACTGGATGAGCTTGGAGGTCTCTTCCAACCTGGTTTATTCTATAAACATTCACATGAGGCTGGGGGGTGGGTGAATGCTGCTGCTGCATGCTGTAGGAGGACAGATTGCAGAATCCATCAGTAGAAGGCAGGAACAACGTGCTAAAAAAGTAGATTGCATCCCATTAAAAGCAGATTAATATATTTAAATTGAGGGGGGGGGAAAAACCCCATTAAGCCTCTCAGGTTCAGTTTCACACCAAGTCGACAAGCCAATGGCATCTTCCTCTTTACAAGAAATGAATGAAACAGTGGAGCTGGTCAGTGTTGGAGTTCTTGCTAATTGTCAGGTGCTACATCTTTTGTAGTTCCAGAGGGAAGGGTTTGGCCTTCCAGGTTTTGAGTCAGCAAGAAAAAACAAAACAAAACAAAACAAAACAAAACAAAACAAACCACCCCAAACTCCAAGATCAAACCCACATCACCATTGTCATGCCACCCACGTTTCTATTCTGCACTTCACCACGAGATGGAAGCATTACAACTGTGTTTGCAAACCCGAGCGCATCTGCAACTGCCAAGCAAACTTGGAGCCGCTGAGACCCCTCCGGTGCTGCCGAGGTGATGCTGAGTGTCTGCTGCTGCCGCCAGGCTGTTTGCAAAGAGCTTTGGTGACGCATTCCATCAGTTGGGTGTTCGGAGCTGGGAGCACGACTCAAGAGTCCCTTTGGTTCAGCAGAAGCTCTGCTTTTCCTGCCATAGAGAGATTTTTTTTTTTTTGTATCTTTTGCTCTTAAACCGTGGAGTTGCTGCAGCTCAGTTAGATTTCATGCCGCGATTTATTAGCTGCTGCTTGCTTTTTCTTCCTGCAGCAGTCACTACTGAAAATAAGCAGCGTGTGGAAGGGCAACTTTCGATGGCCCTGTGGCAACTCCAGGCTGAGGAGGAGCCAGGAGTGAAGTTCATCTCACCTGGTGGACAATCAGTCCTTCCACAGTCAGCGTGGAGATGTTGGTGTCCTCGCCAGGGTGGGCAGCAGCCGGCTTCAGCCAGGGTGAATGACCTGTGCTAACCTGGCTGGCTTTAGGGGTCTAGTGCACTTCAGGTGCCTACCTCTGCTTTGACAGGTGCAACCCGAGACAACTCTCAGGGTGCACCAGAAGGCTCTGCCAAGGAGAGGCTGGAGAAGGCAGAGGGAAGAAAAAGACCAATCCTCGCCCCTGCTGAACCAACGGTGCAGGTTAAATGATTTACACCAGGCAGAAAAACCCTTGGCAAGACTACAAGGTGACTTCAGATCTGAATCGTAGCCCAGAGGATTAACTCCAAGACTATCTATTTTCTAGCAGAAAGTTCTCCTTCCTCTGCCTAAGGACAAAATTCCTCCCGAAGGCTGCTGCTTCCTGGAGCCGTGCATCAGGCTGGCTCTGAGCGCCGTCCGGATTTTGGGCTCGCTGCGCTTTCGGGCGAGGATCCAGCGCCGCCTGGGCTGGCAGGGAGCTCTCTGAGACCCAGGAACGGCTTTCATTTACCACCGGGCACCCAGAAAATCCTTGCACCTGTAGCCAGGCAACTTGGTCCTCTTTTCTTCTGCCAAAACACGAGTGCGCTCCCCCAGGAGGAGCTCGTTTGGAGCCCGCCTGCCACAGTGCCTTGGGTAATTACGCCGGAGCCCTTTGATGGAGCATGCTCTGCCAATCCCTAACCGCCCCTGGGAATGGCTTTCCAGGGAGCTCGGCCGCGGCTGCTGGAGCTGGGAAGGCATTGTTGGGAAAACGGTCAATAAAAGTGGGAACAAGGGATGGAGGGCATCGGTCCTCGTTAGGGGAGGGAGGAGAGCGAGCCGAAACAAAACAGCATCCCCGGGCTGGGAGGTGGCCAGAGTTATTTTGGCAGCCTGAGCTCTTGGGCTGAGGTGCCAAATCGCAGCTGCACCCAGGGACTTATTCCCACTTCACAGAAGCACTGAGCAATCCAGGCAGCATTGTGCTACCTGATTTGGTTTGGTATTTTTTTTGTTTCCTGAAGGGTGGAGATTAGCGCTGGAGTGAAAGGACAGGGAGCCCATTAGTGCCGCTTCCTTACCTGCCTCCTTGGCCTGCAGCCAAGGTGAGAATCATCCACGTGTCCCGGGGATGGGCTTTGCCTTCCATGCTTGCCTGTCCCGACCACCCCCTGCTCCAGGACTCCTCCTTCCCATCCTTTCTGTTGGACTGCTTCTTCCTATCCTTTCTCTTGGCCTGCTCCTGGAGAGTTCAGACCTCTTCCACCAAGCAAATCAGTGCCTGCAAATATTTCCTGCCATCTATTTGGTCTGGTTTTAGCAACGTTGTGTTTCACAGGCTCACAAGATGTGAGGGGTCAGAGATAATTGAGTCCAACCCCCCTGCCACAGCACGACCATGCAATCTAGCTCAGGTCACACAGGAACACATCCAGGCAGGACTTGAAAGGCTGCAGAGAAGGAGACTCCACAACCTCTCTGGGGAGCCTGTGTCAGGGCTCTGGGACCCTTCCAGTCAAGAAGTTGCCCCTTGTGTTGAGCTGCAATCTCCTGTGCTGCAGCTTTCTTTGGCAGAAGTAGAACCAGGGGAAAGAGGAGCCTTGGGGCTTGCAAATGTCTGGTTTATGAGGGTGGAGTCTCATTAGCAGGCTTGCTAGCAGCCTTCATAAGCACAATAAAGTAGTTTTCTTCTTCAGTCACAGAAGGATGACTCCTACTCAACGCAGAGTGACTCCAGCATGCAGCCCAAGTTGTGCCGCTCCTTCACTGGTAAGCCTGGGAGCTGGTGGGTGCTGGTGGTGACCTCCCTTGCTCACCCTGCCCCATCCCCATGTGATGGTCCAGCACATGACAGAGAGGATGTGCTGAGATCCATGGCATCTCTGTTGCAGGACTGGGGTCGAAGAGACAGCCAAGGCCAAGCTTTCTGCCCTCCCTTCCTAGCTATAGGCAGCAGCAGGAAGATCTGGGCTGTGTGTTGCAGGCTGGTGGCTGCAGGGACATCAGTCCGAGACCGGAGGACAATGTTGGGGGCTCCTTAGATGAGCAAACAGAGCCAGGAACCTTCCCACCCCCACTCCTCCATTCCAACCTGACCTCAGGCTCGTTGTAGTGTGCACTGGGACGTGTGAAGGTGCTGTAGGCAGCTGTCTGGGGACAGGAGTGGTGCTGGGAACCAGAACAGTGAGAATTGTGCCCCACTCCAGATGTTTGACCTCCTTGTTACCTGTGTGCTGCAAGGGGGTGCAGGAATTTCCACAAAGCTTTTTTTTTTTTTTTTTTTAATCTCCCAAGTCCAGCCAGGTAAGGATTGGAAACTGCTACGTTCTTCATATTCCACCAAGCACTAAGAGAGGTTTGGCAGCAACCGCAGATCGCTCTGCCTACAGTGATGCTAATGCCTGAACTAAAACCTTGTGAAAATGAATGGCACTTCAAAACGTGAAGTTTGTGCCCAAATGCCTTCCAAAAATCAAGATTTTTTTTTGTTTTGTTTTGTTCTGCTTTGGTTTTTTTTGGCTTGCTAAGTGTCATTAAAGTGCACTTTGAGTGCCCCATTAGCAGCACTGACTGCTTTGATTGTCTATTATAACGAGATCAGCGCCTCCGTTGTAAGCCCACGTTCAGGTTTTAGATTACTGAGAGCATTGTTTTCACACTTAGCCACAACAAAGGTGTGATAGCATCGGCTTCGTGTCAGTGACACAACATAGAGCTGGACAGAGCTGTCAACAGAGTTGGCACAATGAGGTGTGTAGCAGGGGACTGAGCATGGGAGTTTTACACCACCAGACACAACACCTTTAGCACCACTGAAAGGATGGCTGAAAAGATTCAGTGCTTGTTTGTAGTGGTTTGGGTGCTACCCTACACCTTCAGAGATGGCGACTTCATTGCCCAGGGAGGTGGTGGATATAGACTGGATGTCAGGAGGAAGTTCTTCCCGGAGAGGGAGACTGGCATTGGAATGGGCTGCCCAGGGAGGTGGTGGAGTCACCGTCCCTGGAGGTGTTCAAGAAAAGCCTGAATGTGGCTCTTAGTGCCATTGGATAGGGATGGGTGCTAAGTTGCACTGGATGAGCTTGGAGGTNTACCCTACCCTACCCTACCCTACCCTACCCTACCCTACCCTACCCTACCCTACCCTACCCTACATCTGCCTCCCACCTCCAAGAATTTGCCCAGACTAAACTCATCCGGCTGGAAGTTGAAGAATGAAGCTGTATTTGTAGCTTTGCACGATTTACAAGCAAAATATAGAAAATTTATGCAGATATATTTACAACTGGAGCAGCTCTGCTCTGAGGACAGGCTGAGAGAGTTGGGGCTCTGCAGCCTGGAGAAGAGAAGCCTTTGAGGAGACCAGAAAGGGGCTACAGGAAGGCTGGGGAGGGACTATTGACAAGGTTTTGTAATGACAGGAGGAGGAGGAATGGGTTTAAAGTGGCAGAGGGGAGATTGAAACTGGGTGTTAGGAGGAAGTTGTTGGCAGTGAGGGTGGTGAGACACTGGCACAGGTTGCCCAGGGAGGTTGTGGAGCACAGAAGTGCACAGAATGTGATCTTTGATCCTTTTTCATTCCTGCTGACCCACAAGGGAGAAGACTTCTCACACAGGTTGGTGTTTTCTCTCCTCCCACAGTGGGGAATGCAGAGCAGGTTCGGGATGTGAAACAGAGCCGGTCGAGGTCGGTCTGTGTCATTCCCCCACCGCAGCCCAGCGGCGCCGCCGGGAGCAAGGAGAAAGAGCTGACTTTGGAGGTAGAAAAGCACCACTGATGCTGCTGCCTCTCCAAGAGCCATCCGAGCCTGCTTCCCTACGTGTAGATAATGTAAATAAGGTGCAAAGGAGAGCACGGAGAGGGCACCTATCCTGAGTGGTCTGCAGCCGAGCCTGTGCTCTTGTTGCGGCAGGACCAAGGGGAAGGTGCCCAGCTGAGCTCTGGCAATGTGAGGTGATGGCTGAGAGAGGAAACGTCTAGGAAAAATTAGTCTGTTCAGTCTGGAAAATTGCTGAAATTGTCTACAACTGCTGGAAAGGAGGTTTTAATAAGGTGAGACATCAGATCTTCTCTGTCAGCAGGGACCGAGGAACCAGCAGGGAGCACTTAGATTATATGTTAGGAAAAACTTCCTCATCTCAAGGAGGAGTTTGTTAGGTGATGGAGCCTGCCACCAGCAATGACAGAAGATCTCTTCTGCTCCTCAGGAGCTGGTGGGTCCTGACTATGAATGTCAATCACGTTAAGGGCAGAATTAAATCATACAGTTAAGTAGAGGCATCGTGCCTTAGCAGAGAGGCTGCCCTACACCTACTCACATCTCGGTACAGCTCCATTAAGAAGGGAAAAAATGTTCCTGATGATGCTTTAAAGTGTTTGAGGAATGGTTCACCTAAAAAAACCCCAAACCCAAAACAACCCAAGGAAGCTCCAAATCCAGTGTTGGACCCAGGAGCTGAATGTGGCAGCTCTTCAACAGCCTTGTGCTTGTGCTGGTTGTTTGCAGCAAGCCTGTCCCAGCTGTCCCAGCTGATCTCTGCAGCCACAGTTAAGGCTGCAGTGTCAGAGGAGGTTTGAGTATGTCTTCTTCTGAGACACAGCAGGGAGAGGGACCCAAAGGCTCACTGCTGTAGAGGACTTCTGCCAGGAAAGGTGTGATCCCCTTGCAAATCAGATGCAGCTAAACCTGAGGAAGACAGACTGCCACATTTGGGTAAGTGTTCAAGCCTTCGAGTTCCTGTCCTTAGCTGAACCTGACAGGGTAAGTTCTGGTGCTGCAAATGCTGGCACTTTCCTTTCTCTTCCCTTTTCTTTGCCTCGAAGGGTCCAGGAGTATTTAATTTGAAATAACTGTAAAAGGAGTTAACATACTCCCCTCCCATGATCTTTTGGGACTTCCAGAGCCAATCTCCTGTGTATGGAGAAATACTCCACTAGGAGTACCATTGCCTGGAACACTGTGGAGTGGAGTGGGGTGTTGTTTTCAATTGGAGACCCCAAATTGAATGTGTTCACTTTGTGATGACGTGGAGGTCTCATTTATAGTTGAACAAAGTCTTTCAGTGCCCTGACAGAGGCAGATGTAGTTCATTGTGACTTGAAGGGCACTCTTCACTGCCCCATAACTAGAAACTCACAGACAGTGCCAGCCTCCCATCCTGATGGGGATTGGAAGGGACTTCTGGGGATCATCTGGCCCAGCCCCCCTGCTAAAGCAGGGCCACCCACAGCAGGCTGCTCAGCATCACAATGCCCAGGCAGGTTTGGAATCTCTGCAGAGAAGGAGACTCCACAACCTCTCTGCACAGCCTACCCCAGGGCTCCAGCACCCTCACAGGGAAGAGTTTCTCCTGATGTCCAAATGGATCCTCCTGTGTTCCAGTTTGTGCCCAGTGCCCATTGTCCTATCACTTGGCACTACTGGAAAGAGGCTGGTCCCATCCTTTTTCTTTAGAAGTAGACAAGGCATTGCCCAGACCCTCTCTCAGGCTGCTCTTCTCCAGGCTAAACAGCCCCAGCTCTCTCAGCCATTCCTTCTCAGAGAGATTCTCCAGTCCCCTCAGCATCTTTGTAGCCTCCACTGGACTCTCTCCAGTAGTTCCCTGTCTTTCTTGAACTGGGAAGTCCAGGAGTGGACCCAGTATTCCAGATGTGACCTCATTAGGGCAGAATAAGAGGGGTCAGGAGAACCTCCCTTGACCTGCTGGTTCACCTCCTTGTGAAAGGCTGGACCTTTCAGCCTTCTGTGTGTATTTTGTGTGTCTGTATACACATGTATACCTATTTATTTGTTTTTGGTATAAGTCCATTGTTTTCTTCAGGTACCTGATTGAAACTTTAACTCCTCTTGCACAGGAGTCCTGTGGATTTGTCTACACTTTGCTTAGAAAGCTTCTCATCTTGGAATATGCTGTAATATACAACAGGTTGTATTGTACAATGTGTCTATTTCAATTAAAAATGCTGTGGAAAGAGATCACGGAAGAGTTGTCACCTCCTTGCATAGGGAACAGGCTCCCCATGGCAGCAGTGGTAGCTGGGGACATGCAGGGATGCTGCTCCAGCAAGGATGTCACATCCAGGTCATAGAATCACAGAATGGTTTGGGTTGGAGGGGACCTCAAAGCCCATCCAGTTCCAACCCCCCTGTGCCATAGGCAGGGACACCTCCCACTAGAACAGGTTGCTCAAGGACTCATCCAACCTGGCCTTGAACACCTCCAGGGAGGTTGTGGAGCACAGAAGCACAGATCTTTAGTCATATTCTGTGCTTCTGTACGTGGAAGTGTTGGAGCCAGTGCAGAGGAGGCCACCAAGATGCTGAGAGGGCTGCAGCAGCTCTGCTGTGAGGACAGGCTGAGAGAGTTGGGGCTCTGCAGCCTGGAGAAGAGAGGTCTTGTAATGCCAGGACGAGGAGGAATGGGTTTAAAGTGGCAGAGAAGAGATTGAAACTGGATGTTTGCCCTTTGATCACATTCTGTGCTTCTCTGCTCCACAACCTCCCTGGAGGTGTTGAAGGCCAGGTTGGATGAGGCCTTGAGCGACCTGTTCTAGTGGGAGGTGTCCCTGCCTATGGCACAGGGGGGTTGGAACTGGAAGAGCTTTGAGGTCCCTTCCAACCCAAACCATTCTGTGATTCTGATTCCACCTGATGTGCTAACAAGTAACGACCACTTTACGTGCCTGCTTGATTAATTTATTTGAAAGAGAACATTTTGCTCTCACTTTTAGCAAGATGAGAGATTCTGATGCTGGCATCTCCCAGCTCCTGGCAGCTGCAAACCTTGCCCAGCTCCCAGCGTGTGGCATAGTGGCTCGGGGATGGGGAGGCTGCTCCAGGCTGCTCTTGCTCATGCACTGCCTGGGTCCTTCAGCCACCCCAGCCTGTTAATCCCTTTCAGCCCTGCTTTGCAGTGCCCATAAATACCTCTCTGCTTGATCTGCAGTGAAGACAATGTTCTGTGTGGTGCATACTTTCCCAGTGAGTCACCCTGCCCTAAACTTAACCTTCTGGATACTGGGGATTTCTCCTTCAAGTTGCTTTACAAAATATAATGGCCTGGCTAAAAGCCTTCATGAAGCATTTTCCAGTTGCTTAGTGGCCAAGCCCTCCGACTAGTATGAATTTCAGCTCAGAATACCTTTGATAATCTTTCCCCAGTATCCAGTGTTGGTGGTCTTAAAATTCTACAAGCGAGTGGAAAACTGTTAAATGCTCAGGCTCCGGAGCATGCCTAATTAATTCTTTCCAGGGTTTTAGTCCTTTAAAAAGAGTGTTAAAAACATGGATTCAGTGTGTCATTGAATATTGCATGGTTCCCTGGAAATAAATTGCATGGGTTTGATTCCTCGAGCAGCTCAGAGAGTCTCTGCTCCCTGCTAGCCCTGGAAGCTCACAGGAGGCTTTTGAAAGTTGAGGTTAAAAGAGGCAAAAGTTGCCGTGGGTAGGAGGACGAGCTCAAGGGCCAGGCGAGAGCCCAAGGGAGCCAAGCCTGGGCACATCCATCAAGCAGCCACCCTGCAAAGCCAGGCTAGAAACCTCCCTCACACTGGCAGCTCAAAAGAAAGAAAAAAAAGCATTTTGTGTTCAGCACGTGGGCTGCTTCTCAGCTTTGTGTTGTGAGCAGGAAAGGCACAATTCTGCTTGGGTTATGTCGCCACTGCTTGGGGAGATTAAGGAGGGCTTAATCCTGGAGAGTGGCACCAACACTTAAGAAGCAAGTGAAGCAAATTGGAGCTTTTCTCCTCTCCTGACATCAAGTGCCAAGGGTTATTCAACCCCACAAGAAGCACGAAGGATCTTTCAGCAGCCAGGCTTATCTGCTCCTTCCAAGAGATGTGTAGATGGGAGAGATGAAAACAGAGCATGAGATGGAGATCATAGAATGGGTTTAGGGTGGAAGGGAGCTCAAAGCTCAGCCAGTTCCAACCCCCCTGTGCCATAGGCAGGGACACCTCCCACTAGAACAGGTTGCTCAAGGCCTCATCCAGCCTGGCCTTGAACACCTCCAGGGAGGTTGTGGAGCACAGAAGCACAGAATGTGATCAAAGGGAGGTGATTCTTCCTCTTTGCTCTCCTGAGACCTCATCTGCAGCACTGTGTGCAGCTCTGGGGCCTCCAACACGAGCAGGACATGAAACTGTTGGAGAGAGTCCAGAGGAGGCCATGAAGATGCTCAGAGGTCTGCAGCAGCTCTGCTCTGAGAACAGGCTGAGAGAGTTGGGGCTCTGCAGCCTGGAGAAGAGAAGGCTTCCAGGAGACCTTGGAGTGGCTTTCCAGGATCTGAAGGGGGACTGGGGATTACTATTGAGAAGGTCTTCTAACAACAGAATGAGGAGGAATGGGTTTAAAGTGGCAGAGGGGAGATTGAAACTGGATGTTAGGAGGAAGCGAGGGTGGTGAGACACTGGCACAGGTTGCTCAGGGAGGTTTTGGAGCACAGAATCACCAAATGTGATCTTTGATCACATTCTGTACTCCAGAACCTCCCTGGAGGTGTTGCAGGACCAGTGTGGATGAGGCCTTGAGGGACCTGTTCTAGTGGGAGGTGTCCCTGCCTGTGGTGGGGGGTTGGAACTGGCTGAGCTTTGAGGTCCCTTCCAACCATTCTATGTTTCTATGATTCTATGATATGGTTTGTAGAGCACCTTGCAGAGCAGGGATTGTGGTTGGACTTGGTGATCCTGGGGGTCTTTTGCAACCGGAATGTTTCTGTGATTCTGTGTGATTCTTCTTGTTCTGAGGTTTGTGGGAACAATGGGAAAAGCAGAGCCCCAAAAGGGATACTCCTCGAAGGCAATGTGGTGGGGAACATCTTCCAGAGCACGACAAACTCCAGTGTGAAAAGGTATGACACCCCCAAAGGGACTTGGGGAAGTCTCTGAGGGCAGCCCTGAAATCAGATCTGTTTGTGAAACCGTGAGCAGTCCTCTCCTTTCACCACGAGGGAGTGAAAATGTGTTGCTGTAGCTATGGAATATATAAATTTTCTCTGAGCGTGGATCAAAACACGAAAAAATAATGATCACTCAGGCAGTGCTGATGGAGGCTTTGATCAATCAGAAGCAAAACACTGCGAATAAACCTGAGCTGGCAGCCCCCAGCTCCTTGCTAGAGGATGTGTGGTCTGCAGATTCACCCTTTTGGTTTAAAAGCTTAAGGGGAAAAAAAATTTGTCAGAGCCAATTAGGGATTAAAAGTCTCTAAAAATGTCCAAGGTACCAGGTCCCTTTCCTTACACTTAGATCCTAATGCTGTCTGTGCTGCACCCTCAGTGACCTCTCTGGATAAGGTGACCCTGAAGGCATCTCCCCAGCTGGCCCCAGAAGAGATGAGGGAGGAGATGGAGGTTTGTTTTCCTTGATAATCCCGTGGTGTTTGTGTCTGACTGCTGCATGAGTCACAGTGATGCTCAGTGCACCTACCTACCTTTGCTGTAGCACTCCACAGCTCCAGCACAAGCTAGAAAGGGCAACCAACATCATTACCACTTCTATAGGCTTAGAGAGTGTGCAGGGGAGTTGGAACTGGATGATCTTTGTGGTCCCTTCTAACCCTGACTGATTGTTCTATGATTCTAAGGATGTTACTTTTGGAGAGTTGTTAGTTTTTTTCTGTAGTGTTTTGTGTTTTTTTTTAAGGATGGGAGCCTGGAGCTGTAGCGCTTCTGGTGTGTTAAACTAACTCAGGTATTGGCTGATGATGAGAGGAGGCTGTGGATGATGAGTTTGGGATGATTGCTCCACTCTCTGATTTACCCACAGCCCTTCAGGCTGGGGAAGCAGGCAGGGGAGCTCCTGATCTGCCCAGCATCAGTGTCCAAGGCAGCCTGTTTGGCACAGAGTCACAGAATTAACCAGGTTGGAAAAGACCTCCAGGATCATTGAGTCCAACCTATCACCTAACCCTTCTCATTAACTAACTCATGGCACTAAGTGCCTCATGCAGCCTCCTCTTAAACACCTACAGGGATGAGGACTCCACCATCTCCCTGGGCAGCCCATTCCAATGCCAATCACTCTTGCTGTGAACAACTTCCTCCTGACATCCAGCCTATACCTCCCCTGGCACAGCTTCAGGCTGTGTCCCCTTGTTCTGTTGCTGGTTGCCTGGCAGCAGAGCCTAACCCCACCTGGCTACAACCTCCCTTCAGGTAGCTGCAGAGAGCAATGAGCTCTGCCCTGAGCCTCCTCTTCTGCAGGCTGCACACCCCCAGCTCCCTCAGCCTCTCCTCTTGGGGCTGTGCTCCAGGCCCCTCCCCAGCCTTGCTGCCCTTCTCTGGACATGTTCCAGCACCTCAACATCTTTCTTAAATTGAATCATAGAATGTCAGGGGCTGGAAGGGACCTGAAAAGCTCAGATGGTCCAGCCCCCCTGCCAGAGCAGGATCACCCAGAGCAGGTCACACAAGAGCACATCCAGACTGTTCTTGAATATCTCCAGAGAGGGAGACCCTCCAAGCCCCCTGGGCAGCCTGTTCCCGTGCTCTGTCACCCTCACAGGGAAAAAAATTCTTCCAAGGGCCCAGAACTGGGCACATTCTGTACTTTTGTGCTCCACAACCTCCCTGGGCAACCTGTGCCAGTGTCTCACCACCCTCACTGCAAACAACTTCCTCCTAGCATCCAGTCTCAATCTCCCCTCTGCCACTTTAAACCCATTCCTCCTCATCCTCTCATTACAAGACCTTGTCAATAGTCCCTCCCCAGCTCTCCTGGAGCCCCCTTCAGGTACTGGAAGGCTACTCCAAGGTCTCCTGGAAAGGAAGGACCTCTTCCCTGGATCTCCTGGGGCTCACAGCCAGGTTAAACAAACAGCAGCTCTGTGGCAGCGAGGAAGAGAGGTCTGATAGATTATTTAAAAACTAAGCCTGCAATATTTAAGAAAGAACAATGGAGAGGCTGGAATAAATCATGGCAACTGAAAGCCTGTTGTGCTCGGAGAAGAAGGAGGGAGCACATTCATCAGCCCATATGCCTCAACAGTTGGCTGGAAGTGTAGTCAAAATTTCACCCAAGCCTCTCCAGTTTCATTTCCCTCACCAGTGTGCAGCCTCTCAGAGATACCCATATGTTCACAGTTAACTTTAACTATTAAATTGATTTGGAAATTAATTTGGCAACGCAAAACCCCGCGGGAGGAGGAGGCCAACATCTTCATCTAGCCTGCTTCTTAGAGCAGGGCATGGCTTAGGCTAAGGTTAGGGAAATCAGAATGTGGATTTTTTTTTTTTTTTGCTGGGATTTGAGTTTTCTCCCCCCAACCTCCTGGCATGGCAGAGGAATATTTTTATTGCCCTACAGAAATCACATTTTTCCCAGTCTGGCATCCCGTTCCTGGCAGTGATCTACAGCAGATGCTCCAGCAGAAGACAAAAACATTAGGAATCAACTGGCAAGAAAAATTCCATGCAGGAATGTGTTCATTCCCATGGGATACTTCTTCCACAGCAGGCTGAGGTGGTGGGAGGGGTATGGGTACTATATAGTCCTCCCTTCTCTGGCAGGGGAGAGAACATCTTTCTATAACTGCACAGCAAGATGCTCCAGGTCTATTGGTATCTACACCTGGTTTGACTGCTCCTGGTCTCACTGGATGTGGAACTGCCTGATTTAAGGGTGTTTGCATCCAGACCCCCAGGAAAAGGACCTGGGGGGTCTGGGTTGATGAAAAACTCCAGATGAGGCTGCAGTGTGAGTGCAGCCCAGACAGCAACTGTGTGCTGGGCTGCAGCAAGAGCAGCTGTGGGCAGCAGGGCAAGGGAGGGGATTGTGCCCCTTGGCTCTGCTCTCCTCACACCCCACCTGCAGCACTGTCTGCAGCTCTGCAGCCCCCAGCACAAGCAGCACATGCAAGTGTTGGAGAGAGTCCAGAGGAGGCCACCAAGATGCTGAGAGGGCTGCAGCAGCTCTGCTGTGAGGACAGGCTGAGAGAGTTGGGGCTCTGCAGCCTGGAGAAGAGAAGGCTGCCAGGAGACCTTGGAGTGGCTTTCCAGTATCTGAAGAGGGCTCCAGGAAGGCTGTGGAGGGAAAATTGACAAGGTCTTGTAATAAGAGGACGAGGGGGAATGGGTTTAAAGTGGCAGAGGAGAGATTGAGACTGGATGTTAGGAGGAAGTTGTTTGCAGTGAGGGTGGTGAGACACTGGCACAGACTGCCCGGGGAGGTTGTGGCTGCTCTGGAGGTGTTGAAGGCCAGGTTGGATGAAGCCTTGAGCGACCTGTTCTAGTTGGAGGTGTCCCTGCCTATGGCACAGGGGGCTGGAACTGGATGTTCTTTGAAGTCCTTTCCAACCTAAACCATTCTATGATCTGTAGGAGCACCAAGGTACTTAAGGGATCAGCAATGTTTGTAAGTCATGCCATGGATCTCTGTGGTTGGGGTGTGTGACAGCTGCATCAGCTTCCAAGGAAGCAGGATCTGGAAGGAGATGCACAATGCAGAAGTGCCACTTGCAGGCTATGGCTGAAGGTGTCTCAGAGCAGTGGCTGTGGAGACTGTGTGCCCTGTGCCACGGTGAAGCTCTCTGAGTTGAGATGTGCTCAGGCTGTGCACAAGCAGGGGTTTAAAACCCCTCCGAGTGCCCTGGCGAGTTCTGCACCGTGACCCCCTGTGACCTACCCAGGCTCAGGACTCTGCACAGCTCTCCTGAAGCCAGCAACCATGTGTTCATTTGGAACTCCTCCTGCTCTGCCTCGACAGCTATTTGTCATGCTCCTTAATGCCACAGCTGTTTGGTTACACCAGGTCATCTCCTTTTATTAGTGCTGTTCCTGCCGCCCCCTGAAACCCACAGGCAGCCGGGAGAAGGTTACTAGCTGGCTCCCGAAATAGCACTGCTCCTCTTCCCCCCTCTTCCAGCGAGCCTGCAGACTTGAGGGCTTCCCTTCTCTCCTGGTTTGCAGCTCCTCTGCCTCCCTGCTGCCCCATGAAGGCTGGATCAGCTGCCCTGGCAGCCGGCATCCTCGGCGGCACCGGCGTCCTGCTCTTTCTGGTGGCTTTCGGGACGGACTACTGGCTGCTGGCTACCGACACCTGCGGCCCCTTCCAGGCTGCCAACAGCACTCTGCAGCCCCAGCAGGTAAACTCTTGACATCTTCTCTTACTTTGGAGGAGTTGGCCTCAAGCTGAGGCTGGGGAGGTTTGGATTGGACACTAGGAAAAAGTTTTTTTGCAGAGAGAGTGGTAGAGGCATAAATAGTACTATTGATGGTGCACTGGGTACCAGCTGGGACAGAGAAGGTTTCACCTCAGCATGAGAGTGATGTCAATACAGGAGAGATGTGGAGGTGCTGGAGTGGGTCCAGAGGAGGGAAACGAAGCTGGGGAAGGGCCTGGAGAATAAATCTCATGAGGAGCAATTGAGGGAGCTGGGGATGGTTAGTGTGAGGAAGAGGAAGCTGAGGGCAGAGCTCATTGCTGTCTACAGCTACCTGAAGGCACACTGTGGAGAGGATGCTGCTGGGCTCTGCTCACAAGCAATTGGAGACAGAACAAGGGGGAATGGCCTCAAGCTGAGGGTGGGCAGGTTTAGATTGGATGTTAGGAAGAAGTTTTTCCTGGAGAGAGTGGTCAGGGAGTGGACTGAGCTGCCCAGGGAGGTGGTGGAGTCCCCCAGCCTGGCTGTGTTTCAGGGTGGTTTGGATGTGGTGCTTGGGGCTATGGTTTAAGGTGAATCTTGTAGAGCAGGGTTCTAGGCTGGACTTGGTGATCCTGAGGGGCTTTGCCAACCTGTGTTTTTCTGTGATTCTGTGAATTCACTTCACTGAAACAATTTTAAAATGTCATTTATAAAAAGGACTTTTAAGTTTGTGAGAGTACTGAAAGCAGCACAGTGAAGTTCTTCCCAGAAAGAGTGACTGACATTAGAATGGGCTGCCCAGGGAGGTGGTGGAGTCCCCATCCCTGGAGGTGTTCAAGCAAAGCCTGGATGGGGCACTGAGTGCTATTGGCTAGGGCTGGGTGCTAGGTTGGACTGGGTGAGCTTGGAGGTCTCTTCCAACCTGGCTGATTCTATCATTCTATGATAGAAGTATTGATGGCTTTGAGTATAGTTCATTGAAAGTAACCTGCTAAGAGGGAGCATCATCCTGAGCTGACTCTAAAAATCCAAACAGCTCTGCCAGTCTTCAGCATTTTTACTGAAAGCCACGAGACATCACCCCTCTAACCAGGCAGACATGAACATCAGGGAATGAAAGGCAAAAACCTAAGAGCTCTGCTTGTTGACAGCATATCCTTCTAAAGCCAAGAGTTCCCTCCTGCTATTTGCCATTAAAAAGAGTTTCCCCCTCTGTAGTTTCTTGGTTTAAAAGCACTTCCTATGTTGAGTTTGGCAACTGTTTACATCTGAAGTGATGTGACTGTGGCACAGGCGGAGAACAAAAGCAAGCGTCAGAGGCAGCCAGGAGCTCCTGCCCACCTAGCAGGACGAGGCCCTGTGTATTCAAAATGAAGATGTATGTGGGGTTTTAGTTGGCAGGAAATGGGATTTCGAAGGCCACTTTGGTATTTGAGTGCTGAATGCTGGCCCCACGTGTCTATAGATCTCCTCAGAAGTTTGATTTCCTGGCTGGGCTCCCTCTGCTCTCGCTCTGCCGCCAAACGGCACAGCAGATCCATCCCTTTGGCCACCTCCTCTGCAGAAGCCTTGTGCTGATCAATGTGTGGCTTCAATTACAAGACGACAGGAAGAGCCTTGTTGTGCACAGACTTTTTGTTACTTCAAAGTTCAATCCAATTAGGTTTGATTTGCGTTGGCTTGTTGCTTGGTTGTTATTTTGTGTTGTCCTGGTGTGGTGAGTCACAGCTGGGCGAGCATCCTGATGCCAGCAAGAAATAGTTTCTTTTTTTTTTTCTTCTTTTTTTTTTTTTCATTTCAGAATCCCATAATCGAATGTGGGACACTGTTCACTTGAGTCATGCTTCCAAATGACTTTCTCTATTGAAGAAAACTAGGAATGATGGCAGGAAAGCAGCCTGGCAGAAGGCAGTGACGCTGCTATTTAAAGCAGCACAGTAAAGCCCCCAGAGATGGCAGAACGTCATGGACAGAGCAGTGCTGCTGGGGTTTTGTACACTTGGGAGAGATTGGTGTTAACTGTTGGAGGTTGCTGTTCAGGCTGATGTCTCTAAAGTGAGGAGACTGGAGGCTTTGCACTGCAGGGCATGGATAATGCAGGCTGGGTGGGGGATGGCTGAGAGCAGCCCTGAGAAACAGGACCTGGGGGTCTGGGCTGATGCAAAGCTCAAGATGAGGCTGCAGTGTGAGTGCAGCCCAGACAGCAACTGTGTGCTGGGCTGCAGCAAGAGCAGCTGTGGGCAGCAGGGCAAGGGAGGGGATTCTGCCCCTTGGCTCTGCTCTCCTCACACCCCACCTGCAGCACTGTCTGCAGTTCTGGAGCCTCCAACACAAGCAGGACATGGAACTGTTGGAGACAGTCCAAAGAAGGCCTCCAAGATGCTGAGAGGGCTGCAGCAGCTCTGCTATGAGGACAGGCTGAGAGAGCTGGGGCTCTGCAGCCTGGAGAAGAGAAGGCTGCCAGGAGACCTTGGAGTGGCCTTGCAGGATCTGAAGGGGGCTACAGGAGGGCTGGGGAGGGACTATTGACAAAGTCCTGTAATGGCAGGATAAGATGAATGGGTTTAAAGTGGCAGAGGGGAGATTGAAAGTGGATGTTAGGAGGAAGTTGCTTGCAGTGAGGGTGGTGAGACACTGGCAGAGGTTGCCCAGGGATGTTGTGACTGCTCCTTCCCTGGAGGTGTCCAAGGCCAGGTTGGATGAGTCCTTGAGTGTCCTGTTCTAGTGGGAGGTGTCCCTGCCTATGGCACAGGGGGGTTGGAACTGGCTGAGCTTTGAGCTCCCTTCCAACCTAAACCATTCTATGATTCTTCTAAGCATCTCAACCGCTCAAGATCTGCTCTTGGCCAAGTGTGAGGTGTGCCTCTCGCTAGGGCAAAGCAGCTCCAAGAGCCGGGCAGAAGCAGGACCTGCTCTCTTACTCTTTCCTCGGAGCTTTTTGTGTCCCATTTATTTCAGACAGTGGTGGTGTTCTTTCTGTTTGAGTTACTGCCTGTTGTCAAGGGGGCTGTGTTTTTACCTCCTCTGCCCTTTCTTAGCCAGGCAAATCCTGTCCCTCACAGATAAGGGTGGTCTGCAGTGCCTGCCAAGCGGCGATTAAGCATGACGTGGATGCAGGAAGGCAGCAGCGGTGGTGACGTTGCAGGGCTGCATGCTGCCATTGTCATAGTCGGTGTTTTTGTCCTGAAAGTGAAAGGAGAATGGGGTCAGAGCTCTGGATGAGGTCATGACAGTGCATCAAAAGCTCAAGGAGAGAGTAGTTCTGGCGCCTCCTTGCTGAGTCCCATCTGCTTTCTCTAGTTCCTAGAGTCCAACCCTGCTTACAGTTTCCCTGTCCTTTATGAAATGTCATTTTGTGGCTGTTGTCTCCTTTACCAACTGTGTGACAAAGATAACATTGGTTTTGGCTGGAGTTTTATTAAGTTTTATGGTGAACAGTCCATGATTGAACTTTGTAATGTTCTCCTTTCTGGAAAGACCTATACCTTGTGTCTGCAGGTCTGCTCTGGAGGCTGAAGTAGATAAAGGAAAAAGGAGAATTTGTCAACATCCCGGTTGTAGAATGGGGTAGATGCTGTGGGCTGAGTCATTTATGTCTCATGTAAGCTTAGCATAAGTTCTAAATTAGCAGAGGGAGAGAGAGAAGGAAGACTTAAGGGGCTGGTTTTTGGAAGAGGCTCACTGGGAGTGTTAGAGCTGGGCTGTCAAAGACACAGAGATGTGGTGCTGAGGGATGTGGTTCAGCACCAGGCTGGTAGAGAATCATAGAGACATGCAGGTTGGCAAAGCCCCTCAGGATCACCAAGTCCTACCTAGAACCCTGCTCTACAAAGTTCACCTTAAGCCATTTCCCTAAGCACCACATCCAAACCAACCTTAAACACCTCCAGGGGTGGTGACTCCACTACCTCCCTGGGCAGCTCATTCCAGTGCCTGACCACACTTAGAGTTAGCTAATAGCTGGATTTGATGATCTTAAAGCCCTTTTCCAACCAGAAGCCAGGTGGAAGTTAAGGAAGGAAGCTTTACATTCACAGCTCAGCGCAATATGCAAGCAGAGATTTACAATAGATTCCAAACAGCCTCAAACCAGCACACCTTCCAACAAGGTCAGCTTGGACTTTCTTTCCTCCACAGGCTGTAACACCAACAGAGGCTGGGAGGGAAATCCTCACTTTCCATCACGAGGGCTTCTTCTGGCGGTGCTGGTTCTTTGGTGAGGGCCACTCAGAGACCATCTGGAGCTTCTGGTACAGTAAGTACAGTGCCACTGCAGCATATCCACAGCGATCTCTCACAGTGGGAACTGCAGACAAGCACAAGAAGGGCTCCCAGGCACGAGGAGGCAGTTGTCTTTATTTCCTGTGTTTTCACTCTCATCATCTCTCCACCCAAAGCAAGCTTGGCTCACTCCTTCTCTGCTCTTTTTTTTTTTTTTTTGACTTGGATTTTACCTCCCACCATAGGCAGGGACACCTCCAACTAGAACAGGTTGCTCAAGGCTTCACCTAACCTGGTCTTGAACACCTCCAGGGAGGTTGTGAAGCACAGAAGCACCCAATGTGATCAAAGAGTCTGTACTTCTCTGCTCCACAACCTCTCTAGGCAACCTGTGCCAGTGTCTCACCACCCTCACTGCAAACAACTTCCTCCTAACATCCAGTTTCAGTCTCCCCTCTGCCACTTCAAACCCATTCCTCCTCATCCTCTCATTACCAGACCTTGTCAATAGTCCCTCCCCAGCCCTCTTGTAGCCCCCTTCAGACACTGGAAGGCCACTCCAAGGTCTCCTGGCAGCCTTCTCCTCTCCAGGCTGCAGAGCCCCAACTCTCTCAGCCTGTCCTCGCAGCAGAGCTGCTGCAGCCCTCTCAGCATCTCGGTGGCCTCCTCTGCACTGGCTCCAACAGTTTCATGTCCTGCTTGTGCTGGGGGCTCCAGAGCTGCAGACAATGCTCCAGGTGGGATCTGAGGAGAGGAGAACAAAGGGGCACTGCCCTCAGGAGTGCCCAGACAAAGCAGCCATACCCTCTGCTGTAAGGTCTTGCCTGCTTTGCTTTTTAAGGTTGTGGAAATGCAACATGTGACTTGAACAGAGAAAGGCGAAATAATTTCTCTTCTGAAAGTACATTTCCTCTCCAGAAAAAAAAAGTTGGAGGAGAAGCTGAAAGCTGTTCTGAGACAGCAGTTGGTGCTGACTGGTGGCCTACAAGCTGTGAAGTGTGGAGTCTTGGCCCAATGAACCAGGTGCTGTCACCAGAAAGAGCAAGGGAGTGAGACCACCCCATGGCACTCCTGGCGCTGGTCCCATTGGTGTCCGAGCCTGTTGCCAGCTTGCCCATGTTAGTGCATGGTGGGCAGTGAGAAGACAGCCACCCCCTGGGCTGCCACAACCCTGCAGGAGGAGTTGGGATTAGGAAAAAAAAAACCCAAAAACCAAAAAAGAGAGAGGTTTAAAATCAGTTCTGCTAAGGTTTTGAACACTACAGAAGCCTCATAGCTGCTTCGGTCTACTCGAGGATGCCTCCAAGCCTGTGGAGTAATGTGGTGGCCTCACAGGGCTTTGGGCTGCCAATAACACAGGGTTCCCACAATCAAATTAAATGAAAATTTAAATTTTCAGAAGGCTGAGCTGTCCCTCAGGCTCTGATCTGTGCTTCCTGTAAAAAAAAACCTTTCCAGAAGAGTTGTGGCCAACACTCAGCTGAACGCTGCTGAGATTTTTTTTTTTTTTCACCCAGGATTTTTTTCTAAAATTTTCTGATAAAAAGGAACTCAGGAGAAGGGGGAGTTTTCCTACCTAATTGTGTTCCATGGCAATCCATGATAGAATATCATGTTACCTGAAGTCAAATGACTCTTTCTGATAAGTGGCAAATTTGTATTACTTCTTTGGGTATTTATTATAATAGGATTGATCACGGCAAATTAATTTGCTGCTCTCGTGGATGTAATAATTAATTCAATAGGTATTCCATAGTCAATTTAGCATGAACTAATGTCCACCTATTATAAAGTGTTCCTTTGAGCTGGGGAACATATTTAAATAAGTGGCCAGCCATTAATTAATTCATTTAACATTCATTCTATTACTGTTAATCATGATAAGCCTCAGTGGTATTAATATTGATGGGGCACTTCCATTCTCATTCTGCTTTCCTCCTCTCACAAGCTGAAGGTCTTCTGAGGAAGCTTGTTCTGGTACCCAAATGCCTTTGTCCATCCCAGGTGGTTGGGCACAGCAATGGGAACATTTACACCCATTTCAGCTGCTTTGCCTCTTGGGGTTGATGCCCACCTTGGACTCAGGTGATGAAGATGAGAAGCTCTGCTGCCTGGTCATAGAGTCACAGAGTCATAGAATCATAGAATCAGTCAGGGTGGGAAAAGACCACAAGGATCATCCACTTCCAACCCCCCTGCCATGCTCAGGGACACCTCACACTAGATCAGGCTGTCCACAGCCTCTGCCAGCCTGGCTGCAAACACCTCCAGGGATGAGGCTTCCACCACCTCCCTGGGCAACCCATTCCAGGCTCTCACCACCCTCATGCTGAACAACTTTTTCCTAACATCCAGTCTGAATCTCCCCATTCCCAGCTTTGCTCCATTCTCCCCAGTCCTATCACTTCCTGACAGCCTAAAAAGTCCCTCCCCAGCTTTCTTGTAGCCCCCTTCAGATCCTGCAAGGGCACAATAAGGTCACCTGGGAGCCTTCTCCTCTCCAGACTGCACAGCCCCAACTCCCTCAGTCTCTCCTCATAGCAGAGCAGCTTCAGCCCTCTGCTCATCCTCGTGGCTCTTCTCTGGACATCTTCCAGCACCTCCATATCCTGCTTGTCCCAGCGGCTCCAGCACTGGCTGCAGTACCCCAGGTGTGGTCTCAGCAGTGTGGAGCAGAGGGGCAGGATCCCTTCCCTCACCCTGCTGCCCACACTGCTCTTGCTGCAGCCCAGGCTCTGGTTGCTCTCTGGGCTGCCAGAGCTCACTCAGGGCTCCTATTGAGCCTCTTGTCCAGCAGCACCCCCAAGTCCCTCTCCTCAGGGCTGCTCTCCAGCCAGTCCCTGCCCAGCCTGGATTGGTGCTGGGGATTGCCTCAGTATTTGGGCTAGCCTCAGTACAGTCTGAGATCTCCCCTATCTTGCCATTCTCCTGATTATTTTTCTTTTCTTTACTGTCCTCCTTTACTTCCCAGCCTTTTGATTTCAGTGGGGGCTTGCAGGTTCCCATCTGAATATTCTAACTGTGATTTTTTTTCTTCTTGTTCCTTTTCAGCCAGCCAAGCACACCCCAAGTTCTGCATGCATGGCTACCTCTTTCCTATGCCCATTGCTCTTGGACCTTTCCCCCATCCTTCGTATGACACAACTGCAGGTGAGTTTCTTTCCTCCTCCCCTGGCAGTTCCTGTCCCAAGCAAACAGGTGGAGGTGGAGATTCCTGATGTGTCTCATTGTTCTCCTGTTGTAAAGGCACAGGACAAGGGATCAGAGAATCATAGAATGGTTTAGGTTGGAAGGGATCTCAAAGCTCATCCAGTTCCAACCCCCTGCCATAGGCAGGGACACCTCCCACTAGAACAGGTAGCTCAATGCCTCATCCAACATGGTCCTCAACTTCCAGGGAGGTTGTGGAGCACAGAATCATAGAATCTGATAAAAAAAATCACATTTGGTGATTCTGTGCTTCACAGCCTCCCTGGGCAACCTGTGCCAGTGTCTCACCACTCTCACTGCAAAGAATTTCCTTGTAACATCCAGTTTCAATCTCCCCTCTACCAGTTTAAACCCATTCCCAGGGACCAAGTGAGCGGAGCCTGTCCCCCCACTCCTGACCCCCCAGATTCAGTCTTATCTTCTCCAGACTAAGCATCCCCAGGTCCCTCAGCCTCTCCTCACCAGGCTCCAGTCCTCTCAGCATCTTTGTAGCTCTCTGCTGGACCCTGTCCAGCAGGTCCCTGTCCCTCTGAAACTGGGGAGCCCCAAACTGAAGGCAGTTCTCAAGATGATCAGGCTGAGGCTGTGGCCAGCCTGATCTAGGGTAGGGTGTCCCTGCCCATGGCGAGGAGTTTGGAACTAGATGTTGCTTGTGGTCCCTTCCAACCCTAGCTGATTCTATGATCCTAAGGTGAGGTCTCACCAGGGCAGAGCAGAGCGGGAGGAGAACCTCCCTGGCTCTGCTGGACACACCCTGCCTAATACACCCCAGGATCCCCTTGGCCCTCTTGTCCCCCAGGGCACATTGCTGTGCCATGGATGTTCTCCCCCAGCCCTCCCAGGTCCCTCTGCACAGGGCTGCTCCCCAGCAGTCACCTCCCAGGCTTTGTGTTGGAAGTGACCTCAAGTAGTGGCAGCGCAGCGCAGGGTCTATCCCAGACTCTGCCTTCCTGGGCGAGCTCTGGCGCCCATTTCTGACAGGACAAAATAAACCAACCCCTGAGGAAAAAATAAAAAAATCATTGAAAGACCAAAATGTTAGAAGGTGCAGGTAAGTGCCTGCCTTGTTCTTACCACGGTGACTCCCACACGGGTGGAGAGCTTCTCCTCTCAGCTGCTCCCCTTCTTTATGTTTCTCTCTCTCTCTCTCTCTCTCTATTTTTTTTCCAGAGTTCCCTAACAAATCAGCTGCTGCGAGGAATTTTAATTTGCTAGATCGGTGGCAGCAGCTCCAATTAATTCAGTGATCTTTTTTTTTGGTTGTTTTTCTTTTTTTTTCCTGTATTTGAAATGAATTGATTTCTTTTAAACAGTCTGCATCACTCTGCCTCGCCTCCGGGGATCCGGGGCCAGGCACACTGCACAAACAAACATCTTGACCTTTTTCCTTAGCCTTTAGCAGTACCTTTTTAATTTTTAAAAAATTTTTGTTATTATTTTTGGTTTGGTTTTTTTTTTTTCCTTCCTTCCCCTTGATGAGGAATTAATTATATAAAAAAAAAAAAAACCCCACCAAACCAACAGCAACCTCCTCCAGCATTTGTCAGGAGGAGCACGTGAGGGAGAGCAGGCAGTTTGCTTTTGCTGTGCTGTGCAGGATTCCTGCCTCGGGGAACATGCCACAGTGGAAAATGGATATGAGAGGACACGGCAGTGGCAGAGCCTGCTGGAGGCTGGGTGCTGCAGACGTGCAGCAGGGTTTTGGCAGCTCAGCAGAGGCAGGCATGACGTTTAGTTCCTGAGTGATCTGGCTGCTAAACACACTGGTTTGGGGTTTTTTTTGTTTGGCTTTTTCCTCCATACTAAGTAAGGGGCTCTGGAGGCATCTGGCCCTGCCTGTCAGCTCTTGCTGTGAAAGCCTCTGCAGCTGCCTCTCAAAAATGCCCAACTGAGAGAGGTCCCAGGGGAGGTGTTGGGGATGAGCTCTGCACTGTGATTGCACCCTGGAGTGCTGTGGGGCTTGAGAGGCTCTCCCAGCACTCACCCCAGTATGATCCCTGGGGGAATGAGGATATCACAGAATCAGGATGGTTTTGGTTGGAAGGGATCTCAAAGACCATCCAACCCCCCTGTGCCATAGGCAGGGACACCTCCCACTAGAACAGGTCACTCAAGGTCTCATCCAACCTGATCCTGAACACCTTCAGGGAGGAGGTGAAGCACAGCAGCACAGAATGTGATTGAAGATCATGTTCTTTGCTGCTGTGCTCCACAACCTCCCTGGGCAACCTGTGCCAGTGTCTCACCACCCTCACTGCAAACAACTTCCTCCTAACATCCAGTTTCAAACTCTCCTCTGCCACTTTAAACCCATTCCTCCTCATCCTCTCATTACAAGACCCTGTCAATAGTCCCTCCCCAGCCCTCCTGGAGCCCCCTTCAGATATTGAAAGGCTACTATAAGGTGTTCTGGCAGCCTTCTCTTCTCCAGGCTGCAGAGCCCCAACTCTCTCAGCCTGTCCTCACAGCAGAGCTGCTGCAGCCCTCTCAAGCATCTTGGTGGTCTCCTCTGGATGGCCTCCAACAGTTCCATGTGCTGCTTGTGCTGGGGGCTGCAGAGCTGCAGACAGTGCTGCAGGTGGGGTGTGAGGAGAGCAGTCCACACATTAAGGCAGTGGAAAAATTGGGCTCCTGTGCAGCAGCAAACCCCCTGCAAGGCTCTCTGCAGCAAACAGAACCTTCTGCTGCTGGCACCCCACAGGCAAAGGGTGACCACACAGGAGGCCGACCAAGAGGAGGAGTCCTGCAGCTCTTTCCTGCTCCAGAGATAATTCTGCCTTATCTGCATCCTCTTAGTGTTCCTGAGAGAAACAGGTGATGGGAGGTTAAACATGAAAATGAATTCTGTGGTTTTGGAGGGTTCCTGATACTTATCTCTCCCTAAGTGGCTCTCCTGACAAAATGGTTTCAAATGAGTAAAAGGCTTCTTTTTCTCTGTCATTTTTCTTTCAAGTGTGAATCACTTCAGCATTACCCACTTGTTCGTGCTCAGATTAAATCTCCCTAACTGGAGCTTCCCCACAACAACAGCCAGAGCAAGGTGCAGTGGTCCAAAGGGACTGGATAAATCAGGGGAGCAGAGGGGCTCTGCCTGAAGACCACCACCTTTTGGCCAAGGTTTAGACCAGAGACTGGAAGAGCTTGCTCAGCTCTGGCTGCTGTGGTTGCAGAAGTCCCAGCAAACTCCTTACATTCAGTGGCTGAAGAGGCAGCTGCTCTCCTGCCCTCTTCTCTTGCTTGGAGTCAACCATGAGCTCCTATTTCCCCTGTGGTCCTACTAACACAGACTGCCTTTTTTTTTAACCCAGGAACCTGGCACCTCCTGTAAGTGTTAATTAAAATGGATCGAGGATGTGGTCTGATTCCATCACTCCAAATGTTCCTATTTTTTTTTCCATTCTTGCCAAGATCTGCCATCCCGCCAGGCACAACTAAGCAGAGTGTCCTTTACTCTCACCCCCTGGCAAGCCTTTCCAACCCTTTGCACCCATTGCAGCCCCTTGAGGCCATTTCCTCTTGCCCTGTAGCTTGTTACTATACAGAAGACAGTGACCTCCACCTGGCTCCAACCTCCTTTCAGGGAGCTGTAAGGAACAAGAAGGTCTCCCCTTAGCCTCCCTTCAGGCGAAACAAGCCCAGCTCCCTCAGCTGCTCTTCATCAGAGTTGTCCTCTAGACCCTTCACCAGCTTCATTGCCCTTCACTGGATGTGCTCCAGCACCTCAATGTCCATCTGGTAGTGAGGGGTCCAAAACTGAACCCAGTGTTCAAGGTGCAGCCTCCCCAGTGCTGAGTACAGGAGGACAGTTCCTTCCCTGGTCCCTGCCACAACTGCTGATGGTCAGAGCCAGGTTGCTGTTGCCCTTCTCAGCTGTTCCTTCGGGTTATTCCCCTTCCTGTTGCTGAAGCAGGAGCCAAGCATGGGCTGAAGGGATCTGATTTCCTCTCCTTTACCTTGACTTTAGTCTTTTTTTCTGTCTGTGCAGTGTACAGAGGCTTCTGGACAGCATTCATCCTGCTGGCTGTGGCTGCCGGGCTGGTAGGAGGGCTGCTGCTGGTCTGTGGTGTGCCCTTCCTCAACCCCCGCTCCTACAAGGCTGGAGGGGCATTCCTCCTCCTCTCAGGTAAGCAGGATACACCCTGGCTATTGGGACGTGGCCAGGGCAGGAACACAATGCCTGTGCTCTGCTCCCTCAGGGCAGGGCAAGGAGAGGCAGTAGGGATGATGTGGGGGGAGATGGTGGCTCTGGTGGGAGCTGCACAGGGGTGGAGCAAATGGTTTCCACCCTCCCCACTGGAATTGAACCCCTGTGCTCTGCCAAGCCTTACAAAGAGAGTCCTTAGTCCTAGAGAGGCTAGGGTTTGGGGGAAAGGGTTTGTTGTTTGGTTGTCTTCTCTTCTATGCACCCCAGCGGAGCAGAGCTTTTCATGTTGGTGAAGCCCACCACTCTATTTGAGAAGGAGTAACTGGCTAAAATACTTGACTTAACAACAGTGATTGAGACTCAGAAAAAAGCTTTTTTGTGACTCAAGCAGCCTAAGGATGGAGATCAGCAGAGCCATGCCAAGCACAGGACTTTGTCATGAAGCCTTAGGTTGGAGATCAGCTGAACCACGCCAAGCACAGGACTTTGTCATGAAGCCTTAGGTTGGAGCTCAGCTGAGCCATGCCAAGCACAGGACTTTGTCATGAAGCCTTAGGTTGGAGCTCAGCTGAGCCATGCCAAGCAAGGGACTTTGTCATGAAGCCTTAGGCTGGAGCTCAGCTGAGCCATGCCAAGCACTTTGTCATGAAGCCAGGCCTTTATTCTTCATCCCTGAGGGTATTTAAAGGACATGGTTTAAAGGAGATGTGTTGCTGAGGGCCATGGTTTAGCAGTGGAGTTGGTAGTGGATGATTTTAAAGGTCCTTTCCAGCCCAAAATGATTCTGTGCTTTGATGATTCCCTGCAAAGAGTTTGCTCAGTTATGGACCCTGCACCAGCTCCTGCTTCCTCATGCATGGCATGAATCAAACCCAAGCCAGTGCCTTTGCATCCAGTTTGGGCTTTGAATGTGCCCGAGATTGTAGGGGCTGAAACCACATAATGAAAATATTTAACAAGAAGGTCCCAACCTTAGAGGAACTCAACTGAAACTCCTTCTGATCTCATCATGTCTTGCTATTATTACCTCTTACTCTTCCCACCCCCCTTTATTTAGCTCCTCTCCATTTTATAGCTCCTTTTCTCATTTCTATCTCCTCCAGATGTCCTAACAGTTACCCAGGTGCCACCAGCTGAGCTGCTTGCCCACACCAAGCTAGATGGCATCTATTTGCCTAAGCAATCTGGAAGGCACTAAAGCAGTTTAGCCCTCCCTGCCTCAGTGTTTTGTGTCATCTTCCATTTTGTCTCCACTGAAGGGAGGGCAGCCTGTGGCTACCTGCTTCTCTCTCACTTCTAGATTTTCATAAACCTGTGGTTGGGCTCAGTTGTTCCAAAGGCAAATTTCAGTTGGTTTTACACACGTGGATTTCATTTGGGCATGCAGGAGACGTTGCCATCAGACCTTCATGCAATGCCTTCTGTTGAGCAGTGCTGGCCACTTGGTGTGTTTGTGCACTGAGGCCACCTCATCTTGTGAGGCTAAGCATTTGAATGCTGCAGCCCTCTCAGATGGGACACCTCAGTAAAAGCCCTTCCCCTTCAAAACACTCAGCTTTTAGCCCAAATGGAAAAAAAAAAACCCAAAACTAACCCAACCCTTGAGTTTGGCCACCTCTGACAGTGGCCAGATCCATACAATGTCACACAGGAAAGGATTTTGAGTGATGTCAAATCCCTTTATTCCTTTTTTTTTTTTTTTTCCCCCCCTCCCCATTGTTTTTGCACTTCATTTGACTACTTCTTGATTAAAAGGCTGGTGGCTTAGAGTGTGACACTTTTTAGCTGATTATGCATCACATAAACCTCTTGGCATTAGAGGGAGAGACGCTGCTGTTTAAATTGAAGTTTGTATTAATGCGGGTTCAATCTGAACAGCAATCATTGTTATTAACTGTCATTAGCAGGAACAAGTTCAGCTGGAAGAGGCTTCCTGCTATATTTTCAATCTCAGTGATAGCCAGGAGGTTGCAGCAGTATTTCAGCAAAGTTTGCTTAGACTTTCAGGTGATTTATTTTTTTTTTTCCATTGCTGGGAAAAAAAGGTTCCACAGCTCTTGGAACCTGCTTGGCACTGTTTTCCCAATGGATTCAAGATGCGTCCCCTCTGTGGTTTATTTTTCCTCTCTATCCCTTCTAAAAATACTTTGCATAATTGCACTAAGCAGTAAGGAACAATAGATTTAAGACAGCTCCAACTCCCTGGCCATCTCCTTCTTGCAGATAGCAGGACATGGAGAGATGAGGCAGGAGCAAGAGCGGCGTCTTCTACTCATGGCCTGCGGGTCAGTGTTAATTAACCTCCCTCCCAGAAACCAACTCTCCTTGAGGACGTCTGAAAACTCTGGCAACTGGTAGAGTGGGGAGGTGCTCTGGCAGTCAGGTGGTGAGCTGGGGACACTGCAGCTGCAGGATGCCCCAGCCCCACAGGACATCCCTCATGCACCACTTCTTCGCTGCTGCCGTAGGTTCCTTCTGTCGCTGTTTGGTAGCAGCCCACACGGAGGTCATGAAATCATCTCTCTTCTTAACCAGCCCAAAACGAGGCAATGCTTGCCACCAAAAGGCTCCAAAATATAGCAGCACCTCTGGGCTCATGAAATCACTTCCCTGCTTAATCAGCCCAAAACCAGGCAGCGTTTGCCACCAAAATATATTCTTGGTGCAAATGCCCTCCCAAAGCATTTATGGGCAGCCTGGTGTGACCTTGAGGGGGCTGTGTGCACCTCAGTGCCTAAGGGTGGGGATTGTTATCGCTCAGTTAGACCCCTTTGGGTTTCCTCTCTAAGAGGCCTTTCATTTGCTGTGCTTTACAGAGGGCAAATCCAACTCTCTGCGAGCTGCTGCGACAAATGTAGTGCTCAGTGGGTGGTGGTGTTTCTGAGAGGCCTTTCAAAGGATTGAAGCCAGCCCCCCCTTGATTTCCAGTGCTGGGTGGCTTGGGAAGTACAGCCAGAGTCCATCTGACATTTGCTGCCGCAAATAACCACCCAGCCCAGCAGTTGTCCTTGCCAGTCTGCTCCCTGCAGCTCCTGAACTGCATGAGCAAGCAGCTGACATGCTGCTTTCCTTCTCCCATTTGCCATCTCAGCCTTGGTTTGGGTGCTGGCAAGGGGGAGGCAGACACTGCCTGGTGACTCACTGTCCCCTTCTTTCAGTAGTCAGATGACAATATGATTAATTAGCACTACAGTGTCACCAGGAGGCCTGGGTGAAGGCTGCACTGCAGCTTCTGCAGTTGCTGAGGCAACTTTGCTTTTTGCTCCTCAGTTTTCTCTGCTGGGGCTCCTCAGGTTTGGTTTCCTTTGGGTGCTTTGAAGACAGAGCTCAGGAGTGTGCACATGCTTGATCCAGACCCAGGCCAGCTCCTTGTGCTGCTCCTGGTTTTGATTCCTTTGGGCACTTTGAAGACAGAGCTCAGGAGTGTGACATGCTTGATCCAGACCCAGGGCTGCTCCTTGTGCTGCTCCTTAGTTTTCATTTCCTTTGGGCACTTTGAAGATAAAGCTCAGGAGTGTGCACATGCTTGATCCAGACCCAGGGCTGCTCCTTGTGCTGCTCCTTAGTTTTCATTTCCTTTGGGCACTTTGAAGATAAAGCTCAGGAGTGTGCACATGCTTGATCCAGACCCAGGGCTGCTCCTTGTGCTGCTCCTTAGTTTTCATTTCCTTGGGGCATTTTGAAGATAAAGCTCAGGAGTGAGCACATGCTTCATCCAGACCCAGGGCAGCTCCTGTGGTGCTCTGGTATGCCCAGCCCAGTTGGCATGGCTGTAGGCTTCAGTGAAAAAGATGAGATCAGCTCTACCTGGTGGTTTGCTCAGAGGTGAAGAGGCTGTTCTGCAGGGCCAGAGTGAATGGGGAGTGAGTTCTCAAAGCAAGCAACCATAGAATGGTTTTGGTTGGAAGAGACCTATAAGGTCATCAAGTCCAACCAGTAAGGCAGCACTACGCCATACCCCTCAGCACCACATCTCCACAGCTTTTCAATTCATCCAGGGATGAGGACTCCACCTCTGCCCTGGGCAGTCTATTCCAGGGTTTGCCAACCCTTCTGGGAAATAAATTGTTCCTCACATCCAACCTGAACTTCCCTAGCACAACTTGAGGCCATTTCCTCTTGTCCTTTCGCTTGTTTCTTGGAAGAAGAGACCAACCCCACCTCTGTCTTTCAGGTCTCTCAGGCTAAACCACCCCAATACCCTTAGCCAGCCCTGGCCTTGTGAGGGGAGCATGCTCAGACCAATCTGTTCTTCAGAATGCTCAACTCTTAGGAGTTGAAGTGCTGAATTTTGTCCTTGGGTTCCTCTTCCTAAATGAAGCATCCTCATTTTGACAGTCTCAGGCTCCCCACGTGCAACAAAGGCTGGAAAGTTAGGGAAGGGCAACTGAAGGTCACAACTCCATTTCCTCACTTTTTACATCCTGAAGGAGCAAGCAGTGAGGAAGGCAAATGAGTCAAAGCTCATTGTTCCTGCAGTCAGCAGATGACAGGAAAGTTGAGCAGCTTCCACAGAAGAAGAGTTAAAGATTGAGTTCACTCACCTGTCCCTACAATTAGCAGCTATAAAGGTGTCACAAAGATAGAAAATGAGAGAAGGAAGAAGCCCAACTCCAGTTTGCTCACAGCCAAGGTGCAGCTCTCTCCTGGGAGGTGGAGATGGAGCAGTGGGTTCCTTGTTCTGCAGTTATCAGAGTATGAAGGAGAAAGATTTAATACTCCAATTTTCCTGCAATTAGCCCCTCCCCAGCAGATGCTGTTGACCTCATCAGCACTGAGATGGAATTTCACAGTTGTTTTTTTTTTTCCCCATGAACAGAAACAGAGAGGAAAAGGTAAAGGAAGAAATAGAAATGATCACTTGGCTGAATTTCCAGGGGTACAAACCACAGGGATGCTGAGAGGAGCATGGGGATGGTCTCCTTTTATCACAGTCTCAGAATCACAAAGTGGTGGGAGCTGGAAAGGACCTCTAGAGATCATCTAGTCCAACCCCACTGCTAAAGAAGGTTTCCCTAGAGCAGGTTGCCCAGGATTACACTCAGGTGAGTTTGGAATCTCTCTGGAGAAGGAGTCTCCACAACCTCTCTGAGCAGCTTGGCCCTCTGCTGGATCCTCTCCAGCAGATCCCTGTCCCTCTGAAACTGGGGAGCCCCAAACTGAAGGCAGTGCTCAAGATGAGGTCTCAGCAGGGCAGAGTAGAGGGGGGAGGAGAACCTCCCTGGCTCTGCTGGACACACTCTGCCTAATACACCCCAGGATCCCCTTGGCCCTCTTGGCCCCCAGGGCACATTGCTGTGCCATGGATGTTCTCCCCCAGCACTCTCAGGTCCCTCTCCTTGGGGCTGCTCTCCAGCAGTCCCCTCCCAGCCTGTCCTGCTGCAGTTTATTCTTCCTCCCCAGGTGCAGGACTCTGCACTTGTCCTTCTTGAACCTCACTTGGTTCCTCTATGCAGGTCTCTCTGGATGGCCTCACAGCCTGTAGCTGGCTCAGCCAAGCCTCCCAGCTTGGTGTCATCAGCAAACCTGCTGAGCAGACTCTGTCTCTCTGTTCCCTCATCAGTGCCATTGATGAAGACGTTGAAGATGTTCTTGTGAGGAAGACTCTGCTCATGTCTAAGCACAGGCAGTTTGGTGAGGGTTTGTGCTGGTTGCAGGTCAGCACTCCTTTGCTGAGCAGTTTTCAGTGGGCTGCCCTTGCTGTGCTGCCTGCAGCTGCCCTTTTGCTGCTCCTGTCTCACCGAGGAGCTGCTGCAAATCCCAGGCACCGCTCACTGCTCACCTCTAATTATTCCAGGGAAGCAGGCTGCTTACTTTGCATTTCCCTGTCATTTTCCCAAGGTGTGAAAATGTTCTTAATTTAGATGCCATGGCCATGCCATCACCTCCACTACCTGTTTAATAACAAATCCTTTCAAATCAAGACCTAGGGCTTCTCCTGGGGCTAGAAGAGAGACCATTTCCCTACCCTTAGCTCCTGGTGAGCTCAGGGATGCTGCCATCCACTCACGGGACTTCTCTAGTAAAAACTTATTATGGTCTTTCAGTATCTGAAGAGGGGCTACAAAAAAGTTGGGGAGGGACTTTTTAGGCTGTTAGGGAGTGATAGGAGTGGGGGGAATGGAACAAAGCTGAAAATGGGGAGATTCAGACTGGAGGTTAGGAAGAAATTGTTCAGCATGAGGGTGGTGAGAGATTGGAATGGGTTGCCCAAGGAGGTGGTGGAAGCCTCATCCCTGGTGGTGTTTAAGTCCAGGCTGGCTGAGGCTGTGGACAGCCTGATCTAGTGTGAGGTGCCCATGGCAGGGGGGCTGGAACTGGATGCTCCTTATGGTCCCTTCCAACCCTGACTGATTGTATGATGCCATGATTCTATAGTTCTATGACTATATGAGGTTCTGTGATTCTATTATTCCATGATTCTATAGTTCTATGATTCTGTGATTCCATGATTCTATAGTTCTGTGATTCTATGGTTCTATATTCTATGGCTCTATGGTTCTGTGATTCACTGGTAGGTTTAAATCTGCTTTCCTCAGTAAACAAGGCTTTTAGACCATCTAAATTGTCCTGGGACAACTCAGTGCTACTCCCCCTGGTTCTTTACAGAGAAGCAGGAGAATTCAGAAGGACGTGACCATGCCCACGTCCTCCCTCTCACCGGGGCTGGGGTTTTATTTGTGCCTCTTACGGTAGGTATTATGAGTTAATGAAATAGAAATTGATCTTTAAAAGAGCACTTTTCAGGGTTCAGTTGCTATCTAATTAATTTAATTTTAAATTACATCAGTAATAAAGACTTAATTGCCTTCTTATCAATATATTGTATTTTGCAAGGGGCATGTGACCATTTAACATGCAATCGTTTTCTTATAGCAGGATAATTGGTATTTTAAGGGCCCAATGTTTATTTGTGCACTTAATTTCAAGTGGTTTCCAAGGCTCTGTGAACATGCAAATGGTATCAGAGCTGCTCTTTAACTCCTAACCTGCCTCTCCAGTGAGCTAGGTACAGGAGAGCGACTTGAAGTGACAGCAGGTGGTGATGTAAAGTACAGTAGGAGGCTTTGGGTTGGAAGGGACCTTTAAAAGTATATGGTTGCACCCATTTTTTGGTATAGTAAGGTTTAAGTCAATGATCTCTGGAGGTCCCTTCCAACCCCTCACATTCTGTGATGTCTTCTCACAGGATCACAGAATTAACCAGGTTGGAAAAGACTTCCAGGATCATTGAGTCCTAACCCTTCTAATTAAAAAATCCATGGCACTAAGTGCCTCATGCAGCCTCCTCTTAAGCACCTCCAGGGATGGGGACTCCTCCACCTACCTGGGCAGCCCATTCCAATGCCAATCACTCTTGCTGTGAACAACTTCTTCCTGACATCCAGCCTGGACCTGCCCTGGCACAGCTTGAGGCTGTGTCCCCTCCTTCTCTTGCTGGGTGCCTGGCAGCAGAGCCCAACCCCATCTGGCTACAACCTCCCTTCAGGCAGTTGTAGAGAGCAGTGAGCTCTGCCCTGAGCCTCCTCTTCTGCAGGCTGCACACCCCCAGCTCCCTCAGCCTCTCCTCTTGGGGCTGTGCTCCAGGCTCCTCCCCAGCCTTGCTGCCCTTCTCTGGACATGTTCCAGTACCCCAACATCTCTTGAATTGAGGGGCCCAGAACTGGACACAACAGTCCAGGTGTGGCCTGAGCAGTGCTGAGCACAGGGGCAGAATAACCTCCCTGCTCCTGCTGGCCACACTGCTCCTGCTCCAGGCCAGGATGCCATTGGCTCTCCTGCCTACGGGGGCACACTGCTGGCTCCTGTTCAGCTCCCAGCCAGCACCCCCAGGTCCCTCTTTGCCTGGCTGCTCTCCAGCCTCTCTGTCCCCAGCCTGTAGCACTGCATGAGGTTGCTGTGGCCAAAGTGCAGTATTTGGCCCTTGGCCTTGTTCAGACTCCTGGTGTTAGACTGTGCCCACCTGTGCAGCCTGTCCAGGTCCCTCTGCAGAGCCTCCTGCCCTCTAACAAACCCACACTTGCTCCCAACTTGGTTTCATCTGCAAGCTCACTGATTGAGAGCTCCATCCCCTCATCCAGATCATCAGGGAAGATATGAAAGAGGAGTGTGCCCAGCAGTGATCCCTGGGGCACAGCACTAGTGACTGCCCCAGCTGCCTGTGCCACCATTCACCACCTCTCTGGTCCCTGCCCTCCAGCCAGTTCTTGACCCAGCACAGAGTGCCCCTGTCCAAGCCTCAGGGTATAGGAGGAGGCTTAATAGAGGTGACAGCTTAGGATGGGTGACTTCAGCTTCCACACAGCACATAGTGAGGACTCTGGACCTTTTGTACATTTGCCTGAGTCCCCTTCTTGGCTCCAGGACGGGATGCAGATGTTTGTGGCTGCAGATGTGCTTGTATCCATCGTAAGCAGCAGCACTGTCAAACACTGACTCGTTTTCTCTGGCCAAGGCTTCAGCAGCCACCATCAGGAAGCAGATAGATCAATGTCAGGCTTTACCCACCCACAGGAGCTGGATTTTGTCACGGATAAGCTGGCAGGAGGAATAATTAAACCTACTTTTGATTTAAAATCTGCAAGGGGAGGAACTAAATCCAGCAGAAGCCACAACACATCCATAGAACTGTGTGGCAACTTGTCAACTAAATTAACTTTGAGCCCTTCACTTCTACTATAAAAACATAATCTGTGATGTATTTCTCTCATATAGGTGTGTTTATGTGCATACATCTCTCTGTTATACAGCACCATTTAAACCTGGCAAGCTTCTTCTGGCTGTGAAGTCACAAGCTCAGGTGTTCCTGAGGAGCTTCCAGATCTGTCAGCACACCATCACTGCTCTGTTTTAGTGCACATCGACTTTCAAATGCACCCTATACGTTCTTTGATGTGACACAGTAAATAATATTTGGGCCACATTAGCAGGCTGCAGGAGAGGGAGCCAGATCTGCATTCTCCAGATGAATTTTGGGGCAAGGAGGTTAATATTAAGGCACCTGCTGGCTCTGGGTGGTGCCTGCTCACCTTGGGCTTTACAGCTGTGGCTGAGCTCTTCCTGCAGACACTGACCTTCCAGCCATGTGCATCTGGAAACAGGAGGTTGTGTGGTTTCGTGGGAGAGCTGTTGTATGGGTGTGGGAGTCTCTGAGGACATTGAACCTTCTCTAAGCAAGATGCTGACCTTGCACTCACTGCTCTGGCTTGAGTGTGGCCTCAGCCCTTCTCCCATCTGGCTCCAGGGGAGGGCAAAGCAGGACTCACACACCTTTAAAAGGACTTTCTGGCCTCATAGGGTAAGCTGTTTATTTTTCTTTTATTATTCTGTTGTTTACCAGCCCATCTGAGATGAGCATCTCATGGGTACATGCCTCTTCCACCCAGTTGTGGATCCCATTCCCTGCCAGAACAGGACCATCTCTACTCCTTGCTGTGTGTGTTATAGTGGATTGCAAGACTCAGTTTAAGGAAGGGTAACACAAGGTGTGAAGGGGAACTGCCTTGAGCAGTCTGGCTCTGAGTGGGCTCTGCCTGTGCTGGTGCAGCAGGTTTGATGCTCAACAGTGTTTGCCATCAGCAGGACTGATCCCTGTATCTTTACAGTTCTGGTGGAAACTGGGTCTGACAACTACCTGGCAGGGCAGGGAAGTCTTACTCTTGTTTTCTCACTCTTCCCAGACAAATTACAAATTAAAAAGGCAGATCACCCCACCTTCAGGACAGGAGGTGAGAGCTGGCCTCATGCAGATCCCTGCTGTGGCCATCACCCATGTTGGTGATGGTTCCTCCACGGTGTAGCCAGCTGCGACAGAACCCTGCACAAGCAGCAGGAGGTGTTGATGTGCCTGCAGCTGGGCAGCAGCTGGCTGTGGTGGTGTGAGTCTCTCCCATGGTGCACAGGCCTGGCTTTACAGGAGCTTGCAGAGCAACGTCATGAATAATAACTTTGCACCACTCAGCTTTGGCGCACAGGACCCGCAAGAACAAACGCAAAGGTGTTGCCATCTCCTCCCAGCTTCATTTCTGTTTCAGATGCAGAGAACATCTCATCTTTTCTTTTTTCTTTTTTCTTCTT
>VWZI01008677.1:3019966-3039734 GCA_013396835.1 Psilopogon haemacephalus | reverse complement strand
CCTCAAAGCTCAGCCATTTCCAACCCCGCTGTGCCATAGGCAGGGACACCTCCCACTAGAACAGGTCACTCAAGGCCTCATCCAACCTGGTCTTGTACACCTCCAGGGAGGGAGCAGCCACAGCCTCCTCGGGTAACCCTCTTTTTTACCCTCTTTACATATCACCTGTGATTATTTCCACACAGAGCAATGCTCTGGAGAGAATCAGAAAATATTTTGAGTTGGAAACAACACTTAAAGGTCATTTTATCCATCACCTCTGCAGTGAGCAGGGGCATCTGCAACTAAAGGTGGTTGCTCAGAACCCGATCCAACCTGACCTGGGGCGATTCCAGGCATGGATGTTAGGAGGAAGTTCTTGCCAGAGAGAGTGATTGGCATTGGAATGGGCTGCCCAGGGAGGTGGTGGAGTCCCCATCCCTGGAGGTGTTCAAGCAAAGCCTGGATGGGGCACTTAGTGTCATGGTCTAGTTGATTTGCTAGGGCTGGGTGCTAGGTTGGACTGGATGAGCTTGGAGGTCTCTTCCAACCTGTTTGATTCTATAATTCTATGTGGCTTCTACCACCTCTCTGGGAAACCTGGGCCAGTGTCTCATCATCCACAGTGGAGGTAAATAAATAAATAAATAAATAAGCATCTAAACCTGCCTCTTTGAGTTTAGTCTCAATTCCTCTTGCTGTGACTCTGCAGAGGCACAAGAGGTTTTGCTGGCAAAGTGCTGCAGTCTCAGGGCATGTTTAACACTCCCCCACCAACGTGGGTTTTACCCCTCCACTAAATTCCACTGCGGCTGGACCACAGAGAGCTGCCTCTCTGGCACAGCACTGGCACCGGGTCTGTCATCAGAGGCACACAAAAGCTGCAGCCAGCCCTTTGAAGAAGACCTTGTCTGGTAGTCATCCCTGCTGTAATCATTTGCCTGAGAGCAATTACACCTCCGCGGGGCAGACACTTAACAATCTATTATATCGTAATTAAGTTTGGCCATGTTTACACTGCTTGATGATGATGCATAAAGATTAATTTACCTTTCCCCAGCCCCGCTGCAGGAATGTGCTGCCATAGCACCCCATTAAAAATGGAAATGGCAATAAAGTCTCCAATTATTTTATATTGCCTTGAGTCGATCAGGATTCATCACTTTCTGCACCGTTACTTTAATATATTTGGCTTAGCATCTATTGATGCAGCAGCAGTTACCACAAGTCATCCTCTGTGTGGTTTTTAAGTGGGGGGACAGCATCATTGTGTGTGTGTATGTGGGGGGGAAAACCAAGCCATGATCACACCTTATTTACACTTTGTCAGCTTAAATAGGCCTAAAAAAGCTAAAGAATTGCTTTTGACTGGGGGGAAAAAAAAATAATTAATAATAGTGAGATGATCTTGCAGAGAGGCAGCTGAAATTGGCTTCCTCTGACTGTCGTTGGAGCTTAAAATTAAACAAGCCTGAGTTCTTCAGCGTGACCCTGATGAAAAGAAGTGCAGTCAGGGCAAAGAGAGAGGCAAGAATGTGCAGGTTGATCTTCACACCTTGATTCTCTTGAAATATTGATGAGAGATCTGACTATTAATTAAGGATCTTGGCACGCTCTCAGCAGAAAGCTGAGATTTTTAACCAGCTCTTCAGCAATTTTAGAGGGTTTGCAGCTTTCAAGATCTGCCTGGGTCATCTGCTCAACCAAGTGCTGTGGCTAGAAAAAGCAGTGGCTGCATCTGCTGTTGGAGATGGAGCTGCAGAGAGCAAGAAGGTCTCCCCTGAGCCTCCTTTTCTCCAGAGTAAAGAGGCTCAATTCTCTCAGTCACCCCTCACAGGACTTTGAGCTCTAGACCCTTCACCAGCTTCCTTGGATGCACTCCAGCAGCTCATTGTCCTTCTTGTGGCAATAAGAGGGACAATATTTAGCTGTGCAGAGGCTGAAATCAAAGTGTGTGTTTCCATGGGACTGTGGCTATATGATTTATGTATCCTCCTGAGCATGCTCATGGGTTGATTTACTTATTTTTAGTGGGCTGCTGCCTGCAGCCACCCCTTTTTTTTTCGGTCAGCAGGTCAGGTTGTTTAACAGGAAAACATCCTAGCAAGCAGCCCAAGTTTGCACACAGGTTACCCTGGGTGGTTTATGGGGTCATGAGCAGCAGTATGTGGGCAATAAACTTTCTGACCATTTGTCACAGCTTTTATGAGCTGATGCCAGTGAGCACTCAGCTGTCCCCACAAGAAGCATCTAACAAGGGCCAGTGGCTCTGTAGAGCCATGTTCATCACTTAGCTCAGCCTGGGCAGCAATCAATACCTCCCCACAAGCTGGAAACCATGAAAAGACATCCACAGGATGGAAAATTGCCTGATCCCATAGCAGCCATAGCATACCTGGATAAATACTGGTAGGATGATCATAGAATGTCAGGGGCTGGAAGGGACCTCCAAAGCTCATCTGGTCCAGCCCCCCTGCCAGAACAGGATCACCCAGAGCAGGTCACACAGGAACACATCCAGATGATTCTTGAATACCTCCAGAGAGGGAGACTCCACAACCTCCCTGGGCAGCCTGTTCCAGTGCTCTGTCACCCTCACAGGCAAAAAATTCTTCCTCATGTTCACATGGAACCTCCTGTGCCTCAACTTCCACCCACTGCCCCTTGTCTTGTCCCTGGGCATCACCCAGCAGAGCCTGGCTCCAGCCTCCTGCCACTCACCCTGCACATATTGATGAACAGTTCTGAGGTCACCTCTCAGGCTCCTCCTCTCCCAGCAGCACAGTCCCAGCTCCCTCAGCCTCTCCTCATAAGGAGGATGTTCAACTTCCTTACTCATTTCTGTGGCTCTGTGCTGTCTCTCTCCAGCAGCTCCCTGTGCTTCTTGAGTTGGGGGGCCCAGAACTGGACACAATACTCCAGATGTGGCCTCACCAGGGCAGAGTAGACGTGCAGGAGAACCTCCCTTGACCTTCTAACCACAGCCCTTCTAATCCACCCCAGAATGGCTTTGGCCTTCCTGGCCACCAGAGCACACTGCTGGCTCATGGCCATGCTGCCATCCACCAGGACTCCCAAGTCCTCTTCACTGCTCTCCAGCAGGTCATTCCCCATCCTATCCTGCATCCTGGGGTTGTTTTTTCCCAGGTGCACAACGCCACACTTGGCCCTGCTACCTCACTTAGTTTCTCTGTGCCTGTGTTTCAGTGCTGGCAAGGGTTGGAGAATGGCCTAGCATCATGTCTGTGCATGGTGAGATCTGCCATGTAAGTAGTAAGCAGGGTGATGGAGGCAATATCAGAAGTCATTCGTGGCCTGCACAGTGGGGGTGGTAAATCCAAGGTGAAAAATAAACCTCCAAGGAGTCACTGAAACCCAGATGGATACCCTGGTGGAGGTGCAGTTATTGTGGAGCACTGCAAGGGCTTCCTTTTTTCTCCTCTTATCTCTAATTTTATAGATCCGTGTGGCTGCAGCAGTCCTTGGATAGGGCAGACATTTGAAAATACGATAAATTTCACCTCCTGTTTATTTCAGAGTCATTGGCACTCTCTGTCTTTACTATCTCCTGGTATTTTATGCCTCAGTACTTGGAGGAGGGGAAAAAAAAAAAAAAAGCTTTGTTTGCACTAGATCTAATATGAAAACTCCCTCTGACATTTAAACTTTAGTATCAGTTTGCCTACAGTGTTAATATCACTGAAACTGCTTATGTGGATTAAATTGCCTACAGTATATAGTGCCAAAATATGAACATAGCACATTTACTGATTCGAGTCCTTGAAAGAATTATTACCATTAAAATATTTAAGGTCACCTTTACAAATGCAATAAATCAGGAGGATGTCAAACAGAGAGCATTTGAAGCTCCCCCACTGGAGTAGCCCACTGGGAATCAGAGAATGACAGAATGGTTGGAAGGGACCTCTGGGGGATCATCCAGTCCAACACTCCTGCTACAGCAGGGTCACCCACAGCAGGTTGCTCAGGAGCACAATGTCCAGGCAGGTTTGGAATCTCTCCAGAGAAGACATCTCAACCTCTCTGGGCAGCCTGGACCAAGGCTTCAGAACCCCTACAGCAAAGAAGTTTTTCCTGATGTTGAAGTGGAATCTTTTGTGTTCCAGTTTGTGTCTCTTGCCTCTTGTCATAGAATCACAGAATGTCAGGGACTGGAAGGGATCTCCAAAGCTCATCTGGTCCAGCCCCCCCTGCCAGAGCAGCATCACCCAGAGCAGATCACACAGGAATGCATCCAGATGGTTCTTGAATATCTCCAAAGAGGGAGACTCCACAACCTCCCTGGGCAGCCTGTTCCAGTGTTCTGCCACCCTCACAGGCAAAAAATTCTTCCTCATGTTCACATGGAACCTCCTGTGCCTCAGCTTCCACCCAGTGCCCCTTGTCCTGTCCCTGGGCACCACCCAGCAGAGCCTGGCCTCAGCCTCCTGCCACTCACCCTGCACATATTGATGAACAGTTCTGAGGTCACCTCTCAGGCTCCTCCTCTCCCAGCAGCACAGCCCAAGCTCCCTCAGCCTCTCCTCATAAGGAAGATGTTCAACTTCCTTACTCATTTCTATGGCTCTGTGCTGTCTCTCTCCAGCAGCTCCCTGTACTTCTTGAGCTGGGGGGCCCAGAACTGGACACAATACTCCAGAGGAGGCTCACCAGGGCAGAGTAGAGGGGCAGGAGAACCTCCCTCGACCTACTAACCACAGCCCTTCTAATCCACCCCAGAATGGCTTTGGCCTTCCTGGCCACCAGAGCACACTGCTGGCTCATGGCCATGCTGCCATCCACCAGGACTCTCAAGTCCTCTTCCCTGCTCTCCAGCAGGTCATTCTCCATCCTATCCTGCACCCTGGGATTGTTCTTCCCCAGGTGCACAATGCCACACTGGCCCCTGTTGAAATTTCATTAAATTTCTCCCTGCCCAACTCTCCAGCCTAGCACTGGGCTCTGCTGACAATAGTCAATCCTCATCCCCCTCCTTACATATTGATAATCATTGAGAAGGTCTCTTTTCAGTTTGCTCTTTGCAGGCTACCCAACCCCAAGTGTCTCAGCCTTTCCCTATTGGACACCTCCAGTCCCCACATCACCTTTGTAGCCTTCACTGGACTCTCTTGATCTGCAAACCCTAGAACTGGACACAGCATTCCAGATGTTGACCTCACTAGGGCAGAGTAGAGAGGGGGAAGAAAATGATAGTTAATTGATTGTCATGTGGAAAGAGGACAAGATTGGGGCTCACAATACTCTGCAGTTCATAGAATCATAGAATGGTTTAGGTTGGAAGGGAGCTCAAAGCTCAGCCAGTTCCAACCCCCCTGTGCCATAGGCAGGGACACCTCCCACTAGAACAGGTCACTCAAGGCCTCATCCAGCCTGGCCTTGAACACCTTCAGGGAGGGAGCAGCTACAACCTCCCTGGGCAACCTGTGCCAGTGTCTCACCACCCTCACTGCAAACAGCTTTTTCCTAACATCCAGTTTCAATCTCCCCTCTGCCAGTTCAAACCCATTCCTCCTCATCTTGTCATTACAAGCCCTTGTCAATAGTCCCTCCCCAGCCCTCCTGTAGGCCCCTTTCAGATATTGGAAGGCTACTCCAAGGTCTCCTGGCAGCCTCCTCTTCTCCAGGCTGCAGAGCCCCAACTCTCTCAGTCTGCCCTCATAGTAGAGGTGCTGCAGCCCTCTCAGCATCTTTGTGGTCCTTCTCTGCAGGATGCAGGACCAGGGGGACATAACCATCCCACGAGGCGCTTCTCACCTAACCTCTGCTGCTGTTGCACAAGCTCAATTCCACCAGCCCCGAAGGTCTTGCAGGAGGGAAGAGCAAGGCAAAAAATCTGACGTTTTGTCATTAAAATCAGTGGCAGCAGCTCAGTGTGCCCTGGGGAAGCAGAATTGATGAGTAAGGAGATGCCATTTCCAGGCAGTCACATTTCCTGTGCAGAGCAGCCCATTGGTGCTATGGGGCCAGTCCTGCAAAAAAATAAAAACCCAACCCAAACCTTATTGAGGTCAACACAATTTGCTGCTAATTGAAGGCAGTGGAACGTTTTGCTTCAGTGAGAGCTGGCAGATCAAACCTATCAGACAAGTCTGGGGAAAAAAAAAGAATTAAAAAAAAAAAAATCATCTTTTATAATGCTTTCATCTGAAATATCAGGATTCAGCAAATTTCCTGAGAGCAGCCACTCTGTAAAACTTTAATCTTCAGAGGCTGGCCTGGGACTGTAATTGCAAAGCCCCATGTCCTCCTGCTGCCCCATGTTCCCTCTCCCTCGGGTGCCAGCACTTACTAGCAGGTTACAAACGGGGGGGATGCATCTGCCTGTGGCTCTTACTCTGCCTGTGGCTTTTACTCGTTTCCAGGTGAGCGTTTCCAATGCTCAGCACAACACCCCTAGCTGCAGAGGCCCTTCACACTTTACAACCTGAGGAGGCAGACTGATGCTCACCATTGTTTCCCAGAGCCCAGCTGTGTGCTTAAAGGTAGCTGCTGAAATTCCACAGGAGCAGTTAAAGGCAGCAACTGATCACTGCCTCATCTGCAGAGGGTGAGAAGGTGGAAGGTGTCTCAGAGCTTTTCAAACCAATGCTCTGTGCTTATTTACCCTGCCTTGCAGGAATGTTGTTTTAGGAGAACTTGCAGAGAGTCATACCCAAAAATAAGCTGCAGGAGGTTTTGAAGAGAGGTCTTAGAACTTGAATGTGATACCCGAGAGCTTACCCACATCATTCCTTGCTTGCCCTGGTTGGCAGTCCCACCACACCTTCAGCAGAGCACAGCTGTCCAGCTGTCCTGCCATTCTCTCTCTCCTCTTGACAGGCAACTCCTTCCTTCTCCCTGCTGTGCTAGCTCCTGTAATAAGGGCAATTAAAATACCAGAGCTTATGAAGGATGAGAGCTGCTGTTAGGCATTTCCAGGCCACCTCGCTCCTGAAGGTCCACAAGCAGAGGTGCTGGAGACCATCCCACAAATCCTTTCCATTCTGTTCTGTAATGCTAAGGGAGGGAAATTCTCTCCATTATTGCAAGCAAAATGTGCTTAGAATTCATTCTTATTTTGGAGTAGTAGAATTATAGATTTCTCTCCAACCTTTAGTGTTTCTTCCCATCTCCAAGGGATGCAGCTAGTGTCTGGGAAGATGAGCTTTTTGCACTGGCTATAGGGGACACCTTAATAACAGATTTATTAGTTTTAAAGCACTTCAGTGATGGCAACCTGGCTTTTCCTCCCTAACTAGGGGACTTCATTTAGACATTTAGTCTGCTTCCTGCATAGAATCACAGAATCGTAGAATCATAGCATCACAGAATCACAGCATCACAGAATCACAGAACCACAGAATCATAGAATCACAGAACCATAGAATCATAGAAACCATAGAATCACAGAATGACAGAATCATAGGATCACAGAACCACAGGATCATAGAATCACAGAATGGCAGGGTCTGGAAGGGACCTCAAAATCTCCTCTGGTCCAGCCTTGCTGCCAGAGCAGCATCACCTAGAGCAGACCACACTGGAGACTCACTTCAGACATCACTGAGCACAGCCCACTCATATTGTCCATCAGCAGAAACTTAGGCAGCACCTGTGAAACCCAAGCAACGATGTTTGTGCTCTTCCTTCCAGTTTTCTCATGGGAAGAGGCACAATTTCTCCTAAAGCCCCCTAAGGAAACGCAGGGCGGTGCGAGCAGCTCCTGATCTTCAGCAGGTGCTTTGCAGCAAGAAAAGAGAGTGAGCCTGGGCAAGCCTTTGCATCCCTGGACTTCCAGCCACTCCATCCATTAGATTTAACAGTTGGCTCACACGTTTGATAATTGAGCCTGCTAATATTTTGCAAGAGCGAGTGACAAGCAGATTGTTGTCAAATCAGGGATCCATCAGACTGAGGATATTGAAGTTGGCAGACACGGATAATTTACAGCATTCTCCTTCAGCTAGTCGTAATTTACACCCCAGCCACTGAAGGGAAACCTGCAGCCTAAGGAAATTGATGGACTCATCACCCAGACATGACACTCCCGAAATGTCAAGCTGCTGTTTTATACACATGTTGCAAAAGAGGAATGATCAATGGCAACCTGAAAACTCCTCCTTTAGGGGAAACCTGGGGAAGCTGCACCTATCCTGTCTGCTCTTTTAAAAAGTGCTCCTTTCCTCCTAAGAAAATTATGAGCTGCTTGCATATATGAAAAAACCCAAAACCAACCAAGCAGCAAAATTCCACATACAAAACATACTGGGACATAAGAACTCTTTGCTAAAGGCAGAGTAGGGCAGGGGGTGATGCTTCTCAGCTGAGTAAGGTCAGTTTTTAAAGGCATTATATGTACACCACTTTTAGAAGCTTCCCAAGTTCAGAGAATCCCAGTGGTGAGGGTTCCAAGGGATCTCTGGACATCACCCAATCCAATCTTGCTGCTAAAGCAGGGTCACCCACAGCAGGTTGCACAGGAGCACAGTGTCTGGGTGGGTTTGGAATCTCTCCAGAGAAGGAGAACCCACAACCTTTCTGAGAAGGGTTGGGACTCTGACACCCTCACAGGAAAGAAGTTTCTCCTTTCATTTAGTTCGGACTTCCTGAGGTCTACTTTGTGCCTGTTGCTACCACTGTGCATCACTGAAAAGAGACTGGCCCCAAAGGCATCATTATTATCTGCAGGTCTGTCTGAATGGTGGGCAGAAACCTATCTCAAACTCCACAGTGAGACTTGATGCTGACACCAGCAAAGAACTGAAGCTGGCATAGAATGCAGCCAGGCTCAACTCTCCATCAGCTTCTTGGAGGAAGGCTCAGGCAGCGCAGCCATGGGAAGGGTGGGGGGAAGTGGCCACTGTTCTAGAAACACAGCCAGAGTCTGAAGAAAAACACCAAGAGAAATATTTTCCTGAGAAAGGAAGTCTAGGGAGAGGCAGAAGAAAATAATTCCTTTGCTTCAGCAGTAAAATAAAGCAAAGGCAGTAAAAGTTTTAGCTTCCCTTGCCAGCCCTCAGCTTGGCAGAGAACTGTGCGTGGATGTAGAAACACCTCTTGACTTTAACAGGGCTACAGGCAGGTTTGAGTATCCTCAGGCTGAAGTACCTTGCTGACTTGAGCTTTAATATGTGTGCAGCTTTGTTCATGCAGCCTGGGGCTTGTGGCAAGGTATTTGTACCCTTGCTCATCACACACGTACAAATGGGACCCTTGAAATGAGAAATTTACAAGCTCGGGTGCATTAAGATGAGGCTCTGCATGATGTTTTTCCTCCTCCTCCTCTACTCTGCCTGAGCGAGGCCACATCTGGAGTACTGGGTCTAGTTTTGGGCCTCCTAGTTCAAGAGAGACAGGGAAATACTGAAGAGAGTCCAGTGGAGGGAACAAAGATGCTGAGGGGACTGAAGCACCTCTTTTATGAGGAAGGGCTGAGAGCCCTGGGGATGTTTAGCTGGGAGAAGAGCAGACTGAGAGGTGATCTGATCAGTGCTGATCAATAGCTAAAGGGCAAGGATCCAGGCCAGGATGCCATTGGCTCTCCTGCCCACCTGGGCACACTGCTGGCTCATGATCAGCTCCTATCTACCTGCACCCCCAGGTCCCTCTCTGCCTGGCTACTCTGTCCCCATATTGTTAATATAAGTTTGTTGTTGCTTTTCCCCCCCAATACTTCAAAAGGAATAGAACATACAGCTTTAAACTCTGTTAGAGAGCAACTGAGGTAAACCTGCTTCAAAACCATGGTAAGCTTCAAATCAAATACCACAGCTCTAAGAAATCCATTAACCGTCCGCATCTAAACCTCATCCCTCAACGCTCTGCCCTATAATGCACATCGTTGTCAATTTTTGTCTTATTTACCCCCTGCTAATAGCTGGGCTCCGTTCCAAGAAACTTAAGACAATTGTGGAGAGATGCAATCTAACATTTTTCAAGTTGACAGCCAATAGTTCCGAGCATTTAATTCCCGAGACGGAAGAATCTCCAAATCCTGCTTTTGTAATTCACCCAGGAAAACACATCAGAGCCAAAGCCTCTCTGTGCAGTCGAAGGAAAAAAAAAATATGTTATTGTTTGATCCAAGTTGTATCTTTCTGGGCAGATTTGTAGGAATTGATCCTGGCTAATACTGGTGTTTTGATAGGAAGCTGAATACTCCACGGTTCTGGGTAAATTAGCATCCCTATTGTAACCACAATCATTCTGTCCTCGGCAGCTTAGGTAAGGCTTCATTTAATTTACTCCTTGTTAAGTTTAAACAGCTAAGCTGAATTCCACCAGCCCTGGCACCTGTGAGGTGACTGATGGCTCTGCTCAACTTTGAGGCAAAAGCCCCAGTCCTGAAATGCATCACCTTTATGTCCAGAGGAGGACCACGAGGATGCTCAGAGGGATGCAGCACCTCTGCTGTGAGGAGAGACTGAGGCCGTTCAGTCTTGGAGAGAAGAAGGCTCCCAGGTGACCTTATTGTAGCCATTCAGTATCTTAAGAGGGCTACAAGAAAGCTGGGGAGGAACTTTTTAGGCTGTCGGGGAGTGACAGGACTGGGGGGAATGGAACAGAGCTGGAAACGGGTAAGTTCAGTCTGGATGTTAGGAAGAAGTTGTTCAGCATGAGGGTGGTGAGAGCTTGGAAGAAGTTTCCCAGGGAAGTGGTGGAAGCCTCATCCCTGGAGGTGTTTGCAGCCAGGCTGGCTGAGGTTGTGGGCAGCCTGCTGTAGGGTAGGGTGTCCCTGGGCATGGCAGGGGGTTTGGAACTGGCTGATCCTTGTGGTCTCTTCCACCCCTGACTGATTCTATGATGCTATGATGCTATAAATCCTTTCTGGAGCAGAGTCTTGTGTTTATCTGTGTGAAACTTGCTCTTATTCCTGGCCTTTGCAGCAGACTCTGTCTTCAACACCTCCTGACTGCACAGCTTAGAAAAGGGTGCAGAAAAATTCACATAGCGTTGAAAACCTGCCAGCTGGATACCAAGCTCACCTCTGGGACTCCTTCCCTTTTGATGAAAAATAAATATTTACAGTTAATAATTTACAGTGGAAGAATCCTTTTCAACAGCAGTTCGACTGTCTGGCGTGGAGAGACTCCAGCAAAGTAACTGGTTCAGTTTTGGACTTCAGAAGTTTGATGGATAGAGTCTAAGTCCATGATTGTGCTGGTTTGAGGTTAATTGGAACGTTTTAATGAGGAAAAAAAAAATAAAGGGAATTTGGTTGTGCCTTGCTGCAAATTCCGTGTATGAAGTAGGAGAAGGAAAGTTTCAGGTGGTGCAAATCAGCATGGTGCTGTTCAAGCCAGCTTTTGGAGTGTGTTCCTGGGTATTTGGGGTTTATCAAAGAAACTCTTCATTTCCTTCAGGAATGCCAGGGCTTCAGAACGGAATAAAAATAAATCTGCTTTCTGCTGAGAGCCAACACTTGTCAAAATCCTTCCTAAAAGGCAGTATTGCAAGGTGCAAAGATATTTAAATGCCATCAAGCTCTGCCTTGGCTTACACGTTACACGGCAGAACATGCAAGAGATCCAAGTGATATTAATGTCTTGATTTAACCAAGTAAACTGCTGTAAGAGTGCTCAGATTTGCCCCTCAGCTCACAGTGTGTTGGCCTGAAAATCAAGAAGATTAACTTCTCTATAATCCTTTTGTATAAGACCCTAAAATCCCTAATAAATCTATCAATATTGAACAACTTTCTGTGGTCTTCAGTAAACCACCAGCCAAAGGAGCTGATACAGTGGATCTTGAGCTCGCTGTGCTGGCTGAATGAGAAGGATGTCCCATGCTATGGGTGACAAACAACACCAAAGACTTTCTGCCAGAGCAGTGGGATGGCTCAAGGACTTAGGTGCTGGATAAAAACTGCCTCTGAAGCAGATGTTTCAACTGAAGTTTCTTATGGCTTTTGCTCACCACAGCATGTTCTCTTGCATGAAGCCCCACGATGGATCAAAAAGAGAAGATCAACTTTCCCTTCCCGGAGATCTGGAGGGCTAACATATTTTCATGGAAGATATGTGTCCTGGTTTGCCCAGGCATGATCTCGGGGTCCCTTCCCCCTGATAGGTAGGGGGGCGAGGAAGCAGAGCACAAGGAGAAGATAAAAGGCTTGGATACAGTCGCTTTGAGGGTCCAAGACTTGCCCAGACTTGTTCCTCCCAAATAAGAGCAAGCAAGCTCCTGACTTCACCTAATATGGGCAGGTTTGGCAAAGTGCCATTCTGCTTGGTGAGTTTGTGTGGCCACAGTGGCCATTTGCATTGGGGCAATCAATAAATAGGCCTCAGCCACATGCCTTTGCTGCTTTCATTTTTACTTTTGATTTGACCAATCTGCCCTGCCACATGCTCTGCCTGCAATGACCTTCCAAGACACCAACAGAATTCTGTGAGTAAATATTTCAAAGCCTCTCTCTAAGAAATTCTGTAACTAGATTCTGTTGTGCCTTTCTGCCTTAGCAGCAGAAAGGAGCCTCTTGAGTCCCCTGGTGGGCAAGAGGTATATTTGAAACTAGCAACCTCTTTCCAGTTTTAATGTTTGCATTTGCTACTTCTTTCTTAAAGTGTTCTAGTTCTGCCTGTTCCCTCTGTGTATAAGTATCCAAAACCCTGCGTTTTGAACATTGTAAACAGGTTTTCTGGCGAGATTTAATGCTAATAAACAGTTTCCAGTGGCAGGCTAATAGGCCTAAAACATATCCTGGCTTGCCCCATCAGCAGAAGGGTGGGGCAAGCCAGGCTATGTTTTAGGCCTATTAGCCTGCCACAGCTGGGATTTATAGACTTCCTGGTCCAGAAGAGAATCAGTTTGTGGGCATTGAGGGTTAGATAGGGCTAGAGGGAACCATCAGTAGAGGTAGATCTAACAGGCGGATGTTCCTCCCACTTTGATGTTGCTCCTTTCCCTGCAGCAGGGATTTTGTGTTTCTCTTTTGGGCACTGGAGAGTCTAACATCCCAAAGACAGTGCCCAGGCCTAGTTCTTCTGGCCGTGGCCAAAGGCTTGGAATATCTCCATATTAAATTGCATTTATTAAAATCTTAGGAGTGTAACGCAGAAGCAGCATGGTGGCAGTACCTTATCTGGGGTGAGAAGAGCACAGCAGTCTTGCATCAGCTGTGTTGTCTCCACTCATAAATCTTGTGCAGCCTTGGCTGGATCCCAGGGCAGGCAGGTAACATGAGTGAACATGGCTTTGGCACTCATTGTCAAATCAGTCACACTGTGGCATCCCTCGGTCTGCAGCAGGTACAAGGAGATCAAGACACAGCAGCAGCTCCCTGGCAGCCGAATAACAAGTACTAAGCAGCTTCCAACGTTATTTTTCAGCTAAAGCAATGAAAGGAGATAGCTGACCACAGCCTTCTTATGTCAACATGTCACAGGCTGCGGTGTCTCTCCAGGATACAGCTCTGCTGGTGACAAACAGCCTTGCTCTTGTGTGCCAGATAAGAGTCTGGGCAACAGCACTCATGGGTTAGGATTTTTTACACCCATCCCTGTGTGCTGCCCGTTTAACCCTTTGATGCTTGGCAGCTTTTGCCCCCTCAGTTTCAAGCAAGGCTTAGGGATGGGTGCTAAACAAGTGGCAGACTCTCCCTGAGCCCCTCTGCCTTCCCAAAGGGGAGAGAGACTGATGGGGTGGGGAAAAAATACTAAGCTCGAATGAAAATAATAACAATAACATGAAATGGATGAAAATGGATACAAATCAGTGCTGAATCCAACCCCTTGATGGCAATGATGTCATGGTCAACATGGGGATGGGGAGTTGGGGAAGTCCAGAATTGACACAGCAGCAGAGAGGAACTGGATTCAGGATCTGGTTTATGGAACTGGAATGAGAAGGGCAAAAACTGAAATCAAAGGCAGAACAGACAGAGTTCCCATGGCCATTGAAGATGAGGCTTGACTCTGTTGATCCCCCAGCTTTATACAGAGTAAGTTGTAGATGGAATGGAGTCTCTTGTTGGCCAGTTTACAGGATCATAGGCTCACAGGATGTCAGGGGCTGGAAGAGACACAAAGAGATCATCGAGTTCAACCCCCCTGCCACAGCAGGACCAGACAATCTAGCTCAGGTAACACAGGAACACATCCACCTGGGGCAGTGCTGCAGTCCCCTCAGCATCCTCATAGCTCTGTGCTGGACCCTCTCCAGCAGATCTCTGTCCCTCTGCAACTGGGGAGCCCCAAACTAAAGGCAGTACTCAAGATGAGGTCTCACCAGTGCAGGGTCGAGTTTCATTTGTCTTGTCAGCTCCTCCTTGCAGGTGCTACCTTTTGCTTACTGCACCTGGTACACAAAACTTAACACTGACCTTGGTGTCCATAGGACCAAGAGCCTTTCCAGACCCCAACCCTTGGCATTAACTCTAAGCATCAGTGGTGCCACTGCTAGAAGCAGTGTGTGAGAACATGCCATGAGCTTCAAAGAGTGCCAGCACTGAGAAGAGGCTGAGCTGGGAAGTGAAATCCATTAAGAGAATCAGCTCTGCTCTCACTCAGTCCGGGAGAATGTGTAAACAAAAACAAAAAACAAAAACAAACAAACAAAAAAAAATCCACTCTCAGGTTGCCTGTGCAGGCACATCTGTGGAGGCACACAACCTGTGACATCAGAGGGCTTGTGTGTCTGTGTCTGTGTGTGCACTGGAGACACAAGACACTTGCAAAATACAGGCAGGGTTCAACGCTCTCTTGCACAGAAAAGAAATTTCCTGAAACAACACATCTGAAATACCCTTTACAGATGTTTCTCTGCATTACCCCACACCCTCCCCGCCCCCCCCCAAAAAANNNCCAAAGGAAAAAAAAAAAATATTTTTAAAAAAAAAAAAAAAAAAAAAAAAAAAAAAGGAGTCTGAAGGATATGAGTGGATCATCATAATTGGATCAACATGCTCCAAAAGCTTCAGGCTACTTCAACTTAATTTCGTAGCTGACAGCTTTCTTTTGGAATTCTTCAAACCAAACACAAATGGTTTGATTGCAATATGTGAAACATTTGACCATCATACCCTTGACAGTCAGCCCGCTGCAGGGGAGATTTGATAACTGTTGTCAAATTCATAGCAGCCAGCCTAATCCAAAGGGCCAACAACAACAACAAAAAAAAAAACAACCCCAAAAAAACCACTGGAGCTGCTTCAGCATAAACCAGAGCCGATGTTAATGGAGAGTGACACCATTTACAGGGTGGGGGAGAAAAAAAATATACAGGAAAAGGCTGTTCCTGGGTCCTTTCCAAAGGCTGTTGCAAGCACGTGAACGCATCCTATTGGCTCTTAATTGGTGAATATACATTAGAGATGGTTTGCCATTCAACAGCCAGATGAGAAATTAAAGCAGCAGCAGCAGCAGCAGCACGTCACTCAAACTGAGCATGCACTGATTTACAGACAGCAGCAGCACCACTGGGCTAGAGCAGACCTAATTTATTCCTTCTCCCCACTACCCTGAAAAAGGGATGTTGCAGGGTCCACGTTTGGGTGGCTGGCGAATTTGCACAGCTCAACAGATTTTTCCAGCAGTGAATGGATGAAAAAAGAAAAGTAAGAAAATCAAAGCTGATGGCATCCTTCTCTGTTTACTTCCATGACAAGCAAAAAATGAGCTGCTGCAGCACTAATTGGCAGAGAGGAACTGAAGGCTACTAACGTCTGGTAGGAGGAGTTTTAGTAAGTCTGTGCTGTCTAAAGTTGGAGCCTTGGGACATCTATCAAAATTTTATGGATGAGATCCCTCCAGGGAAGATCTGGACAAGCCTGAGGAGCAGACCCAGGTGACCTTTATGGGGTTCAACAAGGCAAAGTGCAAAGTCCTGCATCATGGTCGGGATAATCCTCAGTACCAGCTCAGGCTGGGGGCTGGAGAGCAGCCATGTGGAGAAAGACTTGGGGGTGCTGGTGGGTGAAAAGCTGGATGTGAGCCAACAATGTGCAGTCACAACCCAGCCATCTCCTGGGCTGCATCCCCAGAAGTGTGGGCAGCAGCTCAGGGGAGGGGATTTTGCATCTCTGTTCTCTGCTGAGACCTCACCTGCACAGTAGAGACAGGGACCTGTTAGAGCTGGGCCAGAGGAGGCCACAGAAATGATGGGAGGGCTGGAAGCTTTCTGCTGTGAGGCCAGGCTGAGACAGTTGGGGTTGTTCAGCCTGGAGCAGAGAAGGCTCCAAGGAGAACTTCTTGTGGTCTTTCAGTACTTAGGTGGGAGGGGGGTCTACAAGAAAGATGGGAGCAATCTTTCTATCAGCCTTTGACCTGTTGCAACAGGACAAGGGCTGGCAGTTTTAAACTAAATGAGGAGATTTAGGCTAGACAGAAGGAAGGCATTTTTCATGCTGAAGGTGATGTGATACTTGCCTAGGTTGGCCAGAGAGGTGGTGGATGCCTCATCCTTAGCAACATTCCAGGCCGGGTAGGACCAGAGCTGTGAGCAATGTGGGTTAGCTAAAGATGTCCTTGTTTTTCACAGGGGAGCTGGACTAGACAAGCTCTAAAGGTCCCTTCCAAGCCAAATCATTTTGTGGTTCTACAATTTAATCCATAGTCCTGAAAACAGCATTTTTGGAGAAAATCACCACTCAGGGTTAGGAAGGGCTTCAACTCAGGAGCTCCTCCTTCAGCACATGAAAATTACTTTTAAAACCAAGCCCCATTTTGCCTACAAATCTCAATCTCTGTGTCTCAATCAGAGCCAGCTACAGGGAAAGTGATGACTGTACGACAAATTTCTCTCTGCAAGGAGTATTCCAGCACTGGGCTTCACCCACACCAAATGCCTGCAAGGTACATGATTAATCTCACTCTTCAGAGCAATGACTGCACTCTCAAGCCTTCCCCTTCACAGAACATCCAGGTAGGCAAAGCCCCTCAGGATCACCAGGTCCAACCTAGAGCCCTACTCTACAAATTCACTTTAAGCCATAGCCCTAAGAACCACATCCAGACCACCCTTAAACACATCTAGGGTGAGTGACTCCACCACCTCCCCTTGCATCTTGCCTCCTCTTCTCTTCAGCCATCCCCGTCCAGAGGTTTTGCTTTACACAATCATCACTCAGCAGTGGTAATGGTTTGGGTTTTTTTTTTTCTTCCCCTCCTACAGTCTTTTATCTGTTTCTCTCTCTCGAAATGCAGGAAGCAAAAGGTATAAAGTTTAATGACTGTTCACAGTTCAGTGTCCTGCAAAATCAGGGAAACATCTGGAAGTGATTTTCGCTTCAGAATGACTTTTAGCTGGCTAAGTGGTCTCATCTGGGGTGCTGTGTAGGCTTATCAGAGACAGAGAGCTAGCAGTAGTTCCCCCTCCTGCCCAAAACGCACCACAAACCAGATTCCAAGAGGTTTTTCTAGCTCTTAAATCCTTTGGATTTTTATTATTATTACTATTATTATTCCATTTAGGAACAACATCCGTTAAACAGCTATAAAGCTAAATTAAGAGAGAGCAATAACATCTGATTAGAGCCAAGGAAATAATAATAATAATATATCAATAGCTCAGCATGAACAACTAAAGAAAAGAAAAATATTCCAGACACTTCCATAAGAGGAGCTTTAGCACAAGAGTCTCAGCTCCTGGGGAAAGAGATGTTATCTGAGCTGGAGTTTGGTTTGAACAACTGGGATTAATAAATCTACAGTCTTTAACTCCTTCTCTAGCTCTAACTGCCAAACCTCTTCACTTCCAGCACCAAAGTGGTGCAGCACTACCCAGCCTCCTTCCCCACACCCTGCTCCTGGCTGAGTGTCACTACTGAGGAGAGGAGGACAAGGTCCCTCTTTGGCAGGTCCCTGCTCTGCAGACCCAGCTGGATGGTCTCCCCTCCTCTGCCACCAGCATCACAGCTTGCAGACTGCAGATTAGATATAAATGCAGTTAAATGTAGACACTCCTGGGGAATCTGAGCCAGGAATAGCACCCAGGATGCAGGACGGTAAGGAAACAGGGCTATAAAATTGCTTTTCCTGGGAGAGCTGCCTGTTATTTATTGACAAGTGTGGAGATCAACATTTTTGGGACTGCAACACTAAATATTGGGGGCTAGGAGTATGACATGACTATTTTTAATGGATAATACCGAGAAATCATTTTCTTAGGGGAATAGAAAAGAGATATTTTCTTTTTTTCCTCACAGCGTTGAGCCACCAGACTGGAAAGCTGTGCATGGAGCTGGTATTTTCATAACCTATCTCCACTTGCTCCACTGGATGCATGTTCCCTCTTTCCCAATCTCCACTTGCTGCACTGGATGCATGTTCCCTGTTTCCCAATCTCCACTTGCTGCATTGGATGCATGTTCCCTCTTTCCCAATATCCACTTGCTCCACTGGATGAATTTTCCCTCTTTTCCAATATCCACTTGCTGCACTGGATGAATTTTCCCCCTTTTCCAATCTCCACTTGCTGCACTGGATGCATGTTCCCTCTTTCCCAATCTCCACTTGCTGCACTGGATGCATGTTCCCTCTTTCCCAATCTCCACTTGCTGCACTGGGTGTGTTTTCCCTCTTTTCCAGTCCTCTCCTCGTAATCAAGATCCCTTTCCCTCTTTGTGGGATTCCCTTACTCCCAGCTGGGGTTACAGTGGAATCCAGACAGGGCTTGCTGCCTTGTCTGCGTGTGTTGGACTTCTCTTTGATGGCCATTCCAGGAGACATGTTTTCAGGTGGGAACTTGTGCTGTGCTGTGTGGGGACAATGGATTTGCTCTGCCACAGCCTTTATTCGTACCAGATGGCAGCGGGAAGGAAGATGTTGAGTTTCTGCTCTGGAAAGGAACTTTCCTCCTAAGCAAATGTGATGGCTGTGTGGAAAGCCCCAATTTAGAGCATGTGCACAACACATGGGCACAGCAGCTGAAAACTGTTAGTGTGTGAGCACTTGTTGGCAGAGAGGACTCCAGGGAGCAGATGCAGCGCAGGACTGGGGTTGCCCCATGAAGACATGCATTGATTTCACAATAAACAGAGACCAGCAAAGAGTACCTGGAGGAAAGCTGAAACTTCAGGAGGAGGAGAACAAAGGAGAAGCAGAGATTGTTTTCCAGTGGAAGTCCCAAAGAAAAAAGCTGTATCTCAGTGAGCTTGGCTTGCCAGTCAGTAGGAAGCTGTCCCAACAAGGCAATGGTTATCTTCTGGTATATTTAGCCTACTGCAGGCTTTGGCTGGTAGATGAAGCTGATTTGCATTTCAAAGCTGGCCTATATTTTACTGATAGAGAGTAAATAATGCAACATCCAGCTGTAGTCATTGCTCGGGGGTAACAAGATCAGATCAAGAGAGGTCCACATTGGGTGGTGTTCCCCTGGTTTGTCAGAATAGGTTCTGGTGTCCAGCAAGGTGTGAGGTTACCTGCACTGGGAGCAGCTGAAGCTGTAGGAGGTGGCAGCAGGGATGATTTCTGGGGACCAAATGTCTCCATCTCACCAGTCTAGACTCAGGAAGAATCTCACTGTCATAGAATCAGAATCATAGAATCGTAGAATCATAGAATCATTCAGGGTTGGAAGGGACCACAAGGATCATCTAATTCCAACTCCTCTGACACGGGCAGGACACCTCACACTAGATCAGGCTGTCTATAGCCTCACCCAGCCTGGCCTTAAACACCTCCAGGGATGAGGCTTCCACCACCTCCCTGGGCAACCCATTCCAGGCTCTCACCACCTTCATACTGAACGACTTCTTCCTAACACCCAGTCTGAATCTACTCATTTCCAGCTTTGTTCCATTCCCCCCAATCCTATCACTCCCTGACAGCCTAAAAAGTCCCTCCCCAGC
>VWZI01008677.1:2995815-3006256 GCA_013396835.1 Psilopogon haemacephalus | reverse complement strand
AAACAACCAAGCAACCAAAAGCCCCCAAAATATCTAAACAAAATATATTAAAAAACCCCCACCCAAGTAAACAGCCCCCCAAAAATATCAAACAAAAAACAACCAACCAAAGCCCCCCAAAATATTAAAAAAATCCAAAACCCAACCAACCAAAACCCCCAAAATATCCAAACAACAAAAAACAACCCAAATCAACCAAAAGCCCCCAAAATATCCAAACAGAAAAACCCCACCAAAACAACCAACCAAAAAATATCCAAACAAAAAAAAACCCCAAAACCTGCCAAAATATCCAAACACAAAAAATTGACCAAACCANAACAAAAACCCCAAAAATACCCAACAAAAAGTCCGTGAAACAGCTAACCAACAAAAACCCCTCAAAATATCCAACCAACCAAACCCCACCAAAATATCCTAACAAAAAATCCCAAAAGCAACCAACCAACCAAAGCCCTCAAAATATCGAAAGAAAAAAACCCCAAAAACCAGCAAACCAACCAAACCTTTCCAAAAAAAAACCCTAAACCTGACCTAAAAACAACCAACCAAACAATTACCCCCAAAATATCCAAACAAAAAAACACCCTAAAAAACAACCAACCAACCACACCCCCCCAAAATGTCCAAACAGGAAAATAAAACCCAAAACCAATCAATGAAACAAAAAACCTGCAACTATCCAAACTAACCAAACTATAAAAAAAAAAAAACACCAAAAAACCCCCAACCAGCAGTAACCAAAACCAACCAAACAAAAACCCTGCAACTATCTAAACTAACCAAACTATTAAAAAAGAAAAAAAAAAACCCAACCAACAGTAACAAAAAAAAAGTCCACCTAAACCAACAACCAAAAACAAACAACAAACCAAACCAAACCCCCAACCAACCACAAAAAAGAAACCAGCACAAGCAAAGCCAAGATGCAAGAAATCAATTGCAGGGAGCTTCTTATATCTGCTGCCTGCCTCCCGAACTGCTGCCATAACTCAGTGCTGCTGGCTGCTAAGAGAGGAGATGCTGTTTGATGCAGTGGGTGCAATCCCATGCTTACATCAAATCATCTTGCATGCCTGTAAAGCTAAGCTCCGATTTATGATGTTTTATGAAGCCACAGATTGAGCTAAGGCTATAAAAATTGGGGCTTAATATTCAGGAATAAAAATGCAGACAGTGCCACCGAAGTGACTTTTTTCTTTCTTTTTTTTTTTTTTTTTTTTTTTTTTTTAACAGGACTTGTACCTTCCTTGCATTATATACAAGCAGAGAGTGTGATGAGAACAGCCTGGTGTGCACCAGAGAGAACAGGGGACACACAGCTGTGGTTTCTGAAACACAGAGGGCTTGCTGCTGTGCAGGTGTTAAGGCAGAATGATGGGGGGACATAGAACACCCTGCATAGCACAGAATCATAGAATGGTTTAGGTTGGAAGGGACCTCAAAGCTCATCCAGTTCCAACCCCCCTGTGCCATAGGCAGGGACACCTCCCACTAGAACAGGTCCCTCAAGGCCTCATCCAACCTGGTCCTGAACATCTCCAGGGATGCTGTGGAGCACAGAATCACTGAATGTGATCTTTGAACCAGCTCCCCACGGAGCTCCCCACATCAGCTGCTGAACTCCTTCACAAAGCATCATTACCACATTCTGCCTGCCCAAGTCACTGAGCCTGCAGAAACCTCAAAGATCAGATTCTGTGATTCTGTGCTCCACAACCTCCCTGGGCAACCTGTTCCAGTGTCTCACCACCCTCACTGCAAACAACTTCCTCCTAACATCCACTTTCAAACTCCCCTCTGCCAGTTTGAACCCATTCCTCCTCATCCTTTCATTACAAGACCTTCTCAATAGTCCCTCCACAGCCTTCCTGTAGCCCCCTTCAGATCCTGCAAGGCCACTCCAAGGTCTCCTGGAAGCCTTCTCTTCTCCAGGCTGCAGAGCCCCAACTCTCTCAGCCTGTGCTCACAGCAGAGCTGCTGCAGCCCTTTGAGCATCTTGGTGGCCTCCTCTGGACTGGCTCAAACAGTTCCCCTCCCTTGCCCTGCTGGCCACACTGCTCTTGCTGCAGCATGGCTTCTACCAAGTTTGCTTTCATGTTTTAGACACTTTCCCCTCTGAGAGAGCACAGAGAAGTCCCTCAGAGCACACCTGCCTGCCACACTTTTTTTTTCCTTGAAGTGACCAAGCAGAGAGAAAGCAGTGGAAGATTTACCTGTGGCTGTTTCCAAAGTGGTCCTTCCATCGGCTCACCTGAGGAAAAAGATGAGATTCCTTTTATTGATGAAAATAAGGGATGGAAATTGTTCTAAACCATTGCTGCACTCTCTGGAGCCACAGCTGCCTCTGACACACCTTCCCACCAATTTCCCTCACCGATCTTTTATTGTAGTCATTAGGAGAAGACGCCCATATACTTAAATTATATCTTTAAGTCCCCGGCGGAGCAAAGCACATAAATACTTGTTTAGCGCCAGACATCTCCTCAGCAAAATATTTAAGCATCCTCCTAAACTTCCAAAAGGTCTTCACATGACTTAACAGCTGCTTAAGTTACTGCTGTGGTTGTTTACGTGTTTGGTGTTGAGCGCACAGGCGATGGAGCTGTTTAAAATCAAGGTTAAAAATCCACAGGGAACAAAAAAAAAAAAAAAAAAAAAAAAAAAAAATAACCAATANAAGAAATAAAATTAACTAAGACAGCAATTATCCCCGAATTGTTTAAAACGTCTACTTGGCTTTTACTTTGAGATTTTTGGGGGTCTAATTAAGGAGTGGGGCTGATGTGTTCAGATCCATCCCGCTGCCTTCCCGAGGGGGCTGAGTGCTAACTTGCTTAGGCTCGTTTGAAGAGGCCAGCCTTGATCATTAAAGGGATGCGCTAATGGCAGATGTGGGCACCGTGGCAGTCTTAAGGAATCAAATGACTCAAAGCGGTGCAGCACCTGAAGTCACTTTTAATGTGATGGAAGGAAATAAAGCTGTGCAGTCCCTCAGAATGCCTGAAGGATAGGCACAGATCGCCCCTTTAAGAGCAGCCTGTGCCAGGAACAAGCTACTCCCCCAGCTGCTCATTAAAACCCACTTGCTGGAGGTTTTGAACAGATCCGTTGGCAAAGCAGCTCAAATGAACACTTTAATTCTCTTCGGGTGAAAAAAAAAATAAAATTTAAAAAAAAATATTAACAAGTCAGCTGGGATAGCTGGGACCAGGAATTCAAACACTTTAAACCAACCTGGCTGTGGAGAATTAGGAGCATTAGCACAAACGACCTGGTCGGGAGGTTAACGGAGGAGGGAACTGGCGGCGGGGAGGATGACATTGGCCAGCCCTAGTGGGCATCACCTCCGCTGGTACACACACACACACCTTGTTCCTGCTGCAGTTTCACATGAGGCAATTATCTGTGTGCTTTAAAGCATTTCTAACAAAACAGGCCCCAAAACACTTGATGCATTATTTTCAGTATTCCTTCTCATTATATCGTGGTCACCAACACTGCACAAGATCCAGGGAAGGCAGCAGAGGGCTCAGGAGATCGCATCCTTTAGATCCATCACTCATTACACAGCCCCAGCACAACAGGGTAGATGCCTTGCACCAGTATCAAAAACCTGCAAACCAAATTATCAGGTAAAGCTCCTGGGGAAAGAGCTTGTCTGGGGCTGCCATTCCCTGGATGCATTCCTGGCTCTGCCTTCTTGCTTTGTTTGCACCAGGTCTATGCAGAATCTATGCATGGCCAAAGAAGGATTTCCAGGGGGTACCAGAGCATCACAAGTGTGTTGCTATCAGTATTTTTGTTTCCTACATCTTAATGTCTGTGATATTAGTCAGCATTTACAATCCATGATGTCCTTCACGCTCTCTTCTGTGTGCTTCCTTAGGTTGGACAGGGCTGGCAAGAGAAAATTTAAGGAAAAAAAAAAAAAGTTTAAAATACAACAAAAATAAAATAAAAATAAAATAAAACATAAAATAAAGTAACACAAAATATCATACCATAAAATAAAATAAAATAAAAATAATGCAAAATAACATAAAATAAAATAAAAATAACACAAAATAACATAAAATAAAATAACACAAAATGAAATGAAATAAAATAAAAATAGCACAGAATACCACATAATAAAATAAAATAACATAAAATAACACAAAATAAAATAAAATTAAAAGAACACAAAATAAAAGAAAAATAACACAAAATACCGTAAAATAAAATAAAGGTAACACAAAATAATGTAACTCAAAACAAAATAGCATAAAATAAAATAACACAAAATAAAATAACATAAAATAAAATAAAATCTAAAAATAAAATACAACAAAACCTAATGCATGCTGAGGCAGAAAACCAACTCACTAAAACAGCATCCAAACCAGGAGGTTTGAACTCATTGGAACTCTATTATATGCTTGAGTAACTCCCAGAACAATAGAAAGCTATGTGTGATTATGTAGGCAAATAAAAATATGCGAGGCAGATGCTGTCCTTGCTGCCACACACTGATTGCCTTAACAGTGGCCTGGGTACCATCTTCTCTCTGATTGTCCATTTGGGGTTGTCACACCAGGATAAGATGGTAATGATGCATCTTGAAGTCAGGTGCTCCTGCTTGTTAGGCATTCAGCTGGACAAAGTGTAAACTTGGAGTAAAAGCAGAAATATCAGTGGTGGAGTATTCCTGCAGGAGGAGAAACTAAAGCTCTAGGGCTGTCTCAGGGAAAACGTGCAGCTGCTATTAGGCTGATCTCCAGTCAAAGGGCATCCTGCCTCATTTCCACCAGATATAGCCTGCTCTGGGTCTCCAGGAGCCTAATCATGCAATAGGCACTTTCACTCCATTTCACTCCCTTTTTTTACAGGGGTTTCATTCCTGTTTGCTCTGCTCCTGTAGTGAGAGAAGCCTCTGGAGAAGCTGACTCCCAACAGCAAATCCCTACCACTGCTCCCTTATTTTGAGCAGTTTTCCAGCTCATGCAGAGTAGCACAGCATTATGAGATATCAGTGGACAAATATCAGTTGATAGCAGCTTTGGGCTTCAGCTTAGATAAGAAATGTCACTAACAAGTAGTTAATATGGTTCTGTTTGGCACCCTTGGAACAAGAATCAGTTGTGCAGCTTCAGCCAGCACTGATGAGCTCAGCAAGGAGCAGTACTTCACCACAGGAGTGAAATCTCCTGTTAATCAGCAGACTAAATATTTTTTTTTAAAATACATTTAAGTTCACAAACCCAAAGAAGAAAGCCCCTGAGAAAGGAAAATGCTGAAAAAGGATGAAGTCTCAAGTGGTGGGAGCTGAAGAGACACTGAAGCCCATGGCATACACTAATCACAGACCATCACAGCTGCTAAAGCAGATATGGCATTGGCAAAATGCAACAAAAAAAAAAAAAACAAACCCAGAGCTGGAACAAAGTGGGAGAGCGAGGGGAAAGGACTGGAAGAGTAAATGGAAGAGATTTGGGGTTAAAAGCAAGTAACTGGCTTTTTCTTTTTTAAGCCAAAATCCTAATATGAGGGAGACTTAACTAATCATTTCTAAGCACTTGGTGATGAGGATTTCTTATATGCTGTCAGCAAGTGGAGCATCAGAAAGGCAAATGGGTAAAAACAAATTCATCAGTAGAAGTATCCTGGGCAGAAGGCCCCAGGGAGACCTCACTGCAGCCTTTCACTATCTAGAAGAGGATGATAAGGAAGAGTGGGACAGACTTCTTAGCAGGGCCTGTTGCAGCAGCACAAGGGGTGATAGTTTTAAACTAAATGAGGGACATCCAGATTAAATAGAGGGAGGAGGCTTTTTATACACTGATGTTGAGAAGACACCTGATCAGGTAGACCAGAGAGGTGGTAGATGCCTCATCCCTGAAAAAATTCCAGCTCAAGTTGGTCTGGGCTCCAGACAATGAGATCTAGTTGAAGATGTCCCTGTTGACCACAGGAGGATTGGACTAGAAGGCCTTTAAAGGTCCTTTCCAACCCAATCCACTTTATTGTTCTTTGATTCTATGAATAACTTTTCCAAATGCCCAGAGAGTTTTGCTGGGTGTTGCAGGAGAGGCTGCAACCTGCAAGTCACACAGACACCTGCCTCACCTCTCCACCTGGGCACAAGAGTGCAAAATTGATGAGCACACAAACTCTGTAAAAAGAATAAGGTTTGCAAACCTGATGTCTTCTGTTGCCTTGCAAAAAGGCTGTCCACATGAGCACTGTCATTGCTGGAGTGGCTGTTGTGGAGGAAGAGCTCTGAGTGCTTTCATCTCGTGGAAAGAGCTGTATGGAAATCCTGCAGCTGGCAGAGAGCTTGTACCACCTTGCTGTGCTTGCATCACTCCGAGAAAAACATCCAGCACCTGCACTTAGCAAAGAATCACAGCACCATGCAGGTTGGCAAAGCCCCTCAGGATCACCAAGTCCAGCCTACAGCCCTGCTCTACAAGATTCACCTTCAACCATAGCCCCAAGCACCACATCCAAACCACCCTTAAAAACATCCAGGCTGGGGGACTCCACCACCTCCCCGGGTGACCTCCACTCCCTGACCACTCTCTCTGTGAAAAGAACTTTTACCTAATGTCCAATCTAAACCTGCCCAGCCTCAGGCTGAGGCCATTCCCCCTTGTTCTGTCTCCAATTCCCTGTGAGCAGAGCTCAGCAGCAGCCTCTCAAAAATGTCCCTTCAGGTAGCTGTAGCCAGCAATGAGCTCTGCCCTCAGCCTCCTCTTCCTCAGACTAACCATCCCCAGCTCCCTCAATTGCTCCTCATCACGTTTATTCTCCCCAGCTTCACTGCCCTCCTCTTGACCCACTCCAGCACCTCCACATCTCTCTTGTATTGAGGTGCCCAAAACTGAACACAACACTTGAGGTGTGGCTGCTGTGAGCCCAGCAGCAGCCTCTCCACAACGTCCCTTCAGGTAGCTGCGGACTGCAACGAGGTCTGCCCTCAGCCTCCTCTTTTTCAAATTAAACAGCCCTGGCTGTGGTGAGCATGGAACTGAAACAGGTTGTTCCCTGGCCCATAGAATACTTTTGGTCCTTTAAAGGTCATCTGGTGTCCTTCAGACGTGCCTCAAGCTGTTCTTCCCTTGGGTAGAAAACGCCAGTCGGGGAGGAGGTGCTGGCTTGGGTTTGTTTTTAGTCACTTTGGTGCCTTTTTGTCTTCCTGGCCTGGGTTTGTTTTTAGTCACTTTGGTGCCTTTTTGTCTTCCTTGCTTGGGTTTTTTTTAGTCACTTTGGTGCCTTTTTGTCTGAGCTAAGGAGCGAAGCCCAACTGCTCATCAGCGCAGCGCACATAAGTGCAGGTATCAGGCAGCTCCGCACACGCCTGCCTGCAGCCGCTCAACGCGAGGGGGAAAGCACTGCCTTCGTTCAGGTAGTCCATCACTTCAGGAAGCCAGGGGGTTTATAGAAATCCTTGTCAGGGAGCCCATCATTTTGCAGTATAATTAGTATAATTAATAAGGTGTGCACGAAAAATCCGGGAGTGTTTTAACACATGTTTGCAGCTTGAATCGCATTATTGTTATGCTACAATAAAAGAGAGCCGCATGTTAACAGAACGCCAGGGACCCAATCTGATGCAACTGTGAAACGTCAATGGGAAAATCAGGGGGGAAGTATCAACTTTCCTTTAAAATCATTCTGTTTTTTTCAAAAGCTGAGACTTTTGTTTAGCAGATTTTTTTTTTTTTGTGTGTGTGTGTGTGTGTGTGTGTGAAGTGCCTCTGTTTACAAAAATTAGCGGGTAGTGCTGGCTGTCAGAAAACAAACAGGCAATTAGTGCAGCAAGGAGAATGATACAATGAACTCCTCCTGGCAGCCTCCTGTCTGAAGCTGAGCAAGGCCCCCGATCCACTGAACTGTGAGGCATGTGTTTAAGCCCTCCAGTTCATCCCAGGGTTCTGCTCGGGCTGCTCACAGGTTGCAGTGTGTTTGCAACAGGTCAGGAATGCCCTGGGGAAACAGGATGGCAGGGATGGTTCTCCTCCAGTCCTCAGGCACCTCTCCTGTCTGCCACAACTGGGCAAAAATGATGGAGAGTGGCAAAGCCGTAACATCAGGCTCTTGGGTGCATTTCATCAGGGCCCACGGACTTATGAACATCCAACTTGTATAACTGATCCCTAACCCAGACTGCACTGATCCACTGGGCAGCATTCCCTCCTCCAGGCTTCCTTTCCTTCATCCAGGGTCTGGAGTACATAGGGGAGTTCAGCCTTAGGTGTAGAGGCTGAAGCAAAGAAGGAATGCATTCCTCTGTGCCCTGAGCTAGATCGGATGGTCCTGCTCTGGCAGGGGGGCTGGACTGGATGAGCTCTTTGCGTCCCTTCCAACCCCTGACATCCTGTGATGGTCAATAATATGACAGTGATGAGGCTCCACCTAAAAATCACTTCAGAAAGCATCCTGTAAGGCTGAAAATCTCCTCCATGTAGTCTGGATTGGTTTTGAGTGGGTCTAGCCCATTTGGAGGCTTTAAAAAGAATGTTTACTTCTGTGTCTCTCTACTAAGAAGTGAAAGTACTTTAATAATCAGAGAATCAGCCAGGCTGGCAGAGACCTCCAAGCTCACCCAGTCCAATCTAGCACCCAGCCCTAGCCAATGGCACTAAGTGCCCCATCCAGGCTTTGCTTGAACACCTCCAGGTTCGGGGACTCCACCACCTCCTTGGGCAGCCCATTCCAATGCCAATCACTTTCTCTGCCAACAGCTTCCTCCTAACATCCAGACATCCAGCCTGGACCTGCCCTGGCACAGCTTGAGGCTGTGCCCCCTTGTTCTGCTGCTGGTTGCCTGGGAGAAGAGCCCAACCCCACCTGGCTACAACCTCCCTTTAGGGAGTTGTAGACAGCAATGAGGTCACCCCTGAGCCTCCTCTTTTCCCACTTGAATTCCACACTGCCTTTCCCTACTGACTCCCATTGGAGGAGATAACTGACTCTGCCATGAAATAATAATGATTTTCAGGCCCTGTAGTGAATATGGGCTTATGGTCTGTGGAAATATATGAAGGACAAAACAGCCCTCACAAGAGAAATGTGATTAACTGCACAATGTCACCCAGTTATCTTCATTTCTTCCACTCTATAAAAATCAATGGACCTAATTTCTTGCATGAAAACCTGACCATCAGTTCTGAAACTACTCTCATTATCTTTGCTCCAGACCTGCACATCATCTCCTTCATGCATTCAGTCCTTAAAGCTACTCTGATGGACCTGAAGGCAGTGAAACACCTGGCTAAAAGTAGCTCCTTTCATGATGCTTCAACATGCTGGTGGGAGTTATTTTGGGAGCAGCTGGGCAGCACCAGCATGGCACACTGGACACTTGTCTGAGTGTTGCACCCAAAGGACAGTCCTCCCAATTTTGTTTTGTCATAGGAGGCATAGCAGAAATTTGTGGATGGATTATTTTGAAACTGAGCTGTTCCCAAGAGTTCTCACAAAATCTGGAGGAAACTTCTCATCCATTGGTGTAAAAGATGTCCTTTTCCACAGCAGGGGAGCTGGAACTGGATGCTTTTTAAGGTCCCCCCCAACTCAAACTACTCAGTGATTCTGTGGAAAAGAGGCAGTGTTCAAAAACAAGTGAGTAAGTGCTGTCAAGAAGGTTGTCCTTTCCTCCTCCCTGTCTAAATAATGCACACAACAATATGTGCTACAACAAGCCCACCAAAGCCAGGGCAAGAATTGCTGCTGGTGCCCTGTGCGTGCCATCTTAGCTCTTGAGTTGAAGTGAAGAATCACAGAATCACAGAATCAACCAGGTTGGAAGAGACCTCCAGGATCATCCAGTCCAACCTATCACCTAACCCTTCTCATTAACTAACCCATGGCACTCAGTGCCTCATGCAGCCTCCTCTTAAACACCTCCAGGGATGGGGACTCCACTACCTCCCCGGGCAGCCCATTCCAATGCCAATCACTCTTTCCATGAAGAATTTCTTCCTAATGTCCAGCCTAAACCTGCCCTGGCACAGTTTGATGTTGTGTCCTCTTGTTCTGTCAGTGGTGCTTGGCAGAAGAGCCCGATCCCACCTGGCTTCAACCTCCGTTCAGGCTTGTAGAGACCTGGCACTTAGGGCTGAAAACAATGCTGACAGACTCCTTGCTTCAGTGACTTCTGGCTAACTTGAAGCACCTAAAAACCTTTTTCCTCCAGTCTAGTTGCTCAGATGGCTATAATAGTGTCTGGAGAGGTAAATCCAGGAGCAGGACTCTGCCTTGACCTTCATTAGCTGGAGAGCAGAAGCTAGGGCTGCCTTTTGCCACCACTCCCCCTTCCCAGCCCTCTGTGTTTTGCACAGAGAGGTTCATCCCGCTCCTAATTCTGTGTTTTGCACAGAGAGGTTCATCCTGCTCCTAATTCTGTGTTTTGCACATAGAGGTTCATCCCGCTCCTAATTCTGTGTTTTGCACA
>VWZI01008677.1:2977402-2990624 GCA_013396835.1 Psilopogon haemacephalus | reverse complement strand
GGGGGGAAAGGAATTAAAAAAAATCAGTACACTTCTCAAAAATGAAAAGAAAGAAAAAAGGCAAAAAAAAGAGGCTGGAACCTGCAGCTAATATAGAATTTCTCAGATTAGTCACTACACCATAAGTGTTTAACCTTTCCCAAGGTGAGCAATCCGACTTGAACAAATGCCATTGCCTTGCTCCCAAGCTCCAAAGAATGGGCTGCAAGCCAAGACAGAGCCTATCCTGACACATGGGGTGACCACTCTGCCTCATCTCACAGCCTCAGACCTCCCCAGAATGTCAAAATCACTGAGCATGACCCAAGGCAGCTGTGCTAAGAGGAGATCTAGAGCATTAGTCCCCTCTTCAGTGCTGGAGCACTGGGCTTTTGTTTATCGTGTGGCCCAGCCTCCAGCCAGCAGAGCCTTCTCCCCTTGCTGCCCAGCCCTCTCCCTGCCTTGAGACTGATCGAGCACATTGCATTTGTTACCCTTTAACGTGCCTAGTGAGAATGACAACCTCCACCAGTCACCCTCTGGGATTCCTTCTTTGGAAAGTCACCACTTTGCCCATGGCACAGTTTAAGGGAAGGCAGTAAGTGTGCTGATGGTTTGGTTTTAACCTCTCCTGTGCCAGGATTGCCTGATTAACAGCTTCCCCTCCCTATTCAAGCATCTTTGTTAGCAGTAAGTCTTTGCTCTTTTGACAGCCTTTGGCTCAGGGTCTAAAAGGAACTGAAAGGTTTGTCATTGCTGGGAAGGGCTGGGTGCCCTCACTAATTGTTCCTTTCGTGTCAGGCTGAAAACAAATTCTTCAGCTCTCACTTTAAACCCATCAAGTTCAATCCCTGGACCCTGACTTTAAGTGTGTGGATGAGGAGAGGAGGAGAAGGGGAGGACAAAGCCCAGGACAGAGGACTGGGCATAGGCTGCTCATATATATATATATATATATATATATGCTATATACAGAGCAAAGGCTTGATGCAGCACATGGCTTGGGTTTTGCTGCACATAAAGGCTCCAAATGTTGCAGGGTTCAGGAGTTCACAGCATGCTACACTTAAAACACTCATTGCTAGCCAGGAGACCTGAGCTCAGGAAGCTCTGCAGTAGCTGCTCACTGTGAAGAATTTGTTTCTCCCCAGGAAGCTAATTTTTCAACCTGCTGTTCTCCCAGACTGAAGTGTTGCCTCTGTTCAAGGCAGAGGTGAGGATAGAGGAGTGGGAGAGCTGGAGAGCATAAAGCTTTGCTTTGAGGGTACCTCAGTGCCAAAAAAAAAAGGTTTGGGGGAATCACAGGATGGCTATTCAACACCAAGAAATGTGTCTGGTGAACAGAAACAGGGAATTCTGAGGCAAGATAGAAGTTAAGCACACAAGTTACAGAGATAATGGAACTTTACAAATACCTGAAAGAGTCATAAAATCACAGAATGTCAGGGGCTGGAAGGGACCTCAAAAAATGATCTGGTCCAGCCCCCCTGCCAGAGCAGCATCACCCAGAGCAGGTTACATGGGAACACATCCAGACCGTTCTTGAATATCTCCAGAGAGGGAGACTCCACAACCCACCCTGGGCAGCCTGTTCCAGTGCTCTGTCACCCTCAAAGTCAAGTTTTTCCTCATGTTCATTCTGTGTTTGTGCCTGTTGCTTCTTGTCCTGTCACTGGGCACCACTGAAAAGAGACTGGTCCCACATGGCTGATGCCATGGGAAGCCAGGAGAGAGCATGGTCAGCTGGAGGAGTCTCCAGTCTGTGTGTTTGTGGACAGCAGGAGGATCTGAACAAACCATTCACATCCCCCCCCCCCCCACCACATAAATACTGCTATTTTGGCAAAGGAACTAGAAATCATAAAGAGAGAAATACACAAAGTGCAATCATAAGCTGGAAGAACACCTCCCAAAAACGCCTTCTTACACTGAAATAATTTTTCACAGGGAGGGATTTCACCCCAGAGTTGATTCTGAAAGACAGTAAAACACAACAGATGAATGTTGCCTTGCATAAGGAACACACACATGCATTTAAATCACTTATATTTTACTTTTTTATGATGCAGTTGTGAATTGTGTTATTTTGCATTTGTAATTAGAGGTTCAAACAGATGGTAAAGGCCTGGTTGAAAGTGATAGACTGGAGTGTGTGGCTCAGTGTGTGAGGTCTCCTGCTCCATCAAGTGCTGAGGATGGAAGCCCTACCAGGAGGTGGTCAAACAGCAAAATGTTTGCTGTACATTAAAGTACGAGAAGGGAGCTGCTGAAAGGTCAAGAAACATTTGCAAAACATGATTATTTCTTCTTCCAAAATTTTCCTTCCAGTTTTCTCACTGCAATTCTCTGGTTTTGGCAGTTCGGGTATTTATGTTTCAAGGGATCATAGAATCATAGAATCCTCAACAAAGCAGCTGCAGGATCCTGGTAAGTCCAGCCCACAGAATCATAGGATCATAGAATCAGTCAAGGTTGGAAGGTACTACAGGAATCATCCAGTTCTAACCCTCCTGCAGGCAGCAGGAACACCTCCAACTAGAGCAGGCTGCAATGGGGACACATCCAGTCAGATAGAATCACAGAATCAGTCAGGGTGGGAAGAGGCCACAAGGATCATCTAGTTCCAACCCCCCTGCCATGTACAGGCACACCCTACCCTAGATCAGGCTGCCCACAGCCTCTGCCAGCCTGGCCTTAAGCACCTCAAGGGATGAGGCTTCCACCACCTTCCTGGGCAATCCCTTCCAGTCTTTCACCACCCTCATGCTGAACAACTTCTTCCTAAGCTCTAGTCTGAATCTCCCCATTTACAGCTTTGTTCCATTCCCCCCAGCCTGGATCACCCTGTGGGTACGACCAAGACTCAGGCTGATAATATGTGGCTCGTGTTTTTTTTTTTATTAGAAACACTTATTAAAGCAGCTTTTATAGCTACTACCACTATTATCTACCCAATTAGGCTGATACTAGAGTAATTTTTTTTCAGTCTTTTTCCATCTGACTTTTTTCCCCTCCCCCCCATCCTGGCATTGCAGTATTTACTGAATGCTGAAGAATTAAAGGGGCATTCTAGCTTCAGTCCTAGCACTTAGCTTTCTTCAAACAGTAAAAAAACAAACAAACAAACAAGTAAGTAAATAAATAAATAATGTCAGAAATCAGCAGATTGTAAAAACCTTCCTATAAATAATATCTGTTGACTATCATTTGGGGTCGGTATGGACAAAGAAATAGAACCAGAATGCTGAAAGAACGAATTTTCTTCAGGGAATTCATTCACATCTGTTCTTGGATGACAAGAGGATGAACAGATTTTTTATTTTTGTTGTTGTTTCAAAGGAAGAAAATAGAAAGGAAATGTAATTTTTCCAAAGGGGAAAAAAAAAAAAAAGTTTTCCTGTGATCTGTAGCTGAAAGTTCTGATGGGTTTTCATTCTAATTGAACTGATAAGCCCAATTTTAATAAAACTAAGCCAAAAAAACCTCAGGATGTTGGGGGATTGCACGGAGGTCACCCGGTCCAACCACCCCTGTTAAAGCAGGGTGACCCACAGCAGGTTGCCCAGGATCACAAGGTCCAGGTGGGTTTGGAATCTGGGGATGTGCAGCCTGCAGAAGAGGAGGCTCAGGTCAGACCTCTCTGCAGCTACCTGAAGGGTGGTTGTAGCCAGGTGGGGTTGGGCTCTTCTCCCAGGCAACCAACAGCAGAACAAGGGGGCACAGCCTCAAGCTGTGCCAGGGCAGGTCCAGGCTGGATGTTAGGAGGAAGTTGTTGGCAGAGAGAGTGATTGGCATTGGAATGGGCTGCCCAGGGAGGTGGTGGAGTCCCCGTCCCTGGAGGTGTTCAAGCAAAGCCTGAATTGGGGCAATTAGTGGGTGATAGGTTGGGCTGGATAAGCTTGAAGGTCTCTTCCAGCCTAGTTGATTCTATGATTCTGTGACTCTATAAGATCAAGCCTGTTTCGCTTGGATTTCCACAGCTTCAGTGCATATCAGCTACAAGGCCTGGCAAGTATTGAGTTCTTCCAAGAAGCATTTATTTCAAAGTTGCAGGATTGATGAAGGTTTTAGAGCTACAAATTCCTGTTTTTCTTGAAGCAACATCTTTAAAGATGTGCAAAGAGGGATTTCTCAGCACTCTTCTGAACGAGTCTCAAGTGATTTGCCACTTTTGAGCACAGAGATTGCTTCCTAATTCAAACAAACATTTGGAAAACAAGGAAAAAAAAAAAAGGATGTGAAAAAAATGCTCATTAGGAAAACAACAATGAGAACCTCAGTAGAAATATTCAACCAACTCACTTGACTTTAGAGTTGTGCTTTTAGATCCTGGAGCAGGAACAGTGTGCTGCATTTTTAATAAAAGGACAAAGGGATAAAAAGGAAAGAGTGACCCTGCTTTAGCAGGGTTTTAAAGGTTTTGGAATTAACCCATAGTCCACAGGCTCACAGGATGTCAGGGGTTGGAAGGGAGGTCATCAAATCCAACCACCCTGACACAGCAGGACCAGAGAATCTAGCTCAGCTCACACAGGAACACATCCAGACAGGACCGGAAAGGCTCCAGAGAAGGAGACTCCACAACCTCTCTGGGAAACTCTGAGAACCTTCCAACCAAGAAGTTCCCCCCAGCGTTGAGCTGCAACCTCCTGTGCTGCAGCTTCCATCCATTGCTCCTTGGCCTATCCCAGGGAGCAGTGAGCAGAGCCTGTCCCCTCCCTCCTGACCCCCAGCCCTCAGATATTTATAAACATTGATTCAATCCCCTCTCAGTCTTCTCCTCTGCAGCCTAAGCATCCCCAAGTCCCTCAGCCTCTTCTCCCCAGGCAGTGCTGCAGTCCCCTCAGCATGCTCGTAGCCCTCTGCTGGACCCTCTCCAGCAGCTCCCTGTCCCTCTTTGACTGGGGAGCCCCAAACTGAAGGCAGTACTCAAGATGAGGTCTCAGCAGGGCAGAGTAGAGGTGGAGAAGAACCTCCCTTGGTCTGTTGGACCCACTCTTCTTAATACACCCCAGGATCCCACTGGCCCTGTTGGCCACCATGGCACAGTAAAGCCATCTTCCCCAGGCTGAAGTCATCACTGCTCTTCCTGAGACTGGTAAAGGGTTTTGCTTTTTTTTTTTTTTGAGATGCCCTTTTGGCTCTAGCAGGCTACAGCAATAAGTAGGTTGTTCTGACTCAGGCAAACAGATATTTAGAAGCCCAGCTCTATTTACATAGTGGCTGGACACATTCAGAGGGGCCATTTGATGGATTCCTGAAGAGATAACATTTCCCTGGTTTGCTGATGGAACTGCTATGTGCCATGCATAGGAAATCGCCTCCCTACCGCTAATGTATATTTGGCTTCACCTCCTGCATATTGATTGCTCTCTGAGTGTCAAAGCCTGAACCACGTGGACGTGTGTGCAACATGAATAACTTGATTCCAAACCTGCACTTCCTTCAGCCATATGTTCACTGATAGCTGAGCGTAAATCCACGGAAACTTACCATCAGATCAATATCTCCCCACCCCTCCCCAGCATTTTGGAAGTGCTGGACCTCCATCACGTTTGATAGCTTTGCAGACTCAACATTTTTTTTTTTTTTTCAGCTACAATCATTTACATAGAGGGGCCCCAAGACCAGGAGATAACCTTAAGCTTTGGTAGCATTAACACTTGCAAATAATCATCACTGCCGTATCGCTCTTGCACTCCTTAATCTGCTAATATATGTCTACATTTTCTACGTGTTTATGTAGTACTTTATATGGAAATGTTTCATTACTGCCCCCAGCAACATGTGGCATTTCTTCAAGAACATTTCAGCACCTTCTAACACGGTTCCTTCCAATGTCTTTCTAATTGTGAGGATTTGGTTCTACAAATGTTATCACTGCTCGGGCAGATTAATTTTCTTAGCTGCTTAACATGCATGCTTTAGGCATTCCTACAACATGCAAAATATACAGTACAGAATTCATATAAATAAACTACTGCCAGGCTACTATGGATCAGATTTAGAGCAGCATGGATGAAGATAAGTCCGTTTTAAGACTTACAAGCCTTTCAGGCACGGGAATGAGCTGCCCAGGGAGGTGGTGGAGTCATCCACCCTGCATGTGTTTAAGGGTCTCTTGGACGTGGTGCTTAGAGATATGGTTTAAGGTGAATCTGGTTGAGTAAGCTTATAGGTTGGACTTGGTGATCTTGAGGAGCTTTGCCAACCTGCATGTTTCCATTATTATTATTTTGGCATCAGTTCACCCATTTTTTCTTTTGACCATAGAAAGCAAATTTCCAATTCATGATGATTGCACCAATTTCTCTAAACCCAGTCATGATGTTTATAGTGACCAGAAGAGCGACTGCTGGTGTGGAGCGTGTGTCAGGTGGAAAGTTTTGTCATGATTCAAGATTTTCTCAGTCCCAGACAGTTGCATTCGTGGTTTTGGTTTGCTTCTGTCTGATTTGGTATCTTCTGAACCTGCACCTGGGTGGAGAGACTTCCAGGCAGGCAGATATGTGGAGAAGAAAGTGTCTTGCTAGTGCAAAAGCTTCTGACCCACATGCAAGTGACTTAGTGACTGCCATTAGTGCTGTGGTTATGTTGATTCAGATATCCCTTCAGCCTTCTAAAGATAAAGGATCTGTATCTAGCTGGGCTGAATGGCTTTCAGACCAAACCCACTTCTCTCTGTCAAACTCACAGCGAACCTAGACTAACTTCTAAAGGACTAGCAGAAAGTGAGACAAATCCAGCCCCCAATCTATTACCTGTTTGGAGTCACCAAGAATCTCCAGAAATCATTGTGTGAATGCATCCTTCCAGTACCCCCTTCGCCATCCATCTTGATGTAAACAGGTCTGTAGGGAGAGGTAATGTTAGTAAGTGAGGAATTCTGGTTTAAACTTTAAAGCAGAGATAGAGGAGTAGGAGATGTGGACACCATCACTGTCCTCACCCGCGATGCACTGAGGTTCATCATGTGCTGACATTATCATAGAATCATAGAATGGTTTAGATCGGAAGGGACCTCAAAGCTCATCCAGTTCCAACCCCCCTGTGCCATAGGCTGGGACACCTCCCACTAGAACAGGTCACTCAAGGCCTCATCCAACCTGGCCTTGAACATCTCCAGGGAGGGATCAGCCACAACCTCCCTGGGCAACCTGTATCAGTGTCTCACCACCCTCATCGGAAAGAACTTCCTCCTAACATCCCATTTAAATCTCCCCTCTGCCACTTTAAACACATTACCCTTCATCATGTCTATTCATGAAGGTGATGTAAAGATTAATTACATAAAGATCTTCTGGAAGATCAGCCTCCTCCTGACCCCACAGTTGAGTTGTCCACCTCAGCCCTTTCCACTACCTAGTCTTGCCCTAAATACTTTCATCCCAGCACTTGGCAAACTGCACAGAAATTTCCTCTTTGAATAAGGAAATAGTAAACAGAAACCCTTCTGACAGGAACAAGCTGATTTTTGCTGCAAAGTCCACCAAAAGAAAGAATTTTNTAAAAAAAAAAAAAAAAAAAATTTTTTTTTTTTTTTTTTTTTTTTTTTTTGAAGCTAGAAGAAATGCAATTTCCCTGCTGTGAGATTTGGTACCGTTACTGCTGGGGAGATGAGTCATTGTTTCTTCCCTATATATCATCTGAGTACCTATAACTGTCTCTCATCTAAATGTTAATTGTATCCAACAGAAAGACTTTAAATGAATACTCTGTCAATAACACTGTTATTAATGTTGCTTGATAGGCATGGTTGGAATATTTTGCAAGATTAGAGCCTAATATTTCCTGCAGAATCTGCTTCGTGTGTTGTGTTATTGTGTCTACTTTGGATCAAAACCTGCTTGCAAAGTCTTGCTTGGCTTGCCTTTTTTTTCTGGTTTTTTGGGTTTTTTGTTTTTTTTTTTTTCTCCCTTTCTTTTCTCCTCTCTCAAGAATTCCCTTACCACTAACTTTTGAAGTGCCAGGGTTGCTACATGTGTAGCAGCAGCCCACATTTGTTCGTTCCACAAGCCTAAGCGTAGCTGTTAAATCTGCATTTGTGAATGGCTCAGCAGCGCATTTTGTTTCCTTCAGCCGGCGCAGCTGTTGCCCTAAGACCTGACGGTCTTGGGAGGTTACGGTGCTAGGCTTGGTTTAAGCCATCTGAAGTTTGTTTTCTGCCAAAGCCACCCCTGTCTCTCTAAACGACTGTGACATGAATCATTTGGCAGCCATCCCTTGCTGTTGGCCGCTCACCTGCCTGAGACAAAGGCAGGCGGAAAGCAGAGCCCCATGTGCTGGGCTAGCGAAGCAGACTGAGCAGCTTTTGGCGGTGCCCCATGTGTATACGCGAGCGAAAGTGCCACCGGAGAGGAGCAGCAGCCCCGTGCCAGCCGCACAGCTCCTGTGCCAGGAACACCTCAGCAACAGGTGGTGGGAGCCTTCCTTTGACCCAGCTTGGCCAGGCAGCCTGGAAACATGCGGAAGGTTTAAAGCACACACAGCTCACTTTGTCTGAAAAGAGCAAATAACCTATCCAAAGGCTGAAAGCCTTGAGGTTTTTGTTTGGGGTTTTTTTCTCCCTGCTCTCTCTCATCTCCTTTTTCCCTTCCCCTGCTGATTCTTCAGATTTAGCCTCTTTGTTTCTTCTCCTTCAGACATCTGTCCTCTGCCTGGACTGCTGCTCTGAGAGGCTAAAGTACATATAGGCCACCTTACGTACAGCACACTTTGATAGCTCACAATGAGACACCAAAGCTGGAATAAACACATAGCTGGGGAAAGGGAAAAAAAGAGGGAAAAAAAGAAGAAAAAAAGGACTTAAATCCCTACTTGAAAACCTGTTCTGTGTTTTCTTATTTCTTAAAGTTATTTTTAAGTGTTTAAACCAGACCAATTATAATCAGAAACTACTTCACTTAATCCATTCCTTTATCTCCTGGGAAAAATCACCAAAGCAATTCTCAAAATGTTTAAATCCCACAGTGTGCATAAAAGCAGCAAGTAAATCTGCTCCTTCCCAGGCAAACCTTAAGGATTTTACTGACATCTTTAATTAAACTAGCAAATAGGTTGGTTTCTCTTGTATCCTGACCAATGCACTGTCAACAAGGAAGGGGAAAAAAACACTGAAAAGAAGGATTTGTGCTGAAAAATAGCACCAGAAACATTTGTATAATCATGCTCATGGACTGGAACAGGAATGCAATCAGGAATTATTAAACATTATCAAGTACTTCCTGGCAACATACCGCTTGGATAATACTCCTGTACCTACAGTAGAGTTAGTTGTGAAATAATGAAACCCAAAAGTTGGGAACAGCACAAACTCTCTCCCAAGCCACCCTACCTCCACACCCAAAAAAAGAAAAAAAAAAAACCATGAAGCATTTCTGGGAGTTTATAAGGGCAGATTTAATTCCAAAAGGCAGAACTGTGCAATTGTTATTAGATTAGTGATAAGCACAGATGGCTGCAAAGGAAGCGTCCTCCAGCCCATCCTACCAGCTCTGCCCTGCAGCACTTGTGAAGGAGAAAGCAATGCAAAGAGTCCAGAGCAGCAGAACTGGGAATTTAATGTGTTTTTTTTCATCTAGAAGCCTAGGTCTGTATCCTCATCCATCATTCACTATCCACATCATCACTGGCAAATTTGCCCAACGCAGATTCTACCGCAGGATTGTGTGAGCTCATTTCAGGAGTTCTACCCAATGCCACTGGGCAACTTATATAGATAGTATCCCCATACGTATCCTGGTTTGGTTTGAGGGAACCATGAAAAGGTTTTTGTGGCATGAAAGCACATGATCCCCAAATCCTGCTCTCAGCCCTGTGGAAGAAGGATTTATGATGCTCAACTAGCAAAGATAGCAATTAGCTGGAATACTCAAGAGCGGAGAGCTTGACAATCTGATGAGTTATTCTTTTGAACTGGGGCAGCAACTCATGCATAAATTTCCTTGTAAACAATTATTACAGGAATGCACTGTAAACACAATTAATCATCTCAAGGTGTTATCTCTAGGTATTTTCCCCACAGATTATGTGCCACTTGCTCAATAAATCAAATTTTAACATAAAGACATCAATAGCTGGTATTATTAATATTCCCATTCAACCAAACATGGCTGGGTGGGAGCTAACAAGCTTTGATTACATGTTGAAAACAGAGGGGAAATATTACATTAAAAAAAAAAAAAAACAAAAAAGAAAAAAAAAAGAAGGTGTGGATTGTGAAACTTTGAATGAAAAGAGGATTAAAGGGGAGGCAGGCGAATGAGAAGAGTGGCTCAGATAAAATAGGAGCACTTTGTAATTTAAAATGCATTGCCACCGATATGAATTGGAAGTGGTATGGTACATCTTGTTAATAGGAATATTAAGTTTTACATCATCTCAGATAGGTCCTCCTTACAACACAGTATTTACAAGAGCCTTACAATAATAGGCTGCCTAATGTTTCCATAAGATTCCTTCTCATGATATACAGCAAACACATTTTCATCTATTGTTCATAATTATCAGCTGGGGATTTGAGTAGCGGGCAGAAGGAACAAAAGCCTCCAACTCCGTTTCATCTCTTCCAGTCCACAGCGCACTAAACAATGTGCACTCCAGATTTATTTGAAAGCCACCCTTTCAGAAGCTGAGCTCCCAGATCTCTTTGGAGATCATCCTATGGACTTTGGCAGGACTTGAGAGAAAAATGGGTTCAGAGGAGCGGGGTGACCAGGGCCAGGGGAGAGTCATATGCGGCAAGGGGAGAAGAAAAGAGGAGGTGGAGTGGATGAGAGGCAGGGAGGGACACAGAAGGACAGAGAGGATCAGAGAGCATCTCTCTGGCCTAAAGGCTTTGAAATATTGTGTGACATGGAGAGGATATTAGGCACAAAAACAGACGCTGGTGGGGCTCACAAAAGATGTCCATGAGGATTTTGCCTCCAGGAGAGGGAACAGGAGCAGCACAGAGGAGCTACCGAGGTGGTCTGAAAATAAGAGAGAAGAGAAAGCATCAACATCTGCAGCTTCTGCTCAGCTATTCCTACTCATCTTCCAGTCAACATCATTATTCTTGTTTACAAATGAGAGACATATTTGCTTAGGCTGCTACTCCTCTGCCCAATGCCTTCTGCAGCTGGTGACACAAACACACCAGCAGAGTGACACAGGTGGCACTGGAAGAAGGGAACTTGAGTTTAGATGTTTTCATGCATTGTACTGAGTTCTGAACTAATCCCTGTGGGAAGGCTACAGCTGCTGCTTGAAAGCAGATCCTCTGGTAGAGCATACCAGGGTTCATGCCCTTTACCTGGTCTTCACATACAAGACACTGCAAGAAAAGGGATATGAGAATGTGCCTCTTCCAATGTTCCACTGCTCATGGTCCTTAGATGGTCAACAGTCATCTGTGGCTCCACAACAAGCAAGATTCACTCTGCAGTGGAGATTCAGGGCAGCAGGGAGTTAGGGTAGGGATTCCCTTTCTTTCAGATGCTTTTCAGAGATCTTTCCTCAGATCCCATGTGTTTGGAACCAAGACCACAGGAGAGGAATGCAGAAGTTTTGAAGCCTTTTCACACTGGTCTGCTTTATCTTTTAGGGCTCGTTCCTAAACTTCATGGTGTGCTGCACATCAGCAGGCATGAGCTTCGGGATTTTAACAGGTTTGTAGACCTCATCTCTTCAAGAATCTCACTGGCTCATGACCCCCAATGCAAGGTCTTAATTTTACTCTTCATTCCCTGAAGCAGATGATGGTAACTGGCCAACAGACAGATCAGACTAAAGAAGTGGCCTAATGGTCCCAGAGATTTTTAAACTGAGACTATTCACCGAGGGCAGAAGTCCTGGATATATTGTACTGTAGTGATTTATTGGTTGATATGGAGAGGGAAACACCTCAATAATTATTTAAAAGATCAAGAAGTCTCCTTGATGTATCTTTTCTGGGGTGCTGCCATTTTTTGTTGCTGCCCACTCCCAGCCCCTAAGATAATTTGATTCCCGTAAAGCGATCACTTGTGAACGCAGCTGAAAATCAGCTAAACACATGAGCACATTTGTGTGTGTGTGTGTGTGTGTGTGTGCAGGGGAGAAAAAAACCCACACCAAAAAGAGACATATTTGGAGACATTTGGAGCCTTTATGTTGACGGAAGTCCTTACGCAGCAAACTTTCTCTAACCCAACACTGGCAAATGTGAGGGAGGCAGCTGAGAGAGTCCATAAAAGACGAACAAAGGGGAGCAAAATGCACTTGATGAGCTACCTCAATTCACCTTAATAAGTTCTCATCATGGCACTATCTGGCATCACTAATGTGCTGCGCACCCATCAGCGCCGAGCAGTTGAGATGAGTTTTCTGCTTATCAATGGCTTCCTTTTCTTTCCGTGTCTGGCAAATTCCTAATAGTGGATGATTTCCTGTATGCATATCCCATTTATGGTTTGGAGCACTGTATGATGATGAATTTACACTATCAATGAACATTGCTGAAGGGCCTCATTAACTCGTGCAGGCGGCGAATTTGTATTTTTCAGAACGCCACTCTTCCTCTAAAGAAATCTAGCTGACAGTGGCAGTCAAGTACTTGACTGGTTAATAAGGCAGCTCAAAGGAAACAGCTTCACTTCAACGGGGAGTTTTTGTCCTTGTTTAATTTCTCCTCCTTTCTCGACAGGTTTTTTTGAGGATGTATGAAGATAATGTATTTCGGCTTTTAATCTCCCAGCCCCGCTGACTGCGGTGGTATAAACAAAAGCAGGAACACAGGAAATTATAGAGCCGCGCTAAAACCAGAGCCGCTAATAACGAACCTGGGCTCCTGGCTGAGATTCTACCCTCTCTGCTTGGCGTTATTAGGAAGTTTCTTCAAATCCTGCTAAACCCCAGCTTCCTTTTTTTGTTTTTGTTTTTTTTTTTTTCACCCCCGATGCCTGCAAAGTGAACAAGATAATCGTGCCCGCAACGCGGGGCCTGAAAACCTGAAGGCATCAGCACCCAGCCCTCCAGACAGACTGCAACCTGCAAACAGTTCAGAGGAGAGCTTGTCAGACTAGCTGTGACATATGGAGCTACCACGAGGATATTTCCAGAGATAGGAAATACCAAGCATTCTGTAAACAGAGTCATTGGGAGGATTTTTTTTTCTTTCTTTTTTTTTTTTTTTTTTTTTTTTTTTTTTTTTTTTTTTTTTTTTTTTTTTTTTTTTTTTTTTTTTTTTTTTTTTTTTTTTTTTTGATTTTTTTTTTTGGGGTGA
>VWZI01008677.1:2938875-2955629 GCA_013396835.1 Psilopogon haemacephalus | reverse complement strand
AAAAAAAAAAAAAAAAAAAAAAAAAAAAATCTACTGTTTAATTTTCATTGCTGAGATTTGCTTTCCTGGCTGAGGGTGGGAGGGAGTGGGGCAGAAGAAGGGACACACAGAGAGAATCATGGGATCAGCCAGGTTGGAAGAGACCTCCAAGCTCAGCCAGTCCAACCTAGCACCCAGCCCTAGCCAATGGCACTCAGTGCCCCATCCAGGCTTTGCTTCAACACCTCCAGGGATGGGGACTCCACCACCTCCCTGGACAGCCCATTCCAATGCCAATCACTCTCTCTGCCAACAACTTCCTCCTAACATCCAGACATCCAGCCTGGACCTGCCCTGGCACAGCTTGAGGCTGTGTCCCCTCCTTCTGTCCCTGGGTCCCTGCCTGGGTGAAGAGCCCAACCCCACCTGACTACAACCTCCCTTCAGGTAGCTGCAGAGAGCAATGAGCTCTGCCCTGAGCCTCCTCTTCTGCAGGCTGCACACCCCCAGCTCCCTCAGCCTCTCCTCTTGGGGCTGTGCTCCAGGCCCCTCCCCTGCCTTGCTGCCCTTCTGTGGGCACCTTCCAGCATCTCAACATCTCTCTTGAATTGAGGGGCCCAGAGCTGGACACAGGACTCAAGGTGTGGCCTGACCAGTGCTGAGCACAGGGTCACAATAACCTCCCTTATCCTGCTGGCCACACTGCTTCTGCTCCAGGCCAGGATGCCATTGGCTCTGCTGCCCACCTGGGCACACTGCTGGCTCATCTTCAGCTCCTATCTCTCAGCACCCCCATGTCCCTCTCAGCCTGGCTGCTCTCAGCCACTCTGTCCCCAGCCTCTAGTGCTGCCTGGCCAGGTCTCTCTGCAAAGTCTCCTACCCTCCAACAGATCCACACCTTCTCCTAACTTGGTGTCACCTCCAAACTCACTGATGCTGGACTCAATCCCCTCATCCAGGTCATAAATAAAGATGTTGAACAGGAGTGTGCCCAGTCCAACACTGACTGATTCTATCTGACTGGATGTGTCCCCATGCAGCCTGCTCTAGTTGGAGGTGTCCCTGCTGCCTGCAGGGGGGTTGAACAAGATGACCTTTGAGGGTCCTTTCCAACCCTATGCAATCTGTGAACCTGTGGTTGCACACACACACACACACACACACACACTCACATCTTTTTTACTCTTTGGGATTTTAAACCTTTTTTTTTTTTTCCCCATTGCAGAAACTCGTGCTGCAGAACTGAAGCTCCTGCATTATCTCAGTGTCAGTGAACATCATCTTTTTTTCTTTTTTTCTCTTTTCTTTTTTTTTTTTTTTTTTCCCAAAGCAAAAGCACACCATATTGCAGTCAGCCTAAGTCATAACTCAAGACAACACAATCATGTCATAATAGAGTTTTATACAATGAGATGGTATCTGTTGTTATTGAGGGTCATTGAATTCTGTCTGTCAGTGTTATGTAAGCGAATAGGTTCAAGTAATAGCTTGTGCTGATTATCAGAGAGGGTGTTTAGAAACTGTCACTATATTTATACCCTTCAGAGTCACATTTGAATTATGCAGATAAACAGGCTCAAGTGGCACAACGCAGGGAAGAGCAAATCCAGACCCAAACGGCAGAATAAAAGTTGATATGAAATCTGCTGGCGCCGATTTAAGCCTAAGAGGCTACGTATAAAATCAAGCACGTTTTGGATTTCTTGACATTACAAATCCTACAGCCTAATCCCAGATGAAAAACCAGGAACAGAACAGAAAAGCTTCAATATCCATGATGAAAAAAATCATGAACAAAACGTAAAAGCTTTGATATCCACAATGGGAAACCAGGAACAAAACATAGAAGCTTCAAGATCCATGATGAAAAACCAGGAACAAAACATAGAAGCTTCAAGATCCATAATGAAAAACCAGGAACAAAACATAGAAGCTTCGAGATCCACAATGAGAAGTCAGGAGCAAAACATAAAATCTTTGAGATCCATGATGGAAAATCAGGAACAAAACATAGAAGATTCAAGATCCATGATGAAAAACCAGGAACAGAACATAAAAGCTCTGAGATCCATGATGAAAAACAGAAACAAAATATAAAATCTTCAAGATCCACAAGGAAAAACCAGGAACAAAACATAGAATCTTCGAGATCCACGATGAAAGATCAGGAACAAAACATAGAAGCTTTGAGATCCACAATGAAAAACCAGGAACAAAATATAAAATCTTTGAGATCCATGATAAAACCCCAGGGAAAAAAAAATGTAAAAGCCTTGATATCCACAATGAAAAAACAGGAACAAAACATAAAAGCTTCAATATCCATTGTGGAAACTGAGGCATGAGGTGTGTAAATTTTATTTTTTTTTTTTAAACAGGTGAATTAATTTGGATTTTTAAACTATTCATAGGCTCAGGGGTTGGAAAGGACCCAAAGAGATCATCGGGTCCAACCCTGCTGCCAGAGCAGGAGCAGAAAACCTAGCTCGAAAAATTATTCAAATCTAGCTCAAATTATGGAAATACAGATAAAAAATTATTCAAATCCACCTGAAGTGATTCAAATCTAGCTCAAAAATTATTCAAATCTCTCCGAAGTGATTAAAAAATAGCTCAGAATTTATTCAAATCTATCTGAAGTGATTCAAACCTAGCTCAAAAATTATTAAAATGTAGCTCAGAAATGATTCAAATCTAGCTGAAATGATTCAAATATCACTTAGAAAGGATTCAAATCTATCTGAAATTATTCAAATCAAGGGAAAAGATATTCAAATACAGCTGAAATTATTCAAATCTAGCTCAAAAATTGTTCAAATCTAGCTCAGAAATTACTCAAATCTACCTGAAATGAATCAAATATAGCTCAAAAGCTATTTAAATCTAGCTCATATTATTCAATTCTAGCTAAAAAAAATATTCAAATCTAGCTGAAATTATTCAAATTTAGTTCAGAAATTATTCAAATCTACCTGAAATGATTCAAATATAGCTCGAAAACTATTTCAATCTAGCTCAAATTATTTAAATCTATCTTAAAAAAAAAAAAAACTAGCTGAAATTATTAAAATCTAGCTCAAAAGTCCTTCAAACCTAGCTCAAATTATTCAAATCCAGCTCAAAAATTATTCCAATCCATCAGGTCACCACGGTCAAGGGAAATATTTTTTTTCTATGGTGGACTAACCTTCATCTTAAGGTAAACTGCCATCAGCAAGTTTTAATTTCACAATAAAAAAAAACAAATTCTTAGTGAGTACCAATGTAAACCACATCATTTTTTTTCTCTCTAACTACTTACCTTTTTTTTCCCATTTTAATATACAATTCTCTATTCAGTGCATCTTGGTTAATTAAGTAAATTATCCATTTGGAAAAATGAAAAAAAAAGAAAAAGAAAAAGAAAAAAACAAAGAAGAAGAAGACAATTTTGTGTGCCTGCTGGAGCTGAGCACAACAAAACCAACATTTGGGTTCTGAATATTTTCTATTAAGAATATTTTAGTTCTGTTCCTGTGAACATCTTCACTTTTTCAGGGGTAATTTTGAAGCAACAGAATGAACAGGAAGGCAAGGCACATTATGTGCATATTTATTCTCTTGGCTGTTTGGCTTAGATAATATTGGGGGTTGGACTCGATGACTCCTTGGGTCCCTTCCAACCCCTAACATCCTGTGATCCTGTGATATGCTGAGGAATATCCAGAAAACAAAACTAAACTCCCAGTTCAGACACTGCAGCTTGATGAAGCACAGAATTATTGTTCTGTAACAAGAAACATCAGCAGAATTGGGAAAGGCCCTTCCTAATTGTTATTTTCTAGCAATAACTGCATTCCTGAAAAACAAAGCAAAGCAATGCATTCTGTTTGTCAGGGAAATGAAATAAATAAATGAAATGTAAGAACTCCATCATCTTCAGGGTTCATGCAATCAAAAATAGATCTTGCATAGGGTACACATTCTTAGCCTCTGTCTGGAGGCATAGAATCACAGAATTGTCAGGGATGGAAGGGACACAGGCTCACAGGATGACAGGGGTTGGAAGGCATCCAAAGAGATCATCGAGTCCAAACCTCATACAGTCCACAGCAGGACCAGACAATCTAGCTCAGGGCACACAGCAACACATCCAGACAGGCCTGGAAAGGCTCCACACAAGGAGACTCCACAACCTCTCTGGGCAGCCTGTGCCAGTGCTCTGGGACCCACACAGGCAAGAAGTTGTCTCTTGTGTTGAGCTGCATCCTCCTGTGCTGCAGCTTCCATCCATTGCTCCTTGGCCTATCCCAGGGAGCAGTGAGCAGAGACTGTCCCCCCACTCTTGACCCCCAGCCCTCAGAGATTTAGAAACATTTATCAAATCTCCTCTCTTCTGCAGACTAAGCAGCCCCAGGTCCCTCAGCCTCTCCTCCCCAGGCAGTGCTCCAGTCCCTCAGCATCCTCATAGCCCTGTGCTGGACCCTCTCCAGCAGATCCCTGTCCCTCTGAAACTGGGGAGCCCCAAACTGAAAGAGTGCTCAAGATGAGTTCTCGGCAGGGCAGAGTAGCAGGGAAAGAGAACCTCTATGATAGAAAGGTTTTTATAATGTAAAGAAGTGAAAAACTTTGAATTCTCTTCATCTAAAGTCAAGCAGGAAGTTTACAGCTGAAAAACTACACTGCACATGCAAGATGGTTGTGTGGCTTCATGCGAGAGGATTTCTCTTTGCCTTCACACGTCGAGGAGGTGCTTTAGCCTAATGCGTTAAATTCATTTGTTTTGCTGAGTCCAGCTAATGGGATGAAGACAGAGTGACTTCCAGGCAGAAAACCTTGTTAATCAAAACCAATTTGGGCCACTTGTACAGGTTGTTCTGGCTTTCCGAGTAGGGAATTCCATTTTTCACGAGGAACAATCAAGCATGCAGCAAACAACAACCAGGGGGAAAAAAAAAAAAATTGCCCAGAGATTGCATTTTCATTTTCGGACAGCTACTCCATATGGGAGTATGTTAATGTTTGTATCTGAGATACCACCTATAGACAAGCTTTTTCCTCCATCAAATAAAAGCCCCTTGTGTTTGAGAAAGGCTTCTTCCTATTTTAAAGTCTATTCCCAAGATGCAGCCATAAAGGGATTCGCTCTTCAATACGTTTGGTAGAAATTTGTGTGACTTGATTGCCTCCTGCAAGCCAGGTCCACGTCCTGGAAAGAAGAAAACCCAAGGAAAAGTCAGCTGTGCTTAGCAGAGTAATTTGGCATGCTGTGGATGCTTTGAAACCTCAGTGCTTGAGAGTTTTAATGCATTCTTTTACAACACAAGTTGGAGGACCATTGGCCAAGTAGGGCAGTGGGATCCTGGGGTGTATTAGGAAGAGTAGAACAGAATCAAGCAGGTTGGAAGAGACCTCCAAGCTCATCCAGTCCAACCTAGCACCCAGCCCTAGCCAATGGCACTAAGTGCTCCATCCAGGCTTTGCTTCAACACCTCCAGGGACAGTGACTCCACCACTTCCCTGGGCAGCCCATTCCAATGCCAATTGCTATCTCTGTGGAGAACTTCCTCCTAACATCCAGCCTGAACCTCCCCTGGCACAGCTTGAGACTGTCTCCCCTCCTTCTCTTGCTGGTCACTGCTTAGTCTGGGGGTGGGGGTTTAGATCTCCATCTCTTTAACTCTCCCTGGGTTAAAAGTCTCCGAGTGCAAGAGAGAATAAAGTAATTTACTTTAAATCACCAAAGTTTTACAGGGTTTCAAATGGATTATTGAATCACTTTCTGCAGCCTGCAGAAAGAAACCCAAACCTGCCCTTGGGATTTCAGCCTCCAGTGAACTTGGGCAGTGCTCTGCATCCCTAACGAGTCTGGTAACGGGACCGAGGGGCTTCTTTGTGGACTTATTTATTGCAGCACCCTAGTAAACACATCCCTTTTCATCCCTCTTACTTTCACTTGCATGCTCCATGTATTTTTTTATCTGTGTTTTCAGACAGTGCTGAGCTGCCTTGGGTGTTTCTGAGGGAAGTCTGCAGTCCAAGTAACTCAGTACTCCCGAGGCAGCCTGCAATAACAGCCAGCACAGGGTACTCGGCCAGGAAAGGGATTTCATTTCTAGTGGGCAATTGCAAACAACAAGGGAAATAGTATTTTTTTTTTAATTAAGATAAATACCTTAAATGGTGCACTATTAAAATAATGTGCCCAGCTTACACAGACCTAAATAAAGAGGCCACTATCGAATTTTTCTCTCTTCAGGGATACTCTCTGATTACCAGGACGGGAACATTAATCACACTGAGTCTGGCTGTTGGAGTTGCAGTTTAAAAAACAGTCCCTTTGTCCCCATCTATCTGGAACTGCCTCTTCATCATAGAATCACAGAATGTCAGGGGCTGGAAGGGACCTCCAAAGCTCATCTGGTCCAGTTCCCCTGCCAGAGCAGGATCACCCACAGCACATCACACAGGAATGCATGCAGATGGTTCTTGAATATCTCCAGAGAAGGAGACTCCACAACCTCCCTGGGCAGCCTGTTCCAGTGCTCTGTCACCCTCACAGGGAAAAAATTCTTCCTCAGGTTCACATGGAACCTCCTATGGCTCAGCTTCCACCCATTGCTCCTTGTCCTGTCACTGGGCATAGCTGAGCAGAGCCTGGCTCCAGTCTCTTGGCACTCACCCTGCACATATTTATAAACATGAATGAGGTCACCCCTTAGCAGTCTCCTCTCATCACAAGGCTGCCAGCACTGCCATCTTCCAGCTCCTCTGGAAAACAGCCACTTCATTGCAGGGATAAAAGGCACAGGATGCAACTTCCCTTCTCTCCCTAACCCCAGCAATTTAGTTGTCATATCACCCTCAAACCATCTGTGAACCCCATCCACTCTGCTGTGCCTGAACAAGCTGTGCCCTTATCTGCCCCAGCCAGCACACTCCCTTCTACAGAAGCATCTCTAGAGTAGTGCAAGGCTTACAGGGGGACAGAGCTAGACCAAGTGAAGAAAAGAATCAAAAGACGAGAACAAGCAGTTGCATTTTTGTGAGGTACTGATGCAGTACATTGGTTTCAAGCATGGAGGAACAGAGATAGGACATGGAGAAACAGCCTCAGGTTGCACTGAGGGAGGTTTGGTTGGACATTAGGAAAAATTCCTTCCTGAAAAAGGTTGTCAAGCCTTGGAACAGGCAGTCCAGGACAATGGTGGAGTTGCCATCCCAAGAAAGATGTGTTATCATCCCCTTGTAGGTGTGGTGCTGAAGGATATGCTTTACTGGTGACCTGGCAGAGCTGGGGTAATATTTGGACTTGATGATCTAAAAGGCCTTTGCCAATGAAATGATTCTACAGTTCTGTCTCTAGGGTGAATTGTACAAGACTAACAATGAGACAGAGTTAGACCAGCTGAAGAGAAATAAAACCAAGAGAAGAGTATAAAGAACTGCATTTCTGCAAGGAGCCAGCAGAGCTCAGTGACCTCAGGCACAGAGAGATGCAGAGCTGCTGCTCTCAGCTACATTAAATTCTGCTGAATCACAGAAACACGCAGGCTGGAAAAGTCCCTCAGGGTCACCAAGTCCAACCTAGAACCCTACTCTGGAAGATTCACCTTAAACCATAGCCCTAAGCATCACATCCAAACCACCCTGAAACACAGCCAGGCTGTGCTCATTGAGGGCACACCAAGAACAGCCCCAGGTTCGTGGGTCAATCTGTTGGGGCAAAAGCACTGTGGTGAAGCCTAGCAGACACCTGTCTGATCCTCATTTAGCGGTTGGGCCTCTGGATGTAGAAGAAAATAAATATCCAGCAGTGAAAGCAACAGCCCTGTCCTCCGTTCTGCAGGTCACATTACTTTTATACACTAAGTAAGGCAATGAGAAAATAATGACATGCAATAGAGTTAAAAGTGAACGCCTTCATCCTTTTGTTGTTTATCAGTTAACAAAATGACATTATAGAGATGCTTTATGTATTTATTGAAAGGGGAGAAACATCTATCAAAGCTCATTTTAGCTATTGTTGCTGCCATCAGGCTTGCTCTCTCCTGCCATGAGCTGGAACAGGACTGTCAGGGAGAGATGACTGATACAGGCAAATGATTTTGCATCGTTTGAGATACATGCAGAAATATAATCATACCCAAGGTCAAACATTAGAAAAAGGTTGGGCATTTGGGGCAATGAAAGCAATGCTGTCAGATATTGAAATCTCAGCAGGAGATTCAGCTCCATTAAAACTGAATACGCAATTACTTTCAGCTTGCTACTTTCCATGCATGTATAACTAGTTTGTTCATCTTGGTGCCCCCAGTGTTAGCCAGAAAAGGTAAGATCTGAATATTTTGAGGAGTGGGCACAATACTCTCTTCATAGGAGCCTACAGAAGTGATTAAAAAAAAAACCTGACTGTATAATATGTATGCAACTGGTGAATCACATCAACAATTAATCTGCCTCGAAGCAGCAGACCCAAGAGGTAAGTGATTGGCCCTGCCCAAGTGTCTTTAAATTCTCCATAAGTATTTATAGAATGATAGAATGGTTTAGGTTGGAAGGGACCTCAAAGATCAAAAAGATTTGTCTGACTTTATGTGAGTGGCCTTCCAGAAGGTGATGCTTTGGTGACCAAATACTCAATGGTCATGCTCAGCAGTGATGATAGATTGGTATGGTGCAAACACAGAAGCAAAGGAGGAGAGAAACTAGTGACAGATGGTTTGGAAAACAAACTGTAAGTAGATATTAGAACGGGCAAATGAGAAGGATGGTGGAAAGGGCTTGTCTTGGACTGGTGGTTGCACAGGGAGAGTGGAAGATGAGTTACTGCTGTGTTCAAATCCAGATGTTTTCAAAAGCTTCCCTAGATAGGTAGATATAGTGGTGATGGATGTGGTTGAGTGGCAACCTGGGATTGTTTGGCTAACTGTTGGACTTGTAGATCTTAAGGGTCTCCTCCAACATAAGCAGTTCTGTGTTTCTGTGCTATCCATAAATTGGGCAGCTATGAGCTAAAATCTGCACTTGGCTATATTGCTATGCCCTACCTATTAATGCACCTCCCACGAGACACTTCTGCTCTTAGACACACCTGACCAACTTCAAACAACATATATTTATGGAAAAAAAATCATCATCTTAAGGGATGTTTCCTCCACATCTGAGCTTTTTTAAGGAAGTGTGCTAACTCAAGTTACTATTGAGGCATTCCAGACTCCAAGATCAGTGAGGATCCAGTATTTTGTGCTCTCAGGATCAGGCTAAAGAGGGAAACTTTCTGAACTTGCCTTAGAAACTAAATAATCCTTGTGATGTTGGGCAGATTTTGCATTTCTATGTGCTTTTAAAAATGAGATTTCTACACTGGAACTCAAAAAAATACAGCCTGAGATTAAAGTCCAGAATTTTACAGAAAGGAAAAACCTTCCTATTTTCCGACTTGGTTTTACATATTGACGCTAAGAAACTGCTTGTGAGACTCCATTCTGTGGTTATAAAGTTCCTTGCCTTGACAGTAGCCACCATAAATCTCCAGTCTACCTTAGCCCTCCTCTTCATCCCATCCCTTCCTGATCCATTATTTACAGTTACAAACACCCATGTAACACAGAGCGCCAGCAACATGCTAATAATTACATCTACCCTGCGCTTCTGACACACTCTGACAGGCAGAATGCAGGCAAATTAACTTCTAAACAGCACTCCCCCAAATTTCTAATTCACACAGAATTTTTCAAGCAGCAAACAGTATTAATAAATAATACGGAGTTAATATTAAAGAGTGTTATTATTTATTGAAGTTATAATAAATAAAAAATAGCCATGGTGTGCCCCTCAACTACTGCAGTGTGATGAACAGGAAGTTACTTACAGCCAGAGCTGCAGATACCAAAGAAATATTGGGAGCACCACTTCCCTGCTCAAGTGATTGTTCTCCACCTGCAAAGACTAAGAGAAATACCAAACCAATAAATATCAAAACAATAAATATGAAACCAATAAATACAAAACCAATAAATGTCAATGAATGCCAACCAATAAATACAAAACCAATACATACCAAATAAAAAAGTCAATAAATACCAACCAATAAATAACAATAGATACCAATCCAATAAATGCCAATAAATACCAACCAATAAATATGAAACAAATAAATAACAAACCAATAAATACCAAACCAATACATACCAATCCAATAAATGCCAATAAATATGAAACAAATAAATACCAATAAATAACAAACCAATAAATACCAAACCAATAAATACCAATAAATAACAAACCAATAAATACCAAACCAATGCATACTAATCCAATAAATACCAATAAATACCAAACCAATGAATAATAAACCAATAAATACCAAACCAATACATGCCAAACCAATAAGTGCCAATAAATACTAACCAATAAATAGCAATAAATACCATGCCAATAAATACCAACCCAATAAATGCCAATAAATACCAAACCAATAAATACCAAAACAATAAATGCCAATAAATACCAACCCAATACATATCAACACAATAAATGTCAATAAATATCAAACCAATGAATACAAAACCAATAAATACCATACCAATAAATGCCAAACCAATACATACCAAACCAATAAGTACCAATAAATGCCAACCAATAAATACCAATAAATACCAATCAGCTCTGCCCATCTCTCATGGCACCTAAGCAGACCACAACACTTGCAGTTTCCTCATGCCTTAAAGGAGGAATAAAATTAACAGTTTTAACCTTCCACAGGTAGATTAACTACACATTTCACTAATCACTAAGCCGTGATTAACTACATATTTCATACCAATCCTCTCCATCTGCGGGGTCACAAATCTCCAAACATCATCTTCCCCAGGTAGGAGCCTGCACTATTCTGCCTGGGTACCATGGCATGAAGGCTGAGCCATCCTTACAGGATCACAGAATTAAATAGGTTGGAAAAGACCTCTAGGATCACCCAGTCCAACCTAGCATCTAACACCTCTCATTAACTAGACCATGGCATTAAGTGCCTCATGCAGCTTCCTCTTAAACACCTACAGGGGACTCCACCACCTCCCCAGATAGCTCATTCCAATGCCAATCACTCTGTCTGTGAGGAACTTTTTCCCGACATCCAGCCTGAACTTCCCCTAGCGCAGTTTAAGCCTGTGTCCTCTTGTTCTGTCCCTGACCCCACCTGGCTACAACCTCCCTTCAGGCAGCAGTGAAGTCTGCCCTGAGCCTCCTCTTCTGCAGGCTGCATACCCCCAGCTCCCTCAGCCTCTCCTCTTGGGGCTGTGCTCCAGGCCCCTCCCCAGCCTTGCTGCCCTTCTCTGGACACCTTCCAGCACCTCAACATCTCTCTTGGATTGAGGGGCCCAGAACTGGACACAGGACTCAAGGTGTGGCCTGACCAGTGCTGAGCACAGGGGCAGAATAACCTCCCTGCTCCTGCTGGTCACACTTAGAGTCCACTGCAAACCACTCATCTCACATTGACTTGGTATTTGTCCTTGCAACATCTTTGAGAAACACTCCCTAAGAGAACAAACCAAGCTGGCCATGTCACCCAGCAGGAGCATGAAAGATACTGATATTCAGCTTTCTTCATTTCAGGAAGTGCTCTAGTCCTGTCTCCTTTCTTTTTTTAAGGAAGCCTCTTGAGCCAAAACAAGAAAGCTACTGAAATCTTTAATTCTCCTGGTTGGCCAGGCAGTTGCTGCCTCTCTTCTTCCCTGGGAACTCCAGGGGCTCAAGCCCTGTGCAAAGACATGTGCATGCGTGTGCACATGTGTGTATGATGGAGAGAGATCACCTAAACCCTTGGTAGAGCAGCCTCTCCCTATTTTTAATCTAATTTTTTACTGCTCTACATGTCCATGGTGGCTAACACATCTCAACAGTCTTTGAAGTTTCCATGCTTTCAAGGTCTCACATCTGTCACACTATCAGTACCCTGCCACAGATGAAAAGAATATAATTATGGATTTAGTGTAATCATTGATTTCTGGGCTCCAAACCACTCAAAGAAAGGTCACAAGTCCACATGGCTGCCCCTTGGGAAAAGGATTTGCATCCGACTATTTTGCTTAGCCGACGACACCCCCAATTAAATGCGGACTCCTCTCTTCAGGCTCTGCACCTGAGGCAATGTGAAGAAGATGGATCAATCTTCCCCGGTGCCAACTGTGCCTTATTTGCACCAAGCTGACTCCGCTCCCACCTGTTAGAGGCAGCAGCGGTGACTTCTTGCTCCCCAGCCCCCTCTCATTTCCATCTCCCCTTGGAGAACTGCCACGGCAAGAACGTGGAGGACGTGCACCCGAGGAGCTGCACTTTTGGGAGGGTGGCAGGGCGCCAGAAGCTTGTGCCTGAAGCAGGGGAGCTGCTGTCAACCCTTCAAACGTTTAACTTACTGCAGTCCGCGGCGAGCCGCAGTGCAGATGTAAAGACATAATTTTGCCCACAGTGTTTGGATTAGCAGTAAATCTACTAATCCAGCACAATATCCAAGGGGGCATGGCTAGATCTATGGGTTCATAAATTCACACCACTCCTCTTTATTATTCCGGGCCCCAGATGGTTTCGAATGGGCAGGGGCATAATGAGATCTTGGAAGACATTATTATATTCTTAGGTCAAAATTCTCAGTCCAATCTCTTTTATCAGGCTCAGAGCCTTTGTGTCCCTGAAGTGCTAATACTTTATGCTGATTGACTATGCAGGCTTCGGTGGGAGTTCACATTGTTTTGGATACAATTATTATTGACAGCAAAACCTCCACACGCGCACACACACACACACACACACACAAAAATAATAATAATCCCATTTTATATCACTTATGGTATCATAAGCTTGGAAAATGCAACGCCTGAGACCTTCATTATAGTTATGTTTTCCTAAGAAAAGAGATGAGGGGGTGGGGGGGAAAGAGGGCAGGATAAAAAGTATTATTTTAGTAAGGGGAAGACAAAAGTATGAGCTTGATCATAAACATTAGGAAGCTTTATGAAGGCAACTTTGAACTGAGTGAGGTTTTTTTGGTGTTTTTTTGGGGTTTTTTTTTTTCTCTTTAAATAAATGGCTCTTTGAACCTGGTGGCTGTGAGGAAGTGAAAGAGAACAAACTTTGAAAAGTGTTCTTGTCTGAGTCTCCTTACACCGTATCTGGCTGGGAGTACAGGTGGCCAAGCACAGAAAGTTCCTGCCAATTTCTAGAGTTACACTTTTATCCACTAAACAAGCATCCTGATCCGGGTTACCAAACAGGGCACTCAACAGGAGCCTCCAAGCGCACGTATTGAATATCACTTATTCCACAGCCTGGGCCATCCAGCCTAGCAAAGCTTGATCTAAGAGCGTTTCACCCTTTTCCTGTGCTCGCTGGATCTTGGGTAATGGACCTTCCCAGGAGACTGCTTCTCAGAAAGTATCTTCTTGTGGAGGAGTTGATGCACATGCTTCTGTTTAAAAAAATAAAAAATAAAAAAAAAAGCACATGTTCAGCACATTTCACTTTTGTGAAAGGGAATATGGTTTAAGTTTGTTTCAATATGGAAAAGGGGAAAAAAAAAAAAAAAAGAAGAAGGATTCTGCTGGAAGGGACTTATGTCAAAGTGCAAAAGGTTTTATACACAATGAACAGATTGGTTTTTTTTTTTTCCTCTCCCTTCCCCATTCCTCCTCTGGAGGGCTAAAGAGGAGACACTAAAATGAAACCTCTCGGCTGCAAAAGCAGTTGCTGTTTTACACACAGAGGATCTGCAAGGCAGATTGCTATGAATCCCACCACCACCACCACCTCTTTGTGTTTGTTTTGGATTAGGCTGGTTTAATCTCAGAGCCACATCAAGAAAGCCAGACCTTGGCTTTAATGAGAAACTTAATACTTATTCACAGTAAACACTTTAAATGTCAAAGTTTAATGGACAGTATTCAAAGGCCATTATTAGAGTAACCAGGCTTTTATATCAGCATGGCTGATGAGGAGTAATTCTTTCAAAGGCACTCTTAAAAAAAACCCCAAAAAATCAATATAAACATTAAATAATAACAATAGAAAACCCCTGCAGCACATCTTAATAAGGAGGAAGGACAGGAACAAAACTCTACCTAACCAATAGATCCAAAAATCAAGCCCTGGCAACGACTGTCAATGAAAAGAAGTATGAATCATAGGAATAAAGTGCTGGGGACCAGGGAGCACTATGAAGAGCAGGAATTTGTATTCAGCCTTCGTGCCCCTTGAGCTAGTGTCTAAACACACGTCAGCACCAGCCTCCCTGAGCTTGGCTCTTCCCTGCTCTGTGTGGGAAGAATTCTTCCCCCAGGTGCTTCTCACCCAAAGAGACATCCAGCAGGCTCACACAGCATATAGACATATCCATCCCCGGGGAGCCATTTCTTACTGCATAATTAATACTCCGCACAGCAGAACTTGAGAGAGGAATCTTCTTCATTCTTGTAAAAACTCCTAGAGCCTCCCACCTTACTGTCTGGAGACCCTTCCCTGCATCCTCTAATACCTTCTCCAGCTTGCTTGCTCCTGGGCTCCCCAGTTTAGGAGGGACAGGGATCTATTGAAGAGGGTACAGCAGAGGATGCTGAGGGGACTGGAGCACTGCTGATGAGGAGAGGCTGAGGGACCTGGGGCTGCTTAGGCTGCAGAAGAGAAGATTGAGAGGGGATTGAATCAATGTTTCTAAATCTCTGAGGGCTGGGGACCAGCAAAGGGGGACAGGCTCTGCTCACTGCTCCCTGGCATAGGCCAAGGAGCAATGAATGGAAGCTGCAGCACAGGAGGTTGCAGCTCAGCACCAGAGGCAACTTCTTGACTTTAAGGGTCTCAGAGCACTGGCACAGGCTGCCCAGAGAGGCTGTGGAGTCTTCTCTGGAGCCTTTCAAGGATGTGTTCCTGTGTGACCTGAGCTAGATTTTATCATCCTGCTCTGGCAGGGGGGCTTTGGACTCGATGATCTGTTTGGGTCCCTTCCAACCCATGACATCCTGTGAGCCTGTGACCCAGAGACAAAGCACAGTATGAGGCTTGCTTGGGTGAGTTGCTCAACCCAGCAGATGTGTCAGAGTGCTGGGAGCATTTCTGCTTGAACACTGACTAGATTTTACTGGTTAAACCCACTTTCTCAACCTGCAGTCTTTTCTCTAGTCCCCTGTACTCTCTGATCCATCATCTGTCCAAACACAAGAGGGTGTCCTGCATTTCCATACACACTTTATGCTCATTATCATAGAACCAGGAAGTGGTTTGGGTTGGAAGAGACCTTTAGAGTCATCTTGTTCAATCCCTCTCCTTAAGACCATCTACAGGGGACACCCAGGTTTTCTCAACAGTGGTTAAGGAATGCATGCACAAAGGTCTCATAAAGAAATGCACACGCAGAGGTCTCATAAAGATCCTCACACATATTCCAGTGTGATTATTGCCCACTGAAACAGAAGGTGGGAAAGCTCTGGTGTGCTCGAGTGAAGATCTGCCTTGATCTGGAGGGAATTGCTTCACATATTCATCACAAAAATCAGAGGCTGTGACGTCATGATGTCTATCAGAGAGAAGGAAACCTGCTCAAGCAGGCTCAGCTTTTATTTGCAGCCATGGCTAGGGCTACCAATGTGCAGATAATTCGATCTAATTGCATTTGGAAGCAAAGTAGCTCATTCATACAGAACGGCGCAGAAACCTAAAGCTACTGTTTACTCATCCCCCGCAGTGAGAAACTTTCCCTTTGGCAGCAGGGCTGAACTTTAAAAAGGAAATTATGATTGTTACATTCACTCGGAACGACACCAAAATAATTCCTTTTCAAACAGATTCCGAGAGATTAAACCCCCTGATTTATGTGCCTTCAGTCTCAGTAATCGCTAACAATGCTATGCTCTGTTTTATCTGCAGAGATAGAAAACACAGAAACGGGGGAAAGAATTTCTTTATCAAAGTGTTGCTGCAGCATAGAGTCGCTTGGTGGAAATAATTAATACATACATATTTAATTTGCTGACTAACCTTTGTGTATCTGCTGGTGCATTCTGGCTACATCTCTGCCTCAGCCTCAGCTGCCTGCGGTGAACAGGGCAGAACTTTCCACAGACGATCTGCGACCACAGGACTTCCAGAATTTTCCTCAAACGGTGCTTGGAGGAGAGCAAATGATACAAATGTTAATTGGTTCTGACTCCTTTTGCTGTGTAGTGGGCATCTCTCCTGTTTTGTTGCCAGCTGATAATAAAAGGATATAGCTCTTTGGCAATGAATAGTGACAGCAGCAGAGTGGCATGAAACCGTTGTGGTATCCACAGGACCTGGTTCTCTGCTAACTAATTCCACTGCAAATCAGATCTGTCTCTGCTGAAGTCGACAGGGTCGGAGCTGAAGCGGAGTGTGCTGTACCTGGGAATAGAGGAGGTCCATAGGCAGCATGTGGAGACGGAGAGATTGGCAGCCCTCAAAGTCTGCTATTGATACCCACCAGCCAGAGCAGCCACTTAAAGGCATGTGCCATTGATTATCTGTCGGGTACATGTTGGAGCTTTCCCCTCCATTTTTTTTTTTTTTTGTTTTTTCAGATCACAGCAGAAATGAACAAGATTTTCATCTGAAACGTGCCAGCTAGTGAAAAGGGAAAGGGGAAAAAGAGAGAGGAAGGGCCAAAAGGAAAAGAAAGGGGGGAAAAAAGAGAGGAAGGACCAAATGGAAAGGAAAGGGAAAAAAAGACAGGAAGGACCAAATGGAAAGGAAAGGGGAAAACAAGACAGGAAGGGTTGAAAGGAAAGAAA
>VWZI01008677.1:2918790-2930898 GCA_013396835.1 Psilopogon haemacephalus | reverse complement strand
TTTTTTTTTTCCCCCTCACCTCAAGCTGCTGGGGTATAGGGGTAGAGAGTGAGGTTAGCTGTGGGCATAAAAAGGGCAGCTGTGGTCCAGGGCTGAGGAGGGGACGCGCATAGAAGCAGACAGTGGAAAGAGAGGGCAGTTCCCATCTGAACCATTCCATGATACTATTGCAAGGGACTGTTGAAGGTCACCTGGTCCAGCCCCCTGCAGCCAGCAGGGACATCTTCAATTGCAGCAGGTTGTTCAGAGCCCTGGCCAACCTCACCTGGCATGTTTGGGAGGATGGGGCTTATAATACCTCTCTGAGCAGCCTGGGTCAGTGTCTCGCATCCCTCAGGGTGAAAAAAAATCTTCTAGTCTCAATCTCCCTCTTTTAGTTTTGGACCATCACTCCTTGTCCTGTCATAATAGCCCTGCTAAAATGTCTGCTCTCATCTTTCTCATGGGCCCCCTTCATGCACTGAAAGGCTACAGTAAGGTCTCTCCAGAGCCTTCTCTTCTGATAAAATCTAGCTCAGGTCACACAGGAACACATCCAGACAAGCCTAGAAAGTCTACAGAGAAGGAGACTCCAGTGCTCTGGGACCCTTCCAGGCAAGAAGCTCCCCTTGTGTTGAGCTGCAACCTCCTGTGCTGCAGCTTCTACCCATTGCTCCTTGTCCTATCCCAGGGAGCAGTGAGCAGAGCCTGTCCCCCCCACTCCTGACCCCCAGCCCTCAGATATTTAGAAACATTGATTCAATCCCCTCTCAGTCTTCTCTTCTGCAGACTAAGCGGTCCCAGGTCCCTCAGCCTCTCCTCCCCAGGCTGTGCTGCAGTCCTCTGAGCATCCTCATAGGGCTGCTCTCCATCCCTGCATCCTTCAGCTTGCATTGATATTGGTGATTGCCCCAACCCAGGTTCAGGACCTTGCTGAACCTCATGAGGCTCACACGAGCCCACTTCTCAAGCCTGTCCAGGTCCTCCAGCATGGTATCATCTTCTTTCAGGCTCATCAACCTCACCACTCATCTTGGTGTCAACTTCAAACTTGCTAAGGAAGGCTCAGTCCTATTATGTCACTGATGAAGATCCTGAATAGCCCTGGCAAATGATGGCAAGCAGCACTCTCAACTTTAAACCACTATAGAACATCTTATTATGAGACCTCAACACAGCTGGGTGTCAGCCACCACACTCAACAGACACCATTTGGAGTTGTGGAGTGACATTTGCATTTTTCACTTGCCATGGGCTGCACTGGATGAAATGCCCAGCACAGAAGGAGGACAGTTTTGACCACTTCTGTGAGGTACAGACATTAATGAACTTTTCTGCAGGGTGATTGTGACAATTGTACCTGTTCTCATCAACCTTGCCCCCTGGTAAATAAATCCAGGCATATATCATCATTACAACATGCCAGGTTTTAAGAGTGGGAGATGGCTTGATCCCTGCATTATTATTCCAAATGATCCATCCTTTCTGAACAACTTTGGAAGCAGTGCCAATTTTTTTTTTTTTTATAGCTTGGAGTAGCGATAAAATATTAACCATATCATACTTTTCTTTTTTTTTTTTTTTTTCCCCTCCGTAGCCCTGTGTGCAAAAAGGCAAATCTCCTCCTGCTCTCCTGTTTGTTATGGGCATCAGCAGCAGAGAAAGTTGGTAGGGAACCAGAGTCAGCTTCCCTGCCCACCAAGGGGGATGGAGTTCTCCTGCGTGGTTCCCAGCAGGGTTTTGACAAGCCTGTCCACAAAAACACAGCAGCAAGTGGATTCCTAATCTCCCTAGCAGGGCTGTCTCAATGTTTAACTAGCCTTTTTTATCCAGAGCCCTTGCTGCAAAGTAAGCTAATTTCTTCTTTTCCTAAGCCCAACAGAGAGAAGGAGATATTGACTTTTCTGCCAGACAGCCCCAGCTCTTTCAGCCCTGTCTCCAAATTGCTGTTCCTGAATCTTTCATCGTTTTTTGGTCCTCTTCAGAGCTCTGATTCCTGCACAGCATCCTTAAAGAGCAGTGTTTAAAAATGGATGCTGCCAAGCCCACAGCAGCACCAAGAGCCTGCCCTGCCTCCAGAAAAACACAGCATGGGCAGCTTGGAAAAAGGTTTTAATTGCAAGCAGAAGTGAATAAGAGGAAAGGCTTCAAAATAAATTAGTGGACAATGTTTTTTTTTCCCCCCTCATCACCTCCCAATACTGCTTCATGAGGATCCTGAGATTTAGGAGGGGTGGGAAGAGAATGGGGAGCAAAGAAGTGCTCCCTTATTTTGAATGCAAACTGTTAGACAAGCAAAGAGCTTAATACATGGATGGAAGGAAAGAGAAGAAGGGAGAGGTTAAAGTTAGGATTTGGAGAAGCTCTGCAGAGAAAAGAGAGGCAGGCCAGAGTGAGGAGCCCCAGCTGACAGGCACTGCACCCATTTCAGTGGTGGTACAGCAGAGCAGCTCTGCGGAGCCTCCCAAGAGAGATTTCCCTCAGCCTGTGTTTTACCTCTCCCAACCATCCCCGCAGCCAGACTGCAGCACATCCATGTTCTGAGACTCTTTAATTAATCGGAAAAGGAGAGAATAATTAATGTAGCAACTCTCATTCTGGTTTAGGCCATCAGAGAGAGAGTAGGAAGGGAGAAGAGTGGCAGATGCACCTGAAATTAAGTTCTTTGGTGGTGCAAAGCCACTGCAAACCAAATAAAGAGAGAGCAAGGTTAGCACTGCTCTGCATCCTCACAAAGCAGCTGCAGCATCCTGCTGAGTCCAGCCCATGGAGTTACAGAATCAGTCAGAGTGGAAAGGGGCCACGAGGATCTTCTAGTTCCAACCCCACTGCCATGGGCAGGGACACCTCACACTAGATCAGGCTGTCCACAGCCTCAGCCAGCCTGGCTGCAAACACCTCCAGGGATGAGGCTGCCACCACCTCCCTGGGCAACTCCTGCCAGGCTCTCACTACCCTCGTGCTGAACAACTTCTTCCTAACATCCAGTCTCAATCTCCCCATTTCCAGTTTTGAGCCATTCCTCCCAATCCTATCACTACCTGGCAGCCTAAAAAGTCCCTCCCCAGCTTTCTTGTAGCTTACTTGAGATACTGCAAGGCCACAATAAGGTCACCTTGGAGCCTTCTCTCCAGACTGCACAGCCCCAACTTCTCAGTCTCTCCTCACAGCAGAGCAGTTCCAGCCCTCTGCTCATCCTCGTGGCCCTTCTCTGGACACTTTCCAGCACCTCCATAGCCCTCTTGTCCCAGAGGCTCCAGAACTGGCTGCAGTACTCCAGGTGGGGTCTCAGCAGTGTGGAGCAAAGGGGCAGGATCATCTCCCTCACCCTGCTGCCCACACTGCTTTTGCTGCAGTCCAGGCTTTTGTTGTTCTCTGAGCTGTCAGAGCTCACTGACAGCTTCTGTTGAGCTTCTCATCCACCAGCACTCCCAAGTCCTTCTCCTCAGGGTTGCTCTCAAGCCAGTCCCTGCCCAGCCTGGATTGGTGCTTGGAATTGCCTTGAGCCAGCTGCAGGACCTTGCCCTTGGTGTGACTGAATTTCCTGAGGTTGGCTTGGGCACACCTCATGGGTGGGCAGAGATGGAAGCAGGAGAGACAGAAACCTTTCTAGCAGAGAAAATGCTCATTCCAAATATGAGTATCTTCTGCATTGCCATAGGCTGAAATATCTTGATGGGTCACAACACTTTTGCAGCTCACAAGGCTCGATGTTGGGCAGGTTTGCCATGCCATATGTGCAGTCTTATTCCCCTTCAAAATGATCAGTTGTTGAGAGGCAAAAAAGAGAGAGAGAGGGAGAGAGAGTTGTGTTTGGAAGAGAAAGAGCAATATGCACTGCAGCTCCAGAGCAGGCTGGTGTTTGAAGTGTCACTTTGCGTTTTTATCACCATTTTATCACCACTAAGGGAAAGTGCTGAGCAGCAGGCAGAGAGCTGCCTGGCTCAATAACACCTTAGGAGCAGCCTTTTTTAGCGTGGAGATAGAAACAAACAAGGGGAGAGGTGAAAGGCAGATGATTAAATGGACTGAAAATCCAGGCTGACACCCCAGCACCAATTGAACCTCACTGGGGTCAGGGGAAAGGTACAAGAGCATGAACGAGAGCTTAAATCATCCAGCTGAAATCCTCACTTTTTACAGGGCACCCTCGGCTCCTGTCATTGCATCACCTTCACTTCACGTCAGTCTTCTGCAGGCCCTGGAAGCAATCCTAGGTGCAAGCTTGTAGGTGAGTGTTTTCCTCAACTGCAGCTCGTCCAGCAGCCCAAACTCTCCCAGCAGCATGGTAACATCCACGGCTAAATGAAAGCAAGATGTTGGCTCAGGCTGCTGGGCCAGCTCTCAGAAATTATTTAGAATCTTAGAATGGTTTAAGGTTGGAAGGGACCTCAAAACTCAGCCAGTTCCAACCCCCCTGTGCCATAGGCAGGGACACCTCCCACTAGAACAGGTCGCTCAAGGCCTCATCCAACCTGGCCTCAAACATCTCCAGGGAGGAAGCAGCCACAACCTCCCTGGGCAACCTGTGCCAGTGTCTCACTACCTTCACTGCAAACAACTTCCTCCTCACATCCACTTTCAATCTCCCCTCTGTCAGTTTAAACCCATTCCTCCTCATCCTGGTATTACAAGACCTTGTCAATAGTCCCTCCCCAACCTTCCTGTAGCCCCCTTCAGATCCTGCAAGGCCACTCCAAGGTCTCCTGGCAGCCTTCTCTTCTCCAGGCTGCAGAGCCCCAACTCTCTCAGGCTGTGCTCACAGCAGAGCTGCTGCAGCCCTCTCAGCTGCATCTTGGTGGCCTCCTCTGCACTGGCTCCACCACTTGCATGTGCTGCTTGTGCTGGGGGCTGCAGAGCTGCAGACAGTGCTGCAGGTGGGGTGTGAGGAGAGCAGAGCCAAGGGGCACAATCCCCTCCCTTGCCCTGCTGCCCACAGCTGCTCTTGCTGCAGCCCAGCACACAGTTGCTGTCTGGGCTGCACTCACGCTGCAGCCTCATCTGGAGCTTTGCATCAGCCCAGACCCCCAGGTCCTGTTCCTCAGGGCTGCTCTCAGCCATTCTACACCCAGCCTGGAGTTATGCTTGGGATTGTGCCCACCCAGGTGCAGGACCTTACACTTGGACTTGTTGGATGTCATGAGGTTGGCCTTCAGCCTGTGCAGGTCCCTCTGGATGAATCCCTGCCCTCTAGCAAGTCAACTGTGCCACACAGCTTGTTGCCAGCTGCACGCTTGCTGAGGCTGCACTGATTCCTCTGCCCCTGTCACTGACAAAGCTGTTCCACAGCACTGGTGCCAGCACTGACCCCTGAGGGACACCACTTGGCACTGCTCTGCAGGTGGACATCATGCCCTTGATCACCACTCTCTGCATGTGACCATCCAGCCAGTTCCCTTTCCATCAAGATGTTCCATCCCAATATCTCTAAATTTACTACTAAAAGGAGTTTTTATTATTTTAAATATTTTAATTTTTTTTTTTCATTTGAAGATCACTGACCTGGTGCAAGAAAATATTTTTTCTCCATGGGAGGCAGACCTCTTCCCTTCCTGTGACTTCCAACCCCCCAGCACTTTGAAGACTTCACTGTCTGTCTTTCCCCACTCTCTGGAGCACCCAGTTCCTTACCCAGGCAGACCCCCTGATGTTTTCAAAATATAAATAAACACTACATACATTCAGACTCTCAATTTACACTGTACCTGCCTGTGGTTCATAGACCTTTCTCCCAGCACACTCCAGGTATTTATTTTTCACCAGCCTCCATCAGCAGCACTTTTTTAGTGCAGAGGATTCAAATGAAGAAAAATTTCTTTCTTATCCTTGATTCTTCTGCTCCTTTTATATATTCACATTTTTAGCAAATAAAAGGCCCATTTCTAGGTTTGTTGCCAAATGGCAGAGCTTTGAACTTCTTGCTGGCCTGGAACTTAAGTGCTTATACACTTAGTTGCAGTACTGCAGCTTGGGAGGGCTTTAGAGTCATGGTACAGATATTTAGGGCTCCAGTAGTACAGAGGTGGGTAGCCCAAGACCTTGTGTGCTGTTGACATCAAGGCAACACCTTGATGTCAATGTGTGATATTTTAATCAGGATGGGAATTGTCAGGAAGATGTTGGAGAGAGTTCAGGAGGGCCACAAAGATGATCCAGGGGCTGGATGCCTCCGCTATGAGGACAGGCTGAGGGAGCTGGAGGTGTTCAGCCTGGAGAAGAGAAGACTCTGGGGAGACCCTAGAGCTGCCTTCCAGTACCTGAGGGGATCATACAGGAAGGCTGCAGAGGAACTTTGCATAAGGGTGTATGGAGACAGGACATGGGGCAACGGTTTGAAGCTGAGGGAGAGTAGACTTAGACTGGATCTTAAGAAGTTCTTCAGTATGAGGGTGGTGAGACTCTCTTCTGTCCCCCTCACAGTGAAAAAATTCCTCCTCCTGTTTGAATGAATCTTCCTATGCCTCAGCTTCCACTCATTGTCCCTAAAGCAGTGCCTAGAGCAGCAGATGGACTTTAGCTGCTGTACCTCAATATATTCATTATTTAGGCCACTAATTTCCTTTTCACTGAAAACATTTGGCTTCTGCTGCTTGGGGGGAGAAAAACCAACATGTTCCAAATGTAGCTTTAACTACAGGTTCCTCTTCTCCAAGGGCAGGTTAAATTGACAAGCAAGCAGAAGGAAGGACAGAAGTTCCTTTCCTGTTTTTGAGGGAGGAATGTGATGTGCACTCTGCAGTACAGCAAGCTTCTGCTGATTTTTTTTTTTTTTTTGGGTAAGGGAAGCTCACTGGATATGGTTTTCTAATTGCTGCCTGTAAAACCCATGGGAAGAGCTGCTGGTTTTTTTCTCTCCTCGAGTGTTTCAGTGCAAGCAGAGCTGCAGCAGTAACTAAGGCTTTGGAGAGTCCCCAGCGCTGAGCTCAGAGCACCACTGGTCCCCAGCTGCCTTTCCCCTGAAAGACTTCAGCACCCATAGGGATTTGCACACTCAGGCTGCTCCCCACAACACCAAATGTGTTCCTTCTCCAACCAGCAACATCTGCTCAAACGTAGGGTTGGAAAAATAGGGGGTTTGCAGATATCACTGCTGAGAGAACTGCCTCTGGGAGAGGTACCTCACACACAGGGGAAGGCAGATCCCACCTCAGATGACAGGGATAATTGCCTTGAAATTAAACAGTGTTTTTCTAACAAGCAATCTCAAATGAGATGCTGCTAGAGGACAGTGAAGCCGACTCATTTGCAGGCTTTGACGCAAGGCCTGAGTAATCAGCTTGTGGCAGTGAACTGCCCCACGGAAAAGGAGACTAAAGTTTGGGTTTAATATGTTAACGATCCCAGGGAGGAAGTATTCACTTATTTCCACATTAGGGTTTTGTTTTTATTCCAAATTGCCTGGTGCCAAAACAGAAAGACAGGGAAGAGCAATCTAGGGGAGTTCCAGAACAAGGGAGAACCTCCAGCTCCTCAGTTCCTTCCACTGCCTAACTGGGCAGAAGCACCAGGCACAGAATCACAGAAATATGCAAGTTGGCAACTGTCACTCCAAAGAACTTCCTCCTAACATCCAGTTTCGTCTCCCCTCTGCCACTTTAAACCCATTCTTCCTCATCCTGTCATTACAAGACCTTGTCCCTCCCCAGTCCTCCTGTAGTCCCCTTCAGATGCTGGAAGTCTGCTACAAGGTCTCCTCAAAGCCTTCTCTTCAACCATCTTCATAAGGTGGCTCTGAGGGGAACTTATTTTGGCCTTTTAGTATCTGAAGGGAGTCTACAGGAAAGCTGTTGAGGGACTTTTTAGGCTGTCAGGTAGTAAAATGACTGGAGGAAATGGAGCAAAACTAGAAGTAGGTAGGTTCAGATTGGATGTCAAGAAGAAATTCTTCACCATGAGGGTGGTGAGAGCCTGGAACAGGTTGCTCAGGGAGGTGGTGGAAGCCTCATCCCTGGAAGATTTTAAGGCCAGGCTGGATGAGGACCCGATGTAGTGTGAGGTGTCCCTGCCCATCACAGCAGTGTTGGAACTAGATGGTCCTTGAGGTCCCTCCCAGCCCTGACAATTCTATGATTCTGTAAGGAGCCACCAGATTTGGAAGAAAAGCTCTACAGATTTTGACCCAATAAAAAAAAAAAATCACTTCTTTTTATTCCTAGGTTTGTAACTTTATGGTTTTTTTTTTTTTNATTCCTAGGTTTTTAACTTTTTGGTTTTTTTTTTTTTTTTAATTACTGTTTCTTAAATAGCAGAAAGCATTCCAGGTGAGGGAAGAGATCCTTTCAACCCTTCATCTTGCAATGGCTCTTCCTCTTTCCGTGTCAAGAAGCTTCCCAACACAGAAATATGAAAAGATTCTCAAGTGTTTGTGGTTCCAGATGAGTTTATTTTTAAGCTGCTCACAAAATGAGATAACTTCAGGAGCCCATAAAATAATTATTACTCTAACAAGGTGGATTATGCCTAAGCAAGATTTCAAAGGTTGGATTTTGCTCTTCACAAGGAAATGCTGCTTCAAATCTGAGGCTGCTCTTCAGCTACAGCACTGCCTCAACTTTTGTGCTAGCTGAAATAAGAACAGATATTTCTGGTAGTTTCCTGCCCACTATGTTTTACTGTTAAATAAATGGAAATTAAATCCTTGGTGATAAACTGGGAGGACATGAACAGGATGATGATGTCCTGCTGGACAGCAGAAGTGAGGGAAAACTTCACTTCTGCAGCAGCAGCCTTTGAAAGTGCTCATAAAAAGATCTGTAACTTAAATATTAACAGCTGCCAGATAGGTTACTCCTCACCATAAAAATTTCCAAAACCTGATGTCATCAGAATTCAGCAGTAATTGGGACCAGGACAAACTCTCCAACAATTTCATAGAATCATAGAATCAATCAGGGTTGGAAGGGACCACAAGGATCATCTAGTTCCAATCCCCCCTGCCATGCCAAGGGACACCCTACCCTAGATCAGGCTGCCCACAGCCTCTGCCAGCCTGGCCTCATCCATCCAACCTCTAGGGATGGAGCCTCAAGCACCTCCCTGGGCAACCCCTTCCAGGGCCTCACCACTCTCATGCTGAACAACTTCCTCCTCACATCCAATCTGAATCTCCCCACCTCCGTCTTTGCTCCATTCCCCCTAGTCCTGTCACTCTCTGATAGCCTCAAAAGTCCCTCCCCAGCTTTCTTGCAGCCCCCTTCAGATACTGAAAAGCCACAGTAAGGTCGCCTGGGAGCCTCCTCTTCTCCAGCCTGCACAGCCCCAACTCTTTCAGTCTGTGCTCACAGCAGAGGTGCTGCAGCCCTCTAAGCATCTTCGTGGCACTTCTCTGCACAGCTCCAGCATCTGCACATCCCTCCTGTCCCAGGGGCTCCAGCACTGGATGCACTAGTCCNATCCCTCTCCTCAGGGCTGCTCTCCAGCCAGTCACTGCCCAGCCTGGATTTGTGCTTGGCATTGCTTTGACCCAGCTGCAGGACCTTGCACTTGGTCTTGTTGAACCTCCTAAGGTTGGCTTGTGCCCACCTCTGCAGCCTGTGCAGGTCCCTCTGGATGCCATCCCTGCCCTCCAGCCTGGCTGCTGCACCACACAGCTTGGGGTGCTCAGCAAACTTGCTGAGGCTGCACTCAATGCCTCTGTCCGGCCATAAAATAGTCAACAATGCTGCGCTAATCAAACTGTGCAGCAGCTCTCATTAGATGCCTATCTCTGCATGAATAATGCACTATCTTATGTTTAGGTTTAATTAAATGTAATACATAAAATTTTCTGGTAAGGAATATAGGTGTCCATACGCCTCTGTTATTCTCGACTTCAATAATTCATCCGTTTTTTTTTTCTCCCATCCACTCATTTGGGTAATTTCTCACATTGCCAGGCTGCTAATGCGAGGCCTTGACGGGGAAAAGTTTTTGATGGCCATTTACAGGCTAATGAGGATTTTTAAGGCTGCCACTGCAGATAGGCAACACCTCTGCAAACCGGCGTCAAACGGCACAGTTCTGAGTGGGTAAGTAGGTACAGTCAGAAGCAAAAGCAAAGGGCATCCTGACGTGATGAAAAGACTTTAGGAGGCCTTAGCCTCAGATTCTCTGATACATCATTAAGATTGCCCTGCTTGATGAAAATCCTACCTCTGTTCACAGGCTCACAGGATGTCAGGGGTTGGAAGGGACCCAAGGAGATCATTGAATCCAACCCCCCTGCCACAGCAGGACCAGACAATCTAGCTCATAGCACAGGGATTCTGCCCCTTTCGAAGCAGAGTTTTATTCCTTTCATTTCCTAGCCCATCCTAGTGAATCCTTCCCATCTCCAAATGCCCACAGACTGGGAACCTGGCTACTCTCAGACTCCTGGACCCTGGAAGCTCTCCAGAAGAGCTTTGCTCCCTTTCACAGGAGCCACTTACTACTGCAGAAAAGTTACCAATTCCCCTCTACTCCTCGCAGTTGGCATCCCCCCTCCTGCTGTGTGTCAGGAGCCCAGGCCACAGACAGGTCTGACCACCTCAGCTCTCACACCTGCCCGGTTTCTGCAGAGCAAGAATCGCTCCTCTGCTCTTCACTTCCACACGCCAGCAGATCTGATTACGCTCTGTAAATAGATTATGTCCAATATTTATAAAAAGATTAAGCTAATCTGACATTTAATTAATGGAAACGGCAATGTTTGGCTTTTTCTTTTAATAAGCACCACCCTCTGTTCCCACAGAAATCATTACTTGCAGTATGTTAAAGAGNCACAAAATAATTTATTGCAGGATTTTAAAAAAAAAAAAAAAAAAAGAAAAAAAAAAAAAGAAAAAAAAAAAAGGGGGATTAAAAAAAAAAAAAAAAAAGCTAGGAAGATTTAACAAAAGGTTCCATTAAATTAGAGAGCAATAAACAAACACAGCCAATTTATGCATCGGAGTCATTAAATGTGCATCCTCTCCACCACTTCCTTCAGAGGCACTACTTAGGTCTGCTCCGATTGATCTGCAGGGAGCTGTTACCTTAATTATCAAGCGAAACACCTCTGCTAAGGCAGCCTCCAAGCCTGGGTAGTTTACACCCCAGCCATGTGGCTCCGAATGGGCTCCAAATGCTAATGCCAGTCAAGGCAGACATGGCAGGTCTCTGATGTGCCGTGCTTGGCAGCCCATGACCGCGCTGCCATCCAGACACCCCCCGGCTTGGGCTTGTCTTTTTCTTTTTTTTTTTTTTGTTTCCTCCCTCTTGCCCTTGGGGTGGAGATAAAATGCAAGAAACTCTTCGGTCCGGCTCGGCGTGTACTTTTGAATAGTTCATTCATGGGCAGCCGTTTGTACCAAGCAGCCTTTTCAGCTGATTAGCTGCCCCCATTGTTAGGGCTTGTGCCTAGATGGTGATGAGCCTTGCAGGAAAAATTAAAGGAAGATGTAAACAGTAAATGCAGACATTTTGCAACATAGCTAAAAATAAATTGCACTACAGGCAATTATGCAAGTTTTACTGGATACATTAAAAAGACATTAAATGCACAGCTGTTTTAAGTGTCTTTTAAGCTGATAAATTAACTGTCTAATAAATTGTAAGATTTGTCAGCTAATAATGCTATTTTATCTGCTTTAACATATGCCTTCCTAGTTCATGAAGCATTATTGTAAGTGCCAAAAGGAGATAATGTGCATTTTACAGTGTTATGTCTTAAGTGGAATGGATCATTGGCCATGAAGAAGTGTGTTAATAAATCTCCTAGGCTTTGTTAATTGCACTCAATGAAGTGTCACTGTTAAAACACAAAAGATGTGATAGAGAAAGCCGAACATAATGTCTTTCAGTTTTACAATTAACAGTTCACTAGGCAAATCGACCAAAAAAGACCATAATTTGTTGAAGCCTTATTAACTTACATTTTCCCAGTCAAGGTCATAATTGTGAATGGCTTTGAGCTATCTTTTAATGCTCATCAAGAAGAGTAACCTTGCTAGAGAGGATGAACTTTTTCCGTCTCTCGGTGGCGCTTGTGCAGGTAGAAGACAAATAAAGCTGAACTTTGGTAGGCAGAGATCTCCTCCAGTCACTCACCGCCAACAAATGCCACGCTAAAGGTGGGAAACATGACTCGAACCATCTTTTCTCCACAGCAAATTATATTAAAAAAAAAAA
>VWZI01008677.1:2898793-2918768 GCA_013396835.1 Psilopogon haemacephalus | reverse complement strand
AAAAAAAAAAAAAAAAGGAATGTGCAAACCCCCAGGATTATAAACCCTGCCTGAACCTGCAGAGAGGAAAGTGTTGGTTTGATTTGCAGAACGATTCATCAAGATTAGGGATTGGGGCAGGGGGATGGGGGAGATTCACACTCTCTCAATGCAGAAAAGAAAACAAATAATCAAACACACTTAGCAGCCCATTGCCAAACAAATCAAATCCAACCACTAAACGGCCCTGGCACGAGCAGCTGCTTCCATAACTCTTATTAAATATTGATTATTGAGCCTATTAACACTTTGCAACATCTCATCGGATTAGCTCCGTTGGGCTTTGTTGTAAGAATCTTCCCACTTCAGACCACTTGGTGATAATGCATTTTTTCCACCAGGGTAATCAGAGTAAACACCAACAACGTTCAACTGGCACGACACATGGAGATGGATATGTGATCACCATCTCGCTAATCACGGGATGCTAGGGGTTGGAAGGGACCTCCAGAGATCATCCAAGTCCAGCCCCCCTGCCAGAGCAGGATAATCTGGAAAAGGTCACACAGGAATGTGGGTTTTCAATGTCTCCAGAGAAGGAGACTCCACAACCTCTCTGAGCAGCCTAATCCAGAGCTCCAGCGTCCTCACAGTGAAAAGCTTTTCCTTCTGCTCTGGCTTGCACCCATTGACCCTTGTCCTATCATTGGACACCAATGGAAGCCAAAATGTCATTTTCCTCCTCTCTTCCCCACAAAATGGGTCAAGATAGAAATTTAACAAGGAATAACTACTCAGGAGAAGCAAATTTACCACATTTCTAAAAATGCAGCAGAGGCTTGCAGCTGTATGGTGTAAAATGCTCCTTGAATAACCTGCATCCTCTGACATTAATGAAGGGCAGTGTAAACAGCATCTTTAAAAGCAGAAAAGAAGGTTAGTAGTGCACTGACCAAAAAGGAACAGCTCAACTTTTGTTTTCTTGCTATTGGCCAACAAAGTAGCAGGGTAAATATCACAGGATCACAGGATGTCAGGGGTTGGAAGGGATACAAAGAGATCATCCAGTCCAACCCCCCCTGCCACAGCAGGACCAGACAATCTAGCTCAGGGCACACAGCAACACAGACCTGGAAAGGCTCCAGACAAGGAGACTGCACAACCTCTCTGGGCAGCCTGTGCCAGTGCTCTGGGACCCACACAGGCAAGAATTTTCCCTTGTGTTAAGCTGCAACCTCCTGTGCTGCAGCTTCCATCCATTGCTCCTTGTCCTATGCCAGAGAGCAAGTGAGCAGAGCCTGTCCCACCTCTCCTGACTCCCAGCCCTCAGATATTGATTCAATCCCCTCTCAGTCTTCTCTTCTGCAGACCAAGCAGCCCCAGATCCCTCAGCCTCTCCTCATCAGCAGTGCTCCAGTCCCCTCAGCATCCTCATAGCCCTCCACTGGACCTTGATCCCTGTACCTCTTAAAGTGGGGAGAAATTTGTCATCCAAGTCCAACCCCCCCTGCCAGAGCAGAATCACCTAAGGCAGGTTGCACAGGGACGCATCCAGGCGGGTTTTGAAGAGCAGGTGCCGGAAGAGCAATGACCGAAATGCCAAGCCTGTAATTGCTTCCCGAACCCCTCAAAACGCAGAACACAACAATTTCATGTTGAATCATCATATATTTAACAGTCAGGCTACAAATGCTTGCCAATAATGCAAACCATCACATTGTGCTGTGCGACTGGGAGCACGCTCAGCGCTGGCTGCTTGATTTGCCTGGTAGCAGTTGTAATGCCCTCGCGTGACGCACGCAAGATGTTCAAATAGATCTCAAATACATATTAATAAGTCATTCTGCAAGCATTAAAAACAATAAGAGGCACCCAGCTTTGCTGTTACTAGGTTACAGGATGCCACCCTGAACCATCGCACCGTCGAGCAGAGCAGGATTCTCTGAGCCGATGGAGCACTTTAATTGTCTGTGGCTGCACAAAGCAAGGATGCTCCTGACCCCAGGACCAGGCTCCTTGCTGCAGGGTAGCCCTTGCAGATAGGTGATGGAAGAAAGGAGAAGTTGGAGGAACAGGATGGGTGATGCCAATTTCCTCAGCACCAGGATCACACAATCATAGAATCATTGAGGTTGGAAAAGACATCCAGGATCATTAAATCCAGCTGTTAAGCCAGCACTGCCAAGCCCACTGCTAAACCATGTCCCTAAATGCCACATCTACATGGTTTTTTTAACACTTCCGGGGACAGTGAGTCTGCCACTTTCCTAGATGGGAAGTTGCAGGGCTTAACCACTCTTTTAGTGAGCCTAAACCTCCTCTGGCACAACCTGAGGCCATTTCTTGTCACCCTGTCAATTGTTACCTGGGAGAAGAGACTGGCACCCACTTTGCTTCAGCCTCCTTTCAGGTAGCTGTACAAAGCAAGAAGGTCTCCTGTGAGCCTCCTTTTCTCCAGGCTAAACAACCACAGTTCCCTCAGCTGCTCTTCATAAGACTTATGCTTTAGACCCTTCACTGGCTCAGTACCACTTGTCAGCAGCCTTGGAATATTTCTTCATGTTCTCCACAAAACTGCTTCAACTTGTTCAATCTTTTTCCCCCTGAATCCCAGACCAGAAGGGTCACAAATCTCATGTCTAGTCCACAGGCAAGTCTGTCCCAAAAAAAGGCAGATTGAGGTTGCTCTGAATGATGCACATGCACCAAGTCTTGCAGAAAAAGAAGGTTATTGCCAGAAAGCCAAAACAACAGCTTCCTTTTTTCTCCCCTAAAGACAGAATTGTTCAAACCACCAGCAAGGGATGTGCCTATTAGACAACACCTACCAAAAATTAATATTTCCAACTAATACCTGTGACCATGAACCCTGGAAGCCTCCCCAGGGGTATTGACAAAGGCAAAATCAACACGTTGGTTGTGTCTCAAACTCCACAGCTAGCAACAGGGTACAGAAACAGCTTGGAAAACTGTGCGGTGAATAATTCTGCATAGTGCTCCAGTTTCTAATAACCAATAGAGAAAGTGCAAGATCTGGACTAAGACTTCATTGGAAGCAGTACCCGATAGAAATGTATGTGCCTGCCCCGAGTGGAATCTAAAGGTACACACATAAATAGATATGTATTTCCAACCCTCAGCTGACAACAGCAATTTCACGAGATCATATTGAAAGCACTGACCCCAAGATAACACAAAATAGCTGAAACACTGTGTTTTATAAATAAAGAGATTGATGTTTATACTGGAGCAGCCCAGCTACATGAAGAGCAATAGCTGGAGAGTCACTCTGGAAAGCTGGGCAACCTGCATGAATTTTTATCTCCCATCATTGCTGTTGGCTCATTTTTTTTTTTAAGAATCATAGAATGTGAGGGGCTGGAAGGGACCTCAAAAGCTCATCCAGTCCAAGCCCCCTGCCAGAGCAGGATCTCCTAGACCAGATCACACAGGAATGCATCCAGGTGGGTTTTGAATATCTTCAGAGACTCCACAACCCCCCTGGGCAGCCTGCTCCACTGTTCTGTCACCCTCACAGGCAAAAAATTCCTCCTCATGTTTAAAAGAAGCTTCCTATGCCTCAGCTTCCACTCATTGCCCCTTGTCCTGTCCCTGGGCATCACCCAGCAGAGCCTGGCTCCAGCCTCCTACCACTCACCCTGCACATATTGATAAACATTTTCTCCTCATGCACATCATCTAGAGGATGGATAGGAGTACAGGCAAGAATTCAGCCTTCTGCTGCAGCACAGGGATGTACACCTCTGCTCCCAGCAGGATGCATCCCTCTGCACAAGGTTCACTATTAAGAGTCAGGCTTGTCACAAGTGCTGCTCCTGTGCAGGCACAACCTTGTGCCTGATCTGTTGGGGACAATCAGGAAAATGCTGCCCTAACAGCTAGGCTCAGGTGACTCTCACACCTCTTCCAAGTTGGTTTCTCATGATTTTAAAAAATCCAGTTTATGAAGCCTCTCATATCATATCATAGAATAGAATCATTTAGGCAGGAAAAGACCTTTAAGAACATTGAGTCCAAACAATAACCTAAAACTGCCAAGTCCACTGCTGAACCATGTCCCTAAGCACCAGGTCTGTTGCCTCTTGCACTACTTGACCACCCCTTCAGTGAAGAATTTTTTTCTTATAGCCTCTTCCACTACTTGACAACTCTTTCAGTGAAGAAATTTTTCTTAGTGTCACACCCAAACCTCCTCTGGCACAACTTGAGACTCCTCTCACCCTGTGGCTTGGGAGAACAGACCAACACCCACCTCACCACAACCTCCTTTCGGGTAGTTGTAGAAAGCAATAACCCTCAGTGTCCTTCAGGCTGAACAATCCCAGCTCCCTCAGCCGCTCCTCATAGGACTTCTCTAGATCCTGCAACAGCTTCTAGATCCTGGACCTTCTTCAGCACTTTGATGTCTTTCCTGTATCAATGGGCCCAAAGCTGAATACAGTATTTAAGACCTCACCAGACTGGAGTCTCACCACTGCTGAGTACAGGGTAGGTGTCTCTGTGTGTTCCTTTGTAGCAAAAAATGCCCCACAGCTTTGCAATTCGATTTCAAGAGTTAAGCCATCACAAAATCCCACAGTGGTGGAGGGGTGGAAGGGATCTCTAGAGATCATCCAGTCCAACCCTCCTGCCAAAGCAGGTTTGCCCTGAGCAGGTCACATACACCTGTCATAAAAAGAAAAGCAAATTTTGCTCCGTCTCAGGTCTCACACCTTGCTTTAAGCAACTTCATTGGGCTGTACAGGCAGATTCAGATGTCTTCAGGGTGACACTAAGTCCCTCTCTGAGATAATATATTTATACTTTACGATGATTCGATTCGACGAAGGAGAATTTATCACTATTCATAGGCTGTTAGTATGAAGCTAGACCAACACAGCTGCTTTTGCCTTGCTAAATTGAGATCCCTTGAAATCTCAGATACAGATCGATGCCTGGAGAATTACAATGGGAAGGTCTCAGCCCTCCTGTATTGATCCCAGCCCCACAAATAAGCTTTCGAAAGACACACAGCACAAGTTTTGCAGAACTCAGCTAGCCAGTCCCCTGGAAAACATGTAATAATTCATCCCTCCTGCCCCCCCCAAACATTTATCTTGAGTAGCATGATTTCCTGAGATGATAATAAATTACTATTCCCTAGGTTAAAAGGGGGTTGCATGACTGGGCAGGTTTTGCTGGCAGATATTACAGCACACTAAAAACACCTTGGAAGCTCCACTTGAGTGGAAAAGGTCCCCGTGACTGCCTGGGAAAGAAGCTGGCTCCTCGTCTTCAGAGGTGCCTTTGCAGGAGCAAACAAAGCAAACTTCAAGGTGCTCTGTGCTGCTTTTTGTTCCGGGTTTTTTTGTTTGTTTGTTTGTTGTTTTTTTCTTTAAGTTGCCTTCAACAATTCTTAAGCAGTTCTTAAGCCACCTTGAATTTAATTTCTCTAAGCCACATTTGAAAGAGAATCCCCATCTGCCACACTTGCCTAATCAGAATCAGTGTACAAAAACTCATTCACTTTATTAAAAAAAAAAAAAACAAAAACAAAAACAAAAACCAACAACCAAACCCATCAGTCAGTAAATTCTCTGGGATATTTTCCATGAAAACACAATCCCTGCTTATTCCAGCAGAGCTGATCAACACCACTCAAAGCTAACCCACCTAAAAGCAAGCACAGGGATGCTGGTTCATACAGTCAATGCTTCTACACCTGGTTTATTCCCCTGTGCCTGTATAGAATCACAGAATGTCAGGGGCTGGAAGGGACCTCCAAAGCTCATCCAGTCCAACCTTCCTGCCAGAGCAGGATCACCCACACCAGATCACACAGGAATGTGTCCAGCTGGTTCTGGTATATTAATATTAAACTTCTGCTACCAGAAAAAAAGCAAAACAAAACAAAACAAACCAACAACCCAGGTAACGTGAAAATCTTTAATTAGCTTTTATGGTACTTCAAAAGGTTTACAATCCAACCATGCCTCTGTCCTTCATTTGTGGGCCACATCCTATAAAGTCACAGCAATTACAACAGTGAAGCAGCCAAGGAAGAGGAGCTGGGGACATCCCCAGGAACCACACAGGCTTCTGTGTCCTTGTGTTTATGGACAGTGCTGGCAAATCTCACAGAGTCACAGAATGTCAGGGGCTGGAAGGGACCCCCCAAAACTCATCCAGTCCAACCGCCCTGCCAGAGCAGGATCACCCACATCAAATCAAGCAGGAACACATTCAGGTGGGCTTTGCATATCTCAGAGAGGGAGAATCCACAACCCCCCTGAGCAGCCTGTTCCAGTGCTATGTTACCCTCACAGGGAAAAAAAATTCCTCCTCATGTTTACATGAAGCTTCCTATGCCTCAATTTGGTTTGGTTTCCCATACCAGTGGTTTGGTTTCTAGTCATGCAGTCTCTTGTGAAAACTCTACCACAATTCAGAGCCAAAAGCACCCCATGAAGACTGGGGACATGTAGAAAGTGGAAGCAGGGCAAAAATATTCAGGTGGAAAATATTAAGGTCGTAAAAATTACTCTGCTAGCGTTCATCTGGGAAATAAACCACTGAAAAGGCAACAAAACCAAACCAAAAAAAAACAAAAAACACCACATCTGCCTACTCCCAGCTTAGTGCATGTGAGTCTGGAGCAGCCTGAGCATCGACTTAACCAAGCATGGCTAAAGCTGGAACAGTAGCAAGAAAAGAGATCTCAATCCTCCCCAAGCCGCCAACAAAAGATCTGAATGTCAGGCAAACAGCAACGAATCCTCCTCATTCACCCAAACCAACTAAGTGGGAACAAATTGTGAGTTTCCAGTCGGAGACAATTGGGCAGGAATAATTACAGGAGAGGCTAAAGGGCTGCTTTAACTCTTTCCTCCACCCGCTGCTGCCAGGCGTCGGAAGGGAGAGCCGTAATAGGCGTCGCACGCTGGGACCCACGCCACGTTACAACCAATTTGCTTCCTCACAGAGAAGTTCATCCTGCTGAGAGAGCAGGTTTCCATAGATAAAAGATGGGATCTCAAAACAAATTAAGGCTTCGTGAAGCATGCCTGCCTTTTACTGCAGTAAATTCCGCCGAGCTCGCCTGCTGGCAGGGGTAAGCAGTTATGACTCGAGCAGATACCAATCTGAGATGCATGAAATAAACGAAAAAGCTGGAGTGACTTAACCAAGCTCAGTCTCTTGGAAGGAACAATAGTGGATGTAGGCTTTTGCTGCCTCTAACATTGCAATTCTTCCTTGCTTAATGTAATAACAACTTTGTTGCTTAATGTCATAGCAAGGGCACGATGTCCACCTGCAGAGCAGTGCCAAGTGGTGTCCCTCAGGGGTCAGTGCTGGCACCAGTGCTGTGGAACAGCTTTGTCAGTGACAGGGGCAGAGGAATCAGTGCACCCTCAGCAAGTGTGCAGATGGCACCAGGCTGTGTGGCACAGTCGACTTGCTAGAGGGCCAGGATCCATCCAGAGGGACCTGCACAGGCTGCAGAGCTGTGCCCAGGACAACCTCATGACATCCAACAAGGCCAAGTGTCAGGTCCTGCATCCAGGCTGGGTGGGGAATGGTTGAGAGCAGCCCTGAGGAACAGGACCTGGGGGTCTGGGCTGATGCAAAGCTCCAGATGAGGCTGCAGTGTGAGTGCAGCCCAGACAGCAACTGTGTGCTGGGCTGCAGCAAGAGCAGCTGTGGGCAGCAGGGCAAGGGAGGGGATTGTGCCCCTTGGCTCTGCTCTCCTCACACCCCACCTGCAGCACTGTCTGCAGCTCTGCAGCCCCCAGCAATGCAAGTGTTGGAGCTAATCCAGAGGAGGCCACCAAGATGCTGAGAGGGCTGCAGCAGCTCTGCTGTGAGGACAGGCTGAGAGAGTTGGGGGTCTGCAGCCTGGAGAAGAGAAGGCTGCCAGGAGACCTTGGAGAAGCCTTGCAGGATCTGAAGGGGGCTACAGAAGGGCTGGGGAGGGACTACTGGCAAGGTCTGGTAATGACAGGATGAGGAGGAATGGGTTTAAAGTGGCAGATTTAAAGGGGAGATTGAAACTGGATGTTAAGAGGAAGCTCTTTGCAAAGAGGATGGTGAGACACTGGCACAGGTTGCCCAGGGAGATTGTGGATCACAGAATCACAGAATATGATCAAAGATCTAAGATCACATTCTGTGATCCACAACCCCTGTGGAGGTGTTCAAGGTGTGGGGTGAGACCTTGAGTGACCTGTTCTAGTGGGAGGTGTCCCTGCCTATAACACAGTGGGGCTGGAACTGGCTGAGCTTTGTGATCCCTTCCAACCTGAACCATTCTATCATTCTAACTGTGAGCAATTTACATGGTAGGTGTAGGAGTCGGTTATAGTTTTACCCTGAGATGGTGCAAGATGCTTTTAAACTCTGTTGTTGGAGATCATCACAGCGAAGCACTGGGGGGTATTCTACAAGTGTTTGGAGATACTGTTGGATTTTGTATTTTAAAGAGCTGTCTTATCAGCTCCTAATAAACATTTAGGAAGGAGTGCAGATAAGAGGAATGTTTCCAAGAACTCTGTTTTCTGAGTCACTTTGTTTACGAGGGGATTGTTTTGCAGGCATCTGTTTGAAAGCACATTTTGTTTTGATCCATCCTTCCCAGCCTCACAGATAGGAAGAAATGCTGAAGTCGTTTGCAAATGAGAATCGTCACCCTCACATCCAGGCAGTGTAGAGCAGGCAGAACACAAATTGCTAATCTATAGAGAAACTGCTCAGCATCAGCATGTAATTAAATTTCTAACTGAAAGGAGAGAAGAAAAAAAAAACCACAACCAAACCTCAATCTTACTCTTTGAAACTTGAGATACCTGAGCATAACATTTTTTTGGGGGAAAAAAAAACCAGTCCTTGGTTATTTTCTGTATCTTGGCATTGGGTTGGATTGAGAGCTGAAGATTCTGCTTATTTCTTCTACTTCTTTCTTTCTTTCCTTCCTTCCTTCCTTCCTTCTTTCTTTCTTTCTTTCTTTCTTTCTTTCTTTCTTTCTTTCTTTCTTTCCTTCCTTCTTTCCTTCTTTCCTTCCTTCCTTCTTTCCTTCTTTCCTTCTTTCTCTCTCATCCTTAAAGGTGGTGACTTGGGTTGCCCAGGGAGGTTGTGGCTTCTCCCTCCCTGGAGGTGTTCAAGGCCAGGTTGGGTGAGGCCTTGAGCGACCTGTTCTAGTGGGAGGTGTCCCTGCCTGTGGCACAGGGGGGTTGGAACTGGATGAGTTTTGAGGTCCCTTCCAACCTAAACCATTCTATGATTCTATGACTGCCCTTCAGCATAACTCAGGCATCTGCTTCCCTTTCAAACTCTGGTAGATTCATTTGCTCTTGGGTTTTTTAAGCAGTCTATAAATCAGTCATTGATGCATTATTACACTGGATGTAATAATACCATGACTGGAAGTTCATTGTGTTTTTAGTGTAGTAATAGAATGATAATGTATTAAAGAATATGCAGCTGTGTAATAATGTGATGATTCAAGCTAAAATGCCTGGATAGAAAATGCAGAATCACACACAGAATTCCAGCCTGGTGGGCAGAAGGGACTTCTGGAGGTCATCTGGTCCAACCTCCCTGCTAAAGCAGGGTTGCCAATAGCAGCTTGCCCAGGATTGTAATGTCCAGCTAGGTTTGGAATCTCTGCAGAAAAGGAGACTCCACAACCTCTCTGGACAGCCTGGGCCAGGGCTCCAGCACCTTCACAGAACCACAGAGCCATGCAGGTTGGCAAACCCCTCAGGATCACCAAGTCCAACCTACAACCCTGCTCTACAAGATTCACCTTAAACCATAGCCCCAAGCACCACATCCAAACCACCCTGAAACACAGCCAGGCTGGGGGACTCCACCACCTCCCTGGGCAGCTCAGTCCACTCCCTGACCACTCTCTCCATGGAAAACTTTTTCCTAATGTCCAATCTAAACCTCCCCAGCCTCAACTTGAGGCCATTCCCCCTTGCTCTGTCTCCAATTCCCTGTGAGCAGAGCCCAGCAGCAGCCTCTCCACAGTGTCCCTTCAGGTTGTTACAAGATGTCAGGGGTTGGAAGGGACCCAAAGAGATCATCAAGTCTAACAAAAAAGGCAACAAAGAAGTTTTTCCTAGTGTTTCCCATGTCACTGCAAAGAAGTTTTTTCCCATGTTCAGATGCAACCTCCTGGGCTTCAGTTTGTGCCTGTTTCCCCTGTGTCCTGTCACTGGACACCACTGACAAGAGGCTGGCCCCTGCCTTTCAGATTTTGATCAGAACTGAGCAGATCTCCTCTCAGCATTCTCTTTTAAGGCTATGTAGCCCCAGGGCTCTCAGCCTTTCACTCCTCAGAGATGCTCCAGGCCCCTCAGCATCTCTGTAGCCTCAGCTGGCCTCTCTCTAGTAGTTCCCTGTCTTTCTTGAACTGGGAGAGCCCAGAAGCAGATTCTGCCTGCACCACTAAAAGCTCAGTTCTTCCACACCCCAGCTTCTGGAGGGATCACTTTCCAAGCACCCTGTAGTACAGAAGCAGCTGTAATTCACCTCTTCAACTCACACCAGTGATTTAGTAGGAAATATAGTGAAATGTAAATTCCCCCACCCTCCCTGGGCAAGCACTTTTTCCTGATTATGGCCCATTCTTTAACAGCTCGGTAAATATTTCCCTCATCCCTTTAATAGGCATTTGAAGGATAAACAGCCCAAAGGAGGGAAATCAGTCAGGTATAAAAGAAAAGGGGGAAAAAAAAAAAAAAAAGAAGAGAGAAATAAAGGCAGCAATACGTGTTTCTATCAGATTAAATATACATTTTGGCAAGAAATAAAAACAGGCTGCAAGCATCACCCAAAGAAGAAAGCAGAGATTTGGGGGAAATTTGGCTGTTAGCCTCCTCCCAATCCAGAACAGGCAATCTCTAAAGCAGGCTCCAGGAGATGTATGTGCACATTGTGCAGATAAAGGGATATAAATAAAGGAGAAGAAGGGATTATTTGAGATAAGATAAAGTAGCTCCACCTTCCGTATTCAGATAGCATTTTAGCAGCTACCACCTTTTGTTGGAGCACAAGAGAGGGCCCCAGGAGCAGTGAGTGTGCAGGGCATTGAAGCCCAGACTTGTCTGCAAGGACACATATTTGAGGGCTGGGGGTCAGGAGTGGGCACAGGCTCTGCTCACTGCTCCCTGCCATAGGCCAAGGAGCAATGGATGGAAGCTGCAGCACAGGAGGTTGCAGCTCAACACAAGAGGCAACTTCTTGCCTGTGTGGGTCCCAGAGCACTGGCACAGGCTGCCCAGAGAGGTTGTGGAGACTCCTTGTCTGGAGCCTTTCCAGGCCTGTCTGGATGTGTTGCTGTGTGCCCTGAGCTAGATTGTCTGGTCCTGCTGTGGCAGGGGGGGTTGGACTGGAAGATCTCTTTGTGTCCCTTCCAACCCCTGACATTCTGTGAGCCTGTGACATGTCCATGGGCATGAATTGGGAATCCTTAACTCTGGAACATAGCACTGAGGGGTCCATATACCAGGCAAAGGCACTTCCTTGCCCTGTCTTGGGGAACATTCTGTCACACCTGTCCTTCTCCTCCTCTTCTTCAACCCACAGACCTGGCATTTGCACATAGACACACACACAGAGAAAAATCACACCCACCAAACTCACCCCATTTCAGGAACTTTGCTATTAATAGAGATTAGCAACAGTAAAATATGGTTTAGATCAATCTTTTCATTGAGCTTAAACACTTCTGAATCCTTCTTACGGGCTTTATAGTCATTGCTCTCTGTGAATTCCAGCACAGAAGCCCAACCTAATTTCTTTACATCCTGGCTGGATCAGCACCCCTTCTCTCTCATCTTTTTTCACAGCCTGTATTGCAATTTAACATTTATTGAAACCAAGGGCATTTTGGCCCAAGATGCAAATTAGGTGCAGATATTAACATCATGTTTCTTTCCCTGCTAACTAAAAATAATAATCAAATGCTACCTGCACCATGTCAAGGGTTTCAGATGGAGATTTTTTTTCTTTTTTAATTATTCCTCATTTATTCCACCCAAGTCAGAAGTGCAATCCCCAGGAACAAAGAGCCTGAGCACCTGCTCGCTTGCAACTTCCATCAGAATTTCATTTTCCCAGAGCATAAGAGCATTTTAAAGCATCACAAACTGGACAGTAATGAACATAATCCTGAAAAACCTCACATCAAATCCTCAGCCTCCACAAGCTGTAGCAGCATCCCACTGGAAACGGGAGCTCAGGTGTAAGCAACAGTTCCCGACCCTTGGGTTTAAGTAGATGAGCAACATCAACCTGTCAATCACTCACAGCGGTTGTCACTTGCTCCTCATCTGCTTGCCATAAATCCCCACCAAATTCAACAGAGCTGTGCTGCTAGGAACACAGAAATCTGGGGTAAGTGCAGCCCCAGAGCTGACCCACTCAGCTGCCAGCCATCTCGCTCCATCCTTTGCCCCCCTTGCCCAAGATAATCCCATTTGAACAGACCATTGCAGTGGGTTCACATAGCTCTTGTCACCTTCTGTGGGAATTTCAGCCCCGAAGTGTTTATAAGCTTAAAAAACAGAAGGCAAACAAGCCTAACATTCAGCACAGAGCTTGTAGCAGACAGCAGGATTTACCATGGGTATTAAGGAGATTGTGGTGTGCATATGCTAACGCCGTGGCACGCAGCAAGCATCCAGCCCCCCCTATTCCCATCACGGGCTCCATCTAACCCTGCAGCAGCACAGACCTGGAAGCTGCATCTCCCTTTGTTCCTCCTTCGGCAGTCGTCGTGCAAGAAAACCTGCAAGTGGCTCACATATCCCCAGATCTGATTTTTATTTCCTCTGTATTAGGCTGACACCTCGGTGTCAGAGATAAACCTTCCACTCTCCTGCTCCCACAGCACAGGCTGTGGGGAGGGGGAAGGTGGCAGAGAGCCAGCTGGAGCCCTCCTCCTGACAACATATTTTTGCAGATTATGCAAAACCAGCAACATTTAGCTTTAGAGGAACATCACAGCTGTTCTCCTTACCCTGTCAATCCCGGGCTTAAACTGGCAACAGGTTTCATTGAGGAAGGACCCAAAGTGCTCCAAAAGTGGTGCTTTCTCCACCCGTGGCCACGTACCAGCTGAGAAGTTTAACAGCAACCCTTCAAGGACAGCCTCAGCTCAGCCAGCCAGCAGAGATATTACAGGCTGCCAGAGAAGGGACCAGCACAGAAAACTGATTTTTGTCATCACATCAGGTGCCTGTGCCAGATTTGCTTCTCTATGAATTACATAAAAAATACAGCACCAGCCCAGCCTCATTCATTCATTGTGCAAAGACATCACTCAAAACCCAGAAGGCTCCAGCTTTGACCCTGAAAGCTGAAGTCAAGGAGTCCTTTGACCTCAAAGGCATCTCCTCTGCTCTGGCCAAGCAAAGCCAAGCTGAAAAGAGCACAGCACATTCCAAAGGAGGTTGGAAAGCCTATTTACACAGGCAAGGAGAACCAATAATGCATATTTAAGATGACATTTTAATTGTCATACTGGAGGAGGCATTGCATTTGATAGTACAAAGTATTCCAATGCTCCACTCACTCATAAACTGTGAACTCTTTGGTTTGAGCCTGAAACCAGGGGGTTTTTTTTGCCCATCAGTAGGACACTCATCTCCTTATTAGTGCATTCCTCCTAGCAGCAGGACATGATGGTTTTACTAGCCTATTTCTAAGGGACCATAATACTTGTGAAAATCTTGAATATTAAACCCATAAATAAAATCAGCCCTGATGTCTTACTGCATGGTGAACCAAATGGAGGTGATGCTCACTGCACAGGTTCATCCAAAGGGAACAGGGAAGCAGCCTAACAAGCAGCACTGAGAGTTTCAATGTATATTGGAGCATCCTTCAAAACAAACAGACGAGTTTCTAGCTCACATGATCAACAGAAATTTCCTACAGAGATCACAGGATGGCAGGGGTGGGAAGGGATCCAAAGAGATCATCCAGTCCACCCGCCCTGTCAGAGCAGGATAAAATCTAGCTCAGGTCACACAGAAATACATCCTTGAAAGGCTCCAGAGAAGGAGACTCCACAACCTCTCTGGGCAGCCTGTACCAGTGCTCCGGGAGCCTTCCAGGCAAGAAGTTGCCTCTTGTGTTGACCTGCAACCTCCTGTGCTGCAGCTTCCATCCATTGCTCCTTGTCCCACCCCAGGGAGCAAATGAGCAGAGCCTGTTCCCCCCTTCCTAAGAGAGAGGATTTCATGGCTAAAACTACTAAACTGCAGCAAAACTTCATTGAGCTTATCTCACTTTTCTTTTTGTTCTACCAAGAGACCAGTGAAAATAGAATAGCTATTGCAAGACTGGGAAAGGTTGAGGGGCTTGAAGCTCTGCCCTGAGCCTCCTCTTCTGCAGTCTGCACACCCCCAGCTCCCTCAGCTTTCCTCACCCCCTCACCCACCTTGGTGCCCTTCTCTGGACACAAAGACCTGCCTAGGCTTTGTTTGGTGGCAGGAAGAGCCAGAGCTGTGCTTGTTCACGTGCCTCAGCTAAATGCCTGTTCAACAAAACACATCCAATTGCTTTCAGTGTAAGCAGGGCTGGCTTCCAACACCAGAGACATAATAGTTAAGTTAAACTCCATCAGCTCTTCAAAGGTATTCNGAAGGGTTGGTTTCACTTGCAGATTTGCAGGATTATTGATGTCCTCAGCTCCAGTGTACTCAAGGCAGAGGGTTGCCAACAGCTGCGTTTGATGGGCAAGGGGAGTAATGAATTTCTTATCACAGGGAGACGTGATTTCTCCCATCTAATCTTCACTGATATTGGCAAAGAATTTTCATAGCCTCTTCATCCACTCATATTGAAGTCGCGGTTTTAAAATAATACAGAAGGATTTTATTTTTCTTGGAAGGCTCATGGCAGGCTGTCAGCTCCACTCTGCCCAGCCGTGGTGGACACCCAGGAAAGAGCCAGAGCCCAGAGCCCACCCTCAGCAGCGACATCCCACACAGGTGATGGCAAATGCCTCCTACGAGGCGAGCAAAGGCAGGAGGCAAGAAATCTCGTGCTAAATAAACCTGTCATCTCAAGAGCAGCCAGCATGAAACAGCAGCCTGGCTGCCGCACACGCCTCGCGCACCGCAAGGTGTGTTGGAGGTCTCAGGGCAATCTCTGCAGAGCTGCCATCCACTCTTGTTTCCCAGGGAGAAAAATCTCTCCCCTTTATTTGCCCAAACGCAGCCAGGACTGAAAGACCCTCTGATGGGGGCTGGAAGGGTTAAATGCTCATTACGGCTCAAACGTGTTGCAGATGCACTTGAAGTGGCTGTTGCATGAAAGGGAAGGAGCTGAGCTCTCTTCCTTTCTTTTTTTTTCTCTTTTTTTTTTTTCATTTATTTTATTGAGAGTTGTTAAAACTAAAAATTCCCATATACTCTCACTTCCCTTCAGAGGTCTACTGGGGTTGGCTTATTCCTCTGCTTTGATATGCAAATGGGCAGCTCGCTTTCCTGCAGGGGACACTGGACTCTGGCCAAGGAACACAGAGGAGATGTCCTGTCAGGAGAGCAGCCTGGCCGCCTCCAATGGTCCTTGGGCAGCACTGAGAGCCAAGCTTGTGTTTTGGCTTCAAACTAAAATACCTTTGTTAATAGGTTTTCCTTCCAATATAAATGTTTATATATTTACCCTGCTAGTGATCTCTGCTGGCCAATAGCAAGAAAACACCAGTTGAGCTGTTCCTTTTCGGTCAGCATGTTACTAACCTTCTATTCTGCTCTTGAAGATGCTGTTCATGCTGCCCTTCATTTATGTCACAGGATGCAGGATATTTAAGGAGCATTTACACCATTCGGCTGCAAGCAACTGCTGCATTTTTAGAAATGTGGTAAATTTGCTTCTCCTGAGTAGTTATTCCTTGTTAAATTTCTATCTTGACCCATTTTGTGGGGAAGAGAGGAGGAAAATGACATTCTGAGATGACACTGATGTTCAGTGACAAGGAGAATGAGGGGGCACAGTCTCAAGTTGTGCCGGGGGAGGTATAGGCTGAAAGTTAGGAGGGAGTTCTTGACAGGGAGAGTGATTGGCATTGGAATGGGCTGCCCAGGGAGGTGGTGGAGTCACCACCCCTGAAGGTGCCTGGATGGGGCACTTAGTGCCATTGGCTAGGGCTGGGTGCTAGGTTGGACTGGATGAGCTTGGAGGTTTCTTCCAACCTGGCTTATTCTATTCTATTCTATTCTATTCTATTCTATTCTATTCTATTCTATTCTATTCTATTCTATTCTATTCTATTCTATTCTATTCTATTCTATTCTATGCTATTCTATTCTATTCTATTCTATTCTATTCTATTCTATTCTATTCTATTCTATTCTATTCTATCATGGGACAAGGGGCAACGGGTGCAGGCTAGAGCAGAGGATGTTCCATGTGAACAGAAGGAAAAGCTTTATCACTGTGAGGGTGCTGGAGCTCTGGACTGGGCTGCCCAGAGAGGTTGTGGAGTTTCCTTCTCTAGAGACATTCAAAGCCCACCTGGACATGTTCCTGTGCGACCTCCTCCACACGATCCCTCTCTTGCAGGGTGGTTGGATTTGGATGATCTTCTGAGGTCCCTTCCAACCCCCAACACCCTGTGATTCATTTCCTGGTCCCTTTAAGTTTTTGCTCTTTCTCACTTTCTTGTTTTCTGCCTTTTCTTTTCACTGACATAATGGAGTACCTATAAAAAAAGATTAAATGGGACCATAAAGTTTTATTAATGCCTTACATCACTGATATCTTCTCTGTATTGATAGTTCCACTTCCATTATTGCTACTTAGGCATTTAATTAGTGATTCATACAGTATGTTGTAAACTACAGTATTAGTGTTAACCATCTATATAAAAGCCCCCATTATGTAAAAACTCTTCCCAATATCATAATTGGAGTATAGTTATCCACTTTAACTGACTTGAATTAGATTATTATAGATTAATTTATAAAAAGTTACTTGTAAAGGACATTGAAGATCATCGAATATTAAGAGGGGAACTTCATTACAATAAAATGGACTTCCAGAACAATGGCACTGTCTGGGTTTTATATAAATCCATTAGGAGCTCCTTGTAATGGGAACAATAACTGTTTAATCTGGCAACTCAGTGATACTTAGGGATGGAAAGACAGATTGTTAAAAGGAAAGAGGCAGGCAGAATTAAAGGGAGGATGTGCACTTAAACCCTGGCTAAAGCAGCAGAGAGAAAACCTGCTCTTTGAGGAAGAGCATAAGGTACAACATGGAAAACTAAAGCGGAAGGAGCACAAGGAAAAGTTTGATCAGTTTGGATTAATGTGAACTCTGAAGAAATTATTGACCCAGACAGAGTTATTCCACATCTCTGCCAGTATATATTAAAAAAAAAAAAAAAAAAAAAAGCAAAATGTGGGCCACCTCTTCATGTTTTTATCTGCCTTCCCTCTCCTTCCACCATCTCCATCATTTCACTCATGGAATGGTAGGGTCTGGAGGACAGCTTGGCTGACATGGCAAATCTGCAAAGGAAACACTGAGCTTAGTCCACATTTTGACTCCCAGTGTAAGGGATCTAGAAGTAAAAGCTCCTGTAAATGGCATCTTCCCATGTGTAACCTCCGTGTGCCACTGTGCCACTTCCAGTGAGGAAGAGGATGTAGAAGCTCTTTTGTATGCCAAATCTCGGTCCTCTGTCCTATACATCCAAGCCACTCACTCTTTGCCGAAGAGATGAACAGAGAGCAGCCTGCTCTGTGCTGCTAAGGGATCCCCCTTACCAAGGGGGGCACCTCAGAAAATCATCTCTACAGGCTTTGTAGAGGCTTGACACCATCAAGCACAGCTGAAGGATGTCAACAGTCTCTGGTTTTTGTGGCTGTGTAGCTGCAATGAGCCCAGGCTTTGGGATGTGCTGAGTCATTTTTTCCTCTGCTGTTTTGTCCTTTTCAGAACAATGCCACTGTTTGGGGATTTTTTTTTTTCCCCTGGCAGATAATAGATGACAGAATTCTAAGATTCTGTAACACTTACAGCCACATTCTCTGCAGTTTCCAAAGGAAATTTTTTCTGTGGTTGAGTATTTGCCTGCCTTGCAAAGACAAGTTTAATAGACACAAGGTGCCATGGACTGGCATTTGGTCAGGGTTAGCAGTGCTGTGCTTGCCACCTGCACGTTTGTAGGGTCACAGGATGGCAGGATCACAGGTCCCTGAGCAGCCACACTGCATTTCATCGAGGAGGCAGGAGCTGCAGAAATCATTCCACTGAGCTGATCAAGCAGCCTGTCTAGCTGTACTACCGCCTGTTGGGTACTATTTCACAGGCAGTGTCACAGGGAATGGCACAATAACAGCGAGGTTAACGACGTTTAGGAACGGCACAGGGCTGGAAAATACCAGAGCTCCAGGCTGACAAACTGCTCACCCCAAGGGCAAGCTCAGGACAGCATCCCAAGGTGGCACAAGCAGTGCCAACCTATGACATCTCCATGCAAGGTCTCCAACTAGTATTTGACACGTTGCAGATCCTGTTGCTTATCTGTTGGACGTCTCTCATCTTTCTATGCTTTTTGCCACACACAGTTTCTGCTGTTGGGCTCTTGGCCACAAATGGCTTCAGACCTTCCAAATTCCATCTGAAGAGTCCAACTCATCTGTTTGGATTAAACTCTCCACCTTTTCTACTCTGATTGTCAGGCCTGTACACACTGAGAGAGGTGAAGCTGTCAGTCAGTGTGAAATTGGGTTCAGGACACAATTTGGCCCAAATGCTTGCACATAAAACTTTCCAGGTCCCAAAAGAAGCCTCCGTGGGAGTGAAAACTCAGCAGCTGGTGGAAATGCTGCTTGTCATAGAAGCATTGAATGTTAGGAATCGGAAGGCAGCTCCAGACATCAAGTCCAACTGCCCTGCCAAAGCAGGGTCACCCAGGGCAGGTCACACACAAATGCATCCAGGCAGCAAAGTCTCCAAAGAAGGAGGCTCCACAACCTCTCTGGGCAGAACATCACCCAGATGGAGGGAACATCACCCAGAATCAGCACCTCAGAGAAGCACAAAATTGCCTGGTTGGAAAAGACCATTGAGTCCAACCCTAATCTGACATTTCCCTGTACACACCTGTTGTAGCCTGCCCTTAAACTCCTCATCCTAACATCTTTTAAACACCTATATGGATTGTGGCTCCACCACTTCCCTGGGCAGGCTGTTCCAGTTCTGCAGAAGCTCTTTGCTGCTTTAGAACAAGCTCAGCTGAACGAGCCAAGAGAAGCTTAACCTGCTCTCTGCACTAATTTCCCATGATACAGTCAGGCCAGGGCATTGGACTATAGCTTTACCTGGCTTTGGACATCATTACCATAAAAAGGTAAAGGATTCACAGCAACAACAACTCATTTCCATGGGCAGAGTGAGACTTCCTAGGTCTGGCTCCTTTGGACATGCAACTTCCTTGGAAGATGACATTCTACCATTCTATGCTCTAAGATGGAGGTCATGGATGCATGAGCATGCATGGTCAAGGAGCAGGTCAAGGATCAATGTTGCAAAAAAGGAAATAAACCCCAGAACTCCCCACTGTGCAGTCACATCTCTTTACGCTCAGGTACACATCTCAACCTGTAACACTACCTACAAAGGAGTCAGAGCTCTGGGGTGTACCTGTGGCTCTAACCAGAAGAGCCACATTAGAGAAACAAAACCTAACAGTATGCAGAGTGTCCACTCTAGAGGTTAATGCACAGCTGGAACAGAACCAAGCACAGTCCTGACAAGGACAGTGAAGAAGATGGACCAGGCTGGAAGAACACTGCTCATGTCAGGCTGCTCCACAGCTACAATTAGCTGTATGTTGCCTGCTCTCTCCTCCTGCCTTTTGTCTGGCATAACTAAAAGCACTCCCATTGCATCTCACTGTTAAGATCATTTGTCTTAAACCACTTTTTTTTTTTTTTTTTTTTTTACGGCCAGACTTGAGACATCTGTG
>VWZI01008677.1:2860333-2898696 GCA_013396835.1 Psilopogon haemacephalus | reverse complement strand
CCATCTCTGAAACATCTCAGAAACCAAAGTTCTGTTTTTATGGAACTAACCCGAAATTCTTCCCCGCTCTCAGCTCCTTCTCTGCTCCTTGTGTCTGGCATAACTAAAAGCACTTCCATTGCATCTCACTGTTAAGATCTTAAGCCACTGTTTTGTTTTTTTTTTTCCCCCCCCATCTCTGAAACATCTCAGAAACCAAAGTTCTGTTTTTATGGAACTAATCTGAAATTCTTCCCCACTCCCAGCTCCCTCTCTGCTCCGCATTTCCCTTCCTTCGACCATTTCAAACCCATATATTTTAAGATAATCTGAGCGTGGCACAGAGAGCACAGCCTAGCTCTGGCTGCCCATGCTGCTCCCGCAGTCTCTCCCTGGCCATAAATTTTGTAGGAGTGCAATAGAATGCAAAACACATTAGCAGTAACGTGCTGAAATCCCTGCGCCACAGGCTAAATGGGAAATGCAACAGCACATTTACAACTTTGGCCAGCAAAGTACCAGCACTATTCATTGATCTCATTAAAGACCAATCTACATTCAGGGAAGAATAAGATGGATGAGCTGCTAAGGCTCTTTAAACACAAAAAAAAAGTTACCAACTCCATGCATGTGTAAACAGCTCGGAGAGGAGCGAAGGAGTTTCTCTGTTCCTTCTCCTGGTGGCCATAGTGACTCTGCAGTGCCATCCCAACAACCTGCTCTGCCACTTGCACAGCCACCGGTGCACAGATAGCAATAGATTTACATTTAAATTCAGATATTAACAATAGGCTTACATTTAGATTCGGATATTAACAATTTTAACAAATATCAACAATTTTACTTTGAAAAAGAGGAGTCTAAGGAGAGACCTCACTGCTGTCTACAGCTACCTGAAGGCACTGAGGAGAGATCTCATTGCTGTCTTCTACAGCTACCTGAAGGGATTGAGGAGAGATCTCATTGCTGTCTACAACTACCTGAAGGGACATGGTGGAGAGACCTCATTGCTGTCTACAACTACCTGAAGGGACTGAGGAGAGATCTCATTGCTGTCTACAACTACCTGAAGGGACATTGTGGAGAGGCTGCTGCTGGGCTCTGCTCACAGGGAATTGGAGACAGAACAAGGAGGAATGGCCTCAAGCTGAGGCTGGAGAGGTTTAGATTGGACATTAGGAAAAAGTTTTTTCACTGAGAGAGTGGTCAGGGACCCGAATGAGCTGCCCAGGGAGGTGGTGGAGTCCCCCAGCCTGGATGTTTTTAAGGGTGGTTTGGATGTGGTGCTTGGAGCTATGGTTTAAGGTGAATCTTATAGAGTAGGGTTCTAGGTTGGATGTGGTGATCCTGAGAGGCTTTTCCAATTTGGATGCTTCTGTGATTCTGTAATATGTTTAAATTTAAATTAAGATATTAACAATATCTTCATATTTAATTATAATTTTATTTTATTTATATATTTACATACTTATATAAACTATATTTATCTATGTGTATATTTATATGTNGAAAAAAAAAAAAACAAAAGCCCATCAAAAACTCACAACATTTATTTTCATCCCATTCACTGAGCATAAACAGGTCTAAACTGCAACATCTCAACCACACAGAGCTCAACCTAAACATTACAGAATCCTCTTCCTGGGAACCCGGGGGTCTTTATCCTGGGTCTGCCACATCCTTGCTCTCCCTTTGGAAAATTACTTTTGATTCTCCATCAGCAAGTTTCCCCACCTGAAGAAAATGGGAACGAGGATACTGGCAGAGCTCTGGAGAGCAGAGATGTAAAGCACTCCATTGGTGCAAGGTATTACTGTGTTGATGATGATGAAATAAGCTTTCACACATTGCTAAATTATTCAAGAACATCTACTATGGTTTCACCCCTGGCAATCCCAGAATGCATCTCAGTGCCATTACTCTGCAGGGAACAGCACTGTTGAGTAAATGGCTATGAAACTCATATATTAACCTCACTTGGTGGCTGGAATATTCATTTCTTTGAGTCGTTTTGAGCATGAAAAGAAAATCTCCACTCGTAGAAATCATCTTTAGCTGACACATTAAGGAGCGGAGCTGAACAAATAATTTCCAATGAATAATGTGATGAATTTATTTTCCTCCTCTCTGTCCCCAAGCAGAGTGGGATTTCCTCAAATGTATTTGTTATTCAAATGTATTCAACATCTATCCTTTCAGTGTTTTTTTCTTCAATGTTTATTGTGCCCAAATCTGCACAATATCCTCCTTTTCCTCTTTACTTTCAGCTGGGGGCTTTGCTTTGGGGATTTTTTTTTAAATTTTTTTTGGTTTTGGTGGGGGGTGGTGTAGGGAAGTTGGTAGTGAGGGATGGCTTTCATTAATCATCCTGGTGAGTAGAATGGATGAGAAAATAGATTTGCAATGTCTTGATAACAGATACAGTTAACAACATAGGTGGGAGCGTGTGCCTGTGGCAAGCCCCCTGCCCAGAAGTAGCTGGTGTGTGAAGCAGGCTGTTTGGGGGGATTTGGCATTGCCCTCTATGGGTGGCCTCTAGAGGAGCAGGCTGCAGGTTAAACTTGCTGTACACAAGCTGTTACTAAACGTAGAAGCTAACAGGCTCCTCAGTGAGGCTGTGGAGTCTCCTTCTCTGGAGCCTTTCCAGGCCTGTGTGGATGTGTTGCTGTGTGCCCTGAGCTAGATTGTCTGGTCCTGCTGTGCCAGGGGGGTTGGACTCAATGATCTCTTTGTGTCCCTTCCAACTCCTGACATCCTGTGGTGCTGTGATCCTGTGATGCAGCATCTCAGAGGAGCCCAGCCACTTCACCCAGCGAAGCACAGACTCTGTGTAACAGAAGGAGAGGAGCTGCTGAGGATTTTTTTCGCAGTTTGGACAGCCTTTTAACGTGTTAAGAGAGATGTCTTGTCAAGGATATTTTCAGTTTTGTCGTTCTCTTTATACCAACCTATGGGGTTGGCACATTCCAAAGTCATCCTAATGCATTAAGCAACAATGTGGCCTTGGCTGTCATCCTTAACTCTGCTGTCGACCTGGTGTGGGACGCTTCCTTTTTCCCGCTGCAAGTTTTCCTCTATAAAAGGTGGATTATATCACTCTGAGAGGTCTTTCAAGACCCCTTGACCCAGGTATTATGGCCATTTATAGCTACGGAGTTAGCTAAAGGAAAGAGACTTCCCGGCAACGAGTGCCCAGAGATGTATTTCTGGAGCTCGGTGAGTAAATCAAAGTTGTCGCTTCTACACCGGCGCCGAAAGCAAAGCCTGAGCACATACTGCACACATAAGCAGGCTTTAGTACAATCTGAAATGTCCCATGGCAGTTCCCCTCTGCACCAAGAGGTATTTGAAGCCACTTACACATTTATTCTTCTTTTTTTTTTCCTTTTTTTTTAAAACTGTGGGTTTGCTACTGAAAGGACTGGCTACACAAAAGGAAATAAAGCAGCTAATCAATAAACTGGGATGGTGATGTATTAGCAGGCATCCCCAATCATTAGCAGAGCATTATCCATTGCCAGATTCATAAGCAAGGAACAAGTGGAAAATAAGTTGTTATTGCTTGCAAGGCAGTGCCTTTTCCCCTCACAGCTTCATCCAGAATTGGGCAGCCAAATTCTGACATCGGGTTAGAGGTCACTTCTTGCAGAAAGCTGCTTCTGCCTTTAATCAGATGGGCAGCAAGCCTCAAGTGCCGCTGCTCGGTGGCCAAAATCACCTCCCCAGCAACTGAAACTGAAATAATTCAATGATTTAGCTGAAATAATTCAATGATTTAGCTGAAATAATGATATTTCAGGCAGATGCTGGCCCACACTCGGGGCTATCTCCCTTCTCCAAATGCATCAAGAAAGGCCAATGCAAAGGCTGGGAATGCTGTGGTGGAGGCCAGTCCTGGTTCTGTGGAAACAGGCACTTGGTAAAAGCCACATCAACATTTTGTTCCTCTTTCTGACACTCATTTCTTTAAAGTTACATGCCACCAGTTAAGTTTCCTTGCATAGCTCTAGCTTTGCTCAATGCATTTGTAACAAACAGAGCACCCAGAAATATTTGAAGACCTCAGAACCGGCACCATTGCTGTGTGCCCCATCCTGAACCAGCACCCCATGCCCTCGGGACCTACCTCCAGAAACAGAGATTTTACCTCAATTTCACAAAAAAAAAAACCCTTTCCTTCTCAAAACAGAAACATAAAAGTGAATCCCTTCTGTCTCTCTTCCCAGTCTCCACACCCCCAAAAGCCCGTGGAGCGGGAAGGAAACGTTTCTTTCAGCCAGATATTGGTTTCCCCTCGCCTTTGAATTCTTAAAAGCAGAATATTGTTTCATACTCTTCCAAATCTGCGCTCCCTTCCCCGACTCTCACCTTACCTTCTCTTCCTCCCTTTTCTTGATGACTATTTTCTTTCTTCCTGACTGTTTTTCTTTCTTCTCGTCTTCTCCTAGCTCTGCTCCTCTTGTTTCACCATCTGGTTCTGGTCTCCTTATCAGGCTCCTTGCCTCTGCCACGAGCCTCATTTTCCCCCCTGCTTCCACCTTCCCCCGTCTTTGTCTCTCCTCGCTCCTTTCCTGTCCCATTTCCCCAATGGTTTTCAAAGTGAAACACAGCTCGGGCCAGTTTTCCCTTCCTGCCTGCTATTAATTGAGCACTTCACCAAATCTCACTTCTGCTGCTGGTGGCTTTGCAACTTTCCAGCTCGCTGTTAAACAGGACTTTGGTTGGCACCAGACACACACACAACTCAAAACCGACCAGTCCTTGGCCAGAAAATTCTCCTCGAGGATGAAAATTTCAGTTTCCCACTGCGTTTTTTGGGTGTTTTTTTTGGGTGTGTTTTGTTGGTTCGGTTGTTGTTGTGTAAATTCATTTATTTATTTGTTTATTTCAGCCCTTGCTTTTTAAATTCCTTTACCATTTCCCACGTTTCTTTAATGTGGAAGTTGGACTTTCATATACAGGGTCTTTTTTAAATAAAAAAAATCATCTTGCACTTGCTTTTTAAATTTCTTTACCATTTCCCACTCTTGGGAAATTGGAATTTAATTCCCACTCTTGGAAGTTGGAATTTAATATACAGGGTTAAAAAAACAGAAAAAACAAAAAAACCAAAACAAACCCAAACCCAAAAAACCCAAACCCATCTTGCCCTTGTTTTTTAAATTTCTTTACTACTTCCTACTCTTCTTGAAGATGGAAGTTGGACTTTAATATACAGTTTAAAAAAAAATAAATAAAAACAACCCCCAAAATCCCATCTTGCCCTTTGTTTTAAATTTCTTTACCATTTCCCAGGTTTCTTGGACATGGAAATTCAAGGTTAATATGCACCTTTAAAAAAAAAAAAAAAATCAAAATCATCTTGCACTTGCTTTCAAAATTTCTTTACCATTTCCCATGCTTCTTGAAGATGGAAGTTGGACTTTAATATATGGTTGTTTTTTTTTAAATAAAAACAAAAAAAAATCTTGCCGTTGTTTTTTATATTTCTTTACTATTTCCCACTCTTCTTGAAGATGGAAGTTGAACTTTAATATACAGTTTAAAAAAAAAAAACAACTAAAAAACCCCAAAACTCCATCTTGCTCTTGTGTTTTAAATTTCTTTACCGTTTCCCAGGCTTCTTGAAGATGGAAGTTGGAATTTAATATACAGGGTTTAAAAAACAAACAAAGAAAATAAAAGCCCAAACCCATCTTGCCCTNATGGAAGTTGAACTTTAATATACAGTTTAAAAAAAAAAAACCAACTAAAAAACCCCAAAACCCCATCTTGCCCTTGTGATTGAAATTTCTTTACCATTTCCCAGGCTTCTTGAAGATGGAAGTTGGAGGTTAATATGCTTTTTTTTAAAAAAAAAAAATTATCTTGCACTTGCTTTCAAAATTTCTTTACCATTTCCCACTCTTGTTGAAGATGGAAGTTGGACCTTCGCATACAGCTTTAAAAAAATCATCTTGCTCTTGCTTTCAAAATTTCTTTACCATTTCCCATGCTTCTTGAAGATGGAAGTTGGACTTTAATATACAGGGTTCTTAAAAAAACAAAAACACCAAAAAAACCCCTTGCCCTTGTTTTTACAATTTCTTTACTATTTCCCACTCTTCTTGAAGATGGAAGCTGGACTTTAATATACAGTTTAAATAAAAAAATAACAAAAACCAAAACCCCATCTTGCCCTTGTTTTTTAAATTTCTTTACCATTTCCCAGGCTTCTTGAAGATGAAAGTTGGACGTTAATATGCACCTTTTAAAAAAAAATAAAATCTTGCACTTGCTTTCAAAATTCCTTAACCATTTCCCACTCTTCTTGAAGATGGAAGTTGGACCTTCATATACAGCCTAAAAAAAAAAATCATCTTGCACTTGCTTTCAAAATTTCTTAACCATTTCCCATGCTTCTTGAAGATGGAAGTTGGACTTTCATATACAGAGATTTTTTTTTTTTTTAAATAATAAAAAAAAAAAATCATCTTATCAGGAACCTTTATAGATATTCAGTGCCGAAGCAACAAGTAACTAAATTGGTAGCCTTTTTGTTTCCTTATCGTGCAGATCTACTCCTGAATGCTAACAATCAGGTCTTTATAGACTTTGTCCACTTGATAATAGACTAATAATCTTATCACGATGTTTTCTTGAACCTGAGCTAGGTGTACAAAGTTAAGGCTGGAAACATGGGAAATTACTAAATTACATAACGTGGCAGAGGTATTAGAAGGAATTTCTTATATTTCGCAGGGAAATATTGCCAATTATTGTAGCTGTCAATTTAACAATAGGCTTATTCACTATGGTGTTTGATTAATGTGAAATTATTCAGTTGGCTACCTTGTAGTTGGCCTATTTTTGTGTCCAATTAGTATGCTAATAATGGTAATTATGTTCTATACTGCATGTCTCATCACCTAGAGGGTTTTTAAAATGATAAAATAATGAGAATAAACAAGCTGATGCTGACATTCACTGGGCCATTCTAATTACTTACTGAGAGCACACTGGGGAATCAACACTCAACCAAAGAAAATGATTCTTGCTTACTTTGTTAAAACTACTCTTTTCAAAGAGCATTAATAGTTTGCTGCTGTTTTCTTTATTACAAGGGACTGCACTATTTTCCCTTTTATTTGCCCTGTTAATGTACAGTACCAGAGAAAAGGGGAAAAAAAATTAATAATAAAAAAGCAGATAATCAAGTTACATTTGACTGGAGCAATAACTGTTTGAAGGGGGTGTCAGAGAAAAAAAAAAAACCAAAACAACAACAAACCACCAAATAACTACCTGCTGAATTATATAATACACCTTTGTAATGGCTACCATTTATTTCTGTGTGCTAAACATGCCCTCACCTCTCTCACCCAGAGGAGGAGGAGGAGGCATTTTTTCAGCGGTGCTGCCATTGTGTGATGAAGGAGCACCAGCAGCATGCCCCAGGGTGGGCTCTCCTAGCTGGCACCTCCTGCAGCTTGACCCTCAGCCACGCTGCACTCTCCTTTTCCCTCATGCTTACAGACCCCTTGGGGGAGGTCGAGTGCTGGGTGCTCACAAAGATTATACCCTAAGAAAGCCTTTTTTTTTTTTTTCCTAATGAAAGCTTTTGTGATACTTAAGGGGCTTTATCACAACCAATAAATAATAGCAAACATCCTTGGTTTATGCTAGCAGCCAGCTCGAAAACAAGCATCTGATTGCAAAGAGGAGAACACCACAAATATATGCATTTCATAGATACAAACAATATTTTTTTTTTTTTTTCTCCCTGGCCCTGCCTTTTCCAGCAGGAACAGTGTGCTGCTCACTGGCTGCCTCAGGACAGTCAGCTGAGGATGAGACTCGGAGACATCTGTTGCACTAACACTGGAATAAAGAATCAGGATTTTCCCATTCAGGCACAGAGAAAAAGAGTCAGGTACAGAGGGTAGAGGTGAGCAGAGAATGTGGGCATTTGGAATCCTTTATAAATCAGATCAGGGTTTGGGCATGAATTTTTTTGCTTGTTTGTTTGCTTGGTTTTGTTTGGGGTGGGGTTTATTTGTTGGGTTGCTTTTTTTTTTTTTGGTTGGGTTTTGCTTGTTTTGGTTTGGATTTTCAGTTGGTTTGTTTTGGTTTGGTTTGGATTTTTGGTTGGTTGGGTTTTGTTTGGTTTAGTTTGGTTTGTATATTGGTTTGGATCTTCGGCTGGGTTTTGTTTTGGATTTTTGTTTGGTTGAATTTGGTTTGGTTGGGTTTGCATTTTTTGGTTGGTTGGGCTTTGTTTTGTCTGGTTTGAATTTTTGGTGGGTTGAGTTTTATTTGGTCAGGTTTGGTTGGGTCGGGTTTTATTTGGCTTGGTTTTGATTTTTGTTTGAGTTTGGTTTGGCTTGGATTTTTCTTTGGTTGGGTTTTGGTTTGGACTTTTGTTTGGTTGGGTTTTGGTTTGGATTTTTCGTTGGTTGGGTTCTGATTTGGATTTTTGTTTGGTTGGGTTTTGGTTTGGATTTTTGGTTGGTTGGGTTCTGATTTGGATTTTTGTTTGGTTGGGTTTTGGTTTGGATTTTTGGTTGGTTGGGTTCTGATTTGGATTTTTGTTTGGTTGGGTTTTGGTTTGGATTTTTGGTTGGTTGGGTTCTGATTTGGATTTTTGTTTGGTTGGGTTTTGGTTTGGATTTTTGGTTGGTTGGGTTCTGATTTGGATTTTTGTTTGGTTGGGTTTTGGTTTGGATTTTTGATTGGTTGGGTTTGGTTGTGATTTTTATTTTTTTTTTTTAATAAATGAAAAGCTGGGTGAGAAATGCCATAATAAAGAAAAAGTAGCGTTTGAAAAGTTACAATCCTGGAGGGATGCACGGGAACTGCAGAGCTGAAGCAGGCAGAGACAAGACACCAGTGAGCCAGGTACACCCTAACCCTCAAATTAGCTCATTGCACAGAAGATGGATGCTGAATTACCTCCAAGGTTCAGACTCCAGGCTGCCTTGAGATGCCCGTTTAAAACTGTGAGCTGTGATTACAAAGACTGTTTGAATGTAAATCCCTACCAAGGCAATCTAAAGAAAGAAATAAACAACGTTGTAAGCTTATACTGGTGCTCGTATTTTACTTCACGTAGTAGTAAACTTTAAGACAATCCATCACCAAGCCGAGCTGGGGTGCTGGTTCTAAGTGCTGTTTGCTGACACGGAGCAGGGGCTGGTTTTAATAAAGGATGTAATATGTGACATGTTAACAGGGAGTCATTTGTGCACCATATATTGGTTACTCCTCTCCTGTCATTTTGAATTACGTCTCAATATATCTCACTTGTTAAAGTAACTCACAGCAAGCAAAACAACAACAACAACAAAAGTTTACTATAATCTGGGGAAAACAACAAAAAACTGAGAGATAAAATATTCCAAAGCACATTTTTCCTTGCAAGATAGTAGTCATATGTTCAAACTAGAATCACAGCTGCAGTACCAAGCAGAAAAAGCTTTGGATGTGATTGTTCTCCCTCCCCACCTCAGCAGGAAAGCTAAAGTAACTAACAAGAGGCAAACAAAAAGTTATGATAATCTGGGGCAAATAGCAAAAAAATGAGAGATATTCCAAAGCACAATTTTCCTTGCAAAAGAGCAGATATATATGTTCAGGATAGGACCACAGTTGCAGTGCTAAACAGAAAAGCTTTGGGTGTGCTGCTTCTCCCTCCCCACCTCAGTAGGAAAACTAAAGAGGCAAACAAAAAGTTATGATAATCTGGGAAATAGAGCAAAACCAGAGAGATCAGATCATAGAATCAGTCAGGGGTGAAACTAACAGGAGGCAAACGAAAAGTTACGATAATCTGGGGAAAAGAGCAAAAAAGGAGAGATCAGATATGCCAAAGCACATTTTCCCTGCAACAGAGCAGATGTATGTTCAGGTTAGGACCACAGCTGCCGTGCTAAACAGAAAAAGCTTTGGGTGTGCTGGTTCTCCCTTCCCACCTCGGTAGGAAAACCAAAGTAACTAACAAGAAGCAAACAAAAAGTTTTGATAATCTGGGGGAAATAGCAAAAAAGGAGAGATAAGATATTCCAAAGCACATTTTTTTTTTCCTTGCAAAAGAGCAGATATATGTTCAAGTCAGGACCACAGCTGCAGTACTAAGCAGGAAAAGCTTTGGGTGTGCTGGTTCTCCCTCCCCACCTCAGTAGGAAAACTAAACAGACAAAGAGGCAAACAAAAAGTTATGGTAATCTGGGGGAAATAGCAAAAAAAGGAGAGATCACATATTCCAAAGTGCCTTTTTCCTTGCAAGAGAGCAGACGTATGTTCCGGATAGGACCACAGCTGCAGTACCAAGCAGAAAAAGCTTTGGGTGCGCTGGTTCTCCCTCCCCACCTCAGTAAGAAAACTACAGCCTCGCCTCATTGAACAGGAGCTTAATTTATTATTTTTTTTTTCTTTTTGGGTGAATAATCTGCAATGTTTATTTTCCAGTCCCCTGGTAGGGGTGTTTGTGCAGGCAGGAGGCTGTTCAGAGAGGGACAGGAGCGTTCTGAACCCCTGTTTGAGTTCTGCAGCCCATTACAGACAGCGACCATCAGGAAGATTTCCCCTAATGATTTTGGGCATGATGATTTGTTGGGGGGTTTTGGGGTTTTTTGGTTTTTCTGTTTTGGGTTTTTTGGTTTTTGTTTTTTTTTTTTCCATCTCAGGATGAGAAGCTAATGAAGAAAAGGGAACCTCTGTAAATGCCTTCGCCATCGGTGGCTATTTGTGCCTTTTGTCATTAGGGAGATTACCAGCAGTATTTATGCCACAACTGCTGAAGAATTATCGCTTTAATCAGTTCTTGAGAGAGAGGCAAATTCAGAGCGACAGCTTCACTCCGAGCTCCGTTGAAAGCGTTCGGCACAGAGCTGAGGGGAGCCACCAGTGCCCGGGAGAAAGCACAGCAGCCTCGGCAGCAAATAACATCCCACACTCTGAAGCTGTTTTTAAAAAGGAAGCCCGAATGAGCAGGAAGGTAATTTTCAAGTGAGAGCTGTTGGCGCAGGAGCTAATAATTAACTGCTGCACAAAGGTGATCCGGATCAGCTCATCTGTAAATCCTGTAACTTGGGGTAAGAGAAGAGTTGCTGCAAGTGACAAATTATGCCAAGCTGCAGATACCTTCTACTGGACAATAACCTCAGCAATTAACATCTCCCAGTAAATTCGAGGGCGAATATCTTTGATTTAGCGAGCAATTTAACGCCCTGTACATCAGTAGCTCTGGGAGCTTTTGCCAAATTAACCAGTGATTAGGAAGGACAAGTAAGTGCCTTCGAGAAATGATAAATATCAATATGGGCACTCGTCTAGGAGGCTTATAGACAGATATATTATTTATGCCAATGTTCTTACGGCATGTAAATATTTGAGGAACGGGGTGGGAGTAGGGGGGAGGGAAGAGCAAGCAAGGGCAAATCCTGCTCCTAAACTTGTGACAAAAATCTCCAGGGTTTTCACTGGGAAGCTGAGCTGTTATTGATTTCTAGGCAGACCCAGTTGCCCTGCTCAATGTGTCATGCAAAGCCACGGTGTTGCTCTCCTAGGTGCACTAAGTTTGGGATCTGATAAAATAAACTTGCAGAAAATGTAAGCTTGATTCTGAGACTCCAGATCTCAGCAACTACAACTCCGAAGGTTGATTTGCTAAGCCCAGATTCCTATCTTGGTATCGGCTGCTGCTGAGAATTAGAGGGTTTCTGATACTAGCTCGGAGAAGTAGTAGATAATTCTCACAGCTGCATTGCCGATCCTTGAGATTTTTGAGGAAGGGGCAAGAAAACTGCTTGGGTGTTTTATTGGACCAGGAAAAAAAATTAGGAAATTGCTTTTCTCTTACTGCTTTCGGAGTGCTGCCTGTTGAATCACTTAGGAGCCTTTATTTTCCTGGGTTTACCCCAAGGGTTGGATTCTTTCTGTCATTACTTATGTCATTCTGCCTTGCTATTATTTAAATGTCTGAATGCTGCTGCAACTAAGGTAAGCACCCACATATCTTCCTGAAGTTTGCACCCTGGTAACAATTTCCCCTAAGTAAAAGCTTAGTAGGTTCCAGGTGGAAAAAAAAACAAAGGTGGGGAGGGAGTGGGGGAAGGGAAAAATAATTCAGAAAACAACAAACATCCAGGTAGACTTTTCTGGCAAGTCAGTCAAGCCCAAATTTCTTCATAGCTGACACAGTGCATGCAGAAAGTCTTGAGAGAGGAGAGCTCACTTCCAGCCCAAGACTCTTTCCAATGCTGCCAAGTGCTTGCCAGCAGCCAATGACTGTGGCAAATGATGACAAGATTTAATTAATTCCCTCCAGAATAAGGTACCCATGGGCAGCCTGACTGAGCTCTGTGAGCTCTGCCCTGGCTTTCTTGGCCAAGACTCACCATCATGAATCTGGAAGTCCATTTTTGTTAGGAGGGATGCTTTGGATTTAATTTAACCTTGCTCACTGGTAGCAAACATCTCCCTTGGAGACATGGGGAGACACTTCAATTTTACACCCAAACTGGACAGAGGTCTTAGAACAGAGAGGTGACTTCTACGTAGCAAAGAGGAGACAATATTTCCTCTGGGTCTGCTGCTCACCCTCTGCACATAGAGAGACTAAAAATCAAAGGCAGAGGCAAGTCTATTTTTTTTTTTTCTATTTCCTATCAGAATTTGGGTATGCAGGGGAAGGAAAGACAGAAGCGATGTGACCTTCATCCCCTACAAGCACTACTGCAGACTCTAAGCAGCCAGTCACCGAGCCATTTATATTTGATGCCATTTTAAGGCTGGCCTCTCATGTATTTTTGCACTCTAACATCTGATTTCCCAGCACATGACATCAGCAAGGAGTGGAATAGATAAGTATCTTCCACCAAAACATAGTTCAGTGACCCAAATTACATATTCAGCAATGGGAACGCTGCAAGTCCTAAATCTCGCAACCATCCCTGTGGGATCAGAGGCTCTTTCTGCTGCAGCAGCACTTTTTTTGGATGAGGAGCAATTCCTTCCCGAACTCAGACTCTCTGCCCAAGATCAGCCACAGCAGCGTAACCGAAAAGGCAGCACAGAAGCAAATAAATTACACAAAAGCCATTAATTAGTGTAGGTTACAGGCCCAGCTTTGGCTGCTTCCTTGTGCAAGAGTGATGCAAACATTAAGGCATTATGCTCCTTCTCTGGATTGCTGCTTTTAGGACTGTAATTAAGTCATAAACCATACTCTGTATATGCATTAATGTATAGACTCACTCCCCTTCTGTCTGCACCTGTACTGCTCACTTCAAAATGCACAGCTTATTACTGCACTTAATCACTTCATTGCTGCTGGCACCACGGAGGGAGGGGCAGACAGACTCCTGCTTCATCCCACCTCGGCCAGCCTCACTGTCCTTTGCTTGCCCAAACATCTCCTGAGTAAAGGCACTCCTAGAACAGTCTAAGTAGTGATGGAAAGCAGCAGAAAAGCAAAGTCAAGAGTGCTCAATCCTGGGAGGCTGACTGACAACCAACGCTCTACCCACAAGCTCAGAGCTAAACCTCATCAAGGGAGTGAGGCACAGAGCAATTCAGTTTATATTTTTAAAATTTTCTTGACTTTTCAAAGACCCCTTTCTGTTCCCTTGCACGTTTTATTTTGGTTTTATCTTGCTGGGGAAATTAAGACAACAATTAGGAAGTCTCCCGGACTCCTGCTCAGCCTCGCAACCCAAACAGGCTCCCCCTGCAAATCCGTGGTAATTAATTACATAGTTAACACACAACTGCCATTCCTTCTCTGGAAACAATCAGCAATTTCTCCTACCCAGTGCTGCTCATAGGCCTTGCTTGCTTCAATGCCAGCAGCTCCAGCCTATTCTTGGCCAGGAATGGGCTTGCTGGGGGAAGCTCTGGTCCCTGCAGCACACCCTGCCCGCCTGCCAAAGTAATTGGGGCCAGGCAGGGAGTACCCAGGCACTGGGAAGCCTGGCTCTGCACATGCCTCTGGAAATAGAAAATCAAGTGTTGCAGCCATTAGTGAGCTGTCATTAATTGTTCTCCTGGTGAATGAGTGAATGAGTATCTTTGAGGGAAGAATTCCCACCTTCTCCCCATAATAATTACTTCTGCCTGCCTGACAAGACATCTCAGGCTGGGGAAATTTCACACAGAAGGAAACAAATCCCTGTTTTATTTGGAGTCTTGTTTAGGCTTCTGTGGCACCCGAGGTATGTGCCATGGAAGAGGGTTAAATGAGAGCTGCCAGCAGTTTTATTCCCTGGCAATTATTTCTCGTGCACAGCCCTTCCAGCCCATGATAAGCAATTGGATAAAGCCTTTTCTCCCTAACAAGAAAAACATTCACAGCTCTGACAGCCCTCAGACCCCTAGAAAACACTCCCTGGCCAATCTAAAGCAGTCTTAAAGTGAATGAGAGATCATAGAGCAAGACAAAAAAACCAAAAAAACAAAAAACCAAAACCCTTCCACAGGCAGCAGTTTAACTTCCACAGTTTTAATAACCAATTGCAATCTTTTTTTTTTTTTTTGTCCACCCAGCTCAGTTTTATATGAAAGACCTCCCTAACCTACAACTTAGTGGCAAGATAAGCATGGAGGCTTTTTGGGTTGAGAGAAAGCTTTCTCCCAAAGATTTGGCATGATTTAATTGTAGTTTATTAAATGGGAAAGTTCAGGCTTCTGATAAATTTCTTTGGGAGATGACAATTAACAGGAGGACAGCCCTGGCCCCAGCTGACCTTGCACACTGCTGAGCCAGAAGCTGCCTCTATTAGCAAAACAAAGAAAGATCTACACAGAGCATCCTAGCTGGCTTTTTCCTCCAGCAGAGAACACCAACAGGTAATAAATCCCAGCAGTGCAAAACCTGCTGGAAGGTGTCCACAGAAGGGCAATGGAGCTGGTGAGGGACCTGGAGCACAGCCCCAAGAGGAGAGGCTGAGGGATCTGGGGGTGTGCAGCCTGCAGAAGAGGAGGCTCAGGGCAGAGCTCGTTGCTCTCTGCAGCTCCCTGAAGGGAGGTTGTAGCCAGGTGGGGTTGGGCTCTGCTGCCAGGCACCCAGGGACAGAAGGAGGGGACAGTCTCAAGCTGTGCCAGGGCAGGTTCAGGCTGGATGTTAGGAGGAAGTTCTTGCCAGAGGGAGTGATTGGCATTGGAATGGGCTTCCCAGGGAGGTGGTGGAGTCCTCATCCCTGGAGGTGTTGAAGCAAAGCCTGGATGGGGCACTGAGTGCCATTGGCTAGGGCTGGGTGATAGCTTGGACTGGATGAGCTTGGAGATCTCTTCCAACCTGGCCTATTCTATCTCACTCCTATTCTATTCTATTCTATTCTATTCTATTCTATTCTATTCTATTCTATTCTATTCTATCCCATTCTATTCTATTCTATTCTATTCTATCCCATTCTATTCCATTCTATTCTATCCATTCCATGAAATGCTGGGGAAAGACCTCTCCCCCTACCCAGCCCTAAATATTTCACCCTAAAAAGAAATAAATTAGAAATCAAATAGCAGGTGGAAGTTTATGGCTCAGAAGTACAAAAACCTCTCCTCTGGCCATCTGCTTTAACACACCCTGGGCTAGGACAACCAGCAAGGTGATGATGTTGTTGCTGGGCTGCTGTAAGATGGCATTTTCAGTGAGCTGCAAGCAAGGAAGGGCGTCTGGTGTGTGTCTGAAGGACGTCTGTTTACAGCTATATTGAATATTGATCTATGCATACTCCACTGGCAATAAACTCCATAATACATAGCCGAAAATTCCAACTCGTATATCCTTACCATGAAGGCTCAAGGACAGGCAGAGAGGCCTGATTGCTGCTGCAGACAGGAAATTTCTTTGTGTGCATCTTGAAGGAGTTAAAGAGGGTGCAAATTATCATCTGCCCAGAGGAGGGGGGGAAAGCAAAGAGCAATTCTGCATATTGTTAACAGCCAGGGTAGGAACCACCTTGCATTGTGCTGTGCATGCCCAAAACTGGAAATGGAAACTGGACTCTTCTCACAGGTAACTGGAGACAGAATAAGGGGGAATGGCCTCAAGTTGAGGCTGGGGAGGTTTAGATTGGACATTAGGAAGGAGTTTTTCCTGGAGAGAGTGGTCAGGGAGTGGACTGAGCTGCCCAGGGAGGTGGTGGAGTCCCCCAGCCTGGCTGTGTTTCAGAGTGGTTTGGATGTGGTGCTTGGGGCTATGGTTTAAGGTGAATCTTGTAGAGCAGGGTTCTAGGTTGGACTTGGTGATCCTGAGGGGCTTTGCCAATCTGGATGTTCCTGTGACTCTGTAATATGTTTACATTTAAATTATGATGTTAATAATATATTTATATTTATCTTTATTTATATATTTATATATTTATATATTTATATGTATGTCTAGGGAGGTTGTGGCTGCTCCCTCGCTGGAGGTGTTCAAGGCCAGATTGGATGAGGCCTTGAGCGACCTGTTCTAGTGGGAGGTGTCCCTGCCTGTGGCACAGGGGAACTGGAACTGGATGAGCTTTGAGGTCCCTTCCAACCTAAACCATTCTATGATTCTATATATTTGTATGTTTAAATTTTAATTGCTCTGGAAATGTAATTCTGCAATCAGTTCTTACTCTACCATAAAGATCAAACTTAGGGCTATGGTTTAAGGTGAATCTTGTAGAGTAAGGTTCTAGGTTGGACTTGGTGATCCTGAGGGGGCTTTGCCAACCTGCATGTTTCTGTCATTCTGTGAAATACAAATATTCTTAAAATCATTTCTTTTAAAAATACCATTATTTTTTTAATCAGTCTCTTCTTCCGAAACGTTTAAAGAAGTACCTCAAGAAGCAGGATTTTCAAAAGAACCAGAAAAGAAACTACCAAAAAAAAGAAGAAATATGAACTGGTTTTTGGCTTGCCTGTTTATGAAGAGACCACCACAGTTGGGCACTGATGTGCAGGAAGCCTGAAGGAAGTCAGAGAATCTTTTATGCCAGCTCTGCCACTGTAGTTGAGAAGTTTCTCTATAACTAACTCTTCCTAACTGTCTTTTTTTTCACCCTGTGAAACAGTACAAGAAATGACAGGAACAGGATTGACCAACTTCCATCTCTTATCAAAGGGTAATTGATGTGGTGCCTCAGGTGCCACTTTGATGCTATTTGTCATCCAAACCCAGTAAATTATGCAAAACTCCTCTAAACCTGTTCCTAACTGCAGGGGGGTTTGTACCTGAAAAGTCTTGAGAACCCTTGCAAGTAAATTAAGACATTTGCTTCCACACTGACAAACTCCAGTCATATTTTGCACACTTTGGCAGTAAAAGGGAGAATAAAATCCTTATTTTGTTTCCAGTTCCCACTGGCAGCAGCCCTTGTGCCTTAATACCAACTCCACACCCACAAAAGCACTGAGCAAGACCCCTGGAATGAGTCTAGCTGGAAAAATCCTTGAGGCATCTTGAACCGCTTCTTTTTCTTCTCTGGATCCTGCAGGGAGCAGAGACCACAGCAAACACACCTGCACCCAAGAGGGACTTCTGCTCACCTGCATTTCAGATTCACAGGCTACTAACAACCTCCCATCACCAATGAATTGCTGTTCTTTCCCCCTCGATGAGTCTAGCTGGAAAAATCCTTGAGACATCCTGAACTGCTTCTTTTTCTTCTCTGGATCCTGCAGGGAACAGAGACCACAGCAAACACACTTGTACCCAAGAGGGACTTCTGCTCACCTGCATTTCAGATTCACAGGCTACTAACATCCTCCCATCACCAATGAATCGCTGTTCTTTCCCCCTCAGTGCTGACTTACACTCATGTCTATACTGTTCCTCTAATTTATATTCTGCCCAAATAATTCTGCTTTTACACATGGACTCCATTAGCTTTGCAATTAATATCAGAACCACCCAGATCAGACACGCTTCTCCTAATCCCCTTTGATTCTTACCCTGCCCACCCAGCTCCCTGAAGGATCACCATCCTCCTGCCCCTTCTCTGGAGCCCCACCACAGAGCATCTCTGCCTATGCCAAGGTCTGCCACCGGCAGCCCCTTCCCTGCCTCTTGCAGTTCACCAGCAGAGGGGACAGCACAAGAATTTGCTTCATCTTCCAGCCCTTGCAAAGGTGGCAGGTGATCCTACTCTGGCAGGATGGGGCTGAACCAGAAGTTCTTCACCATGAGTGGTGAGACCCTGGAATGGGTTGCCCAGGGAGGTGGTTGAGGCCCCATCCCTGGAAGTGTTTAAGGCCAGGCTGGATGAGGCTCTGGACAGCCCCATCCAGGGTAGGGTGACCCTGCCCTTGGCAGGGGCGTTGGAACTGGATGATCCTTTGGTCCCTTCCAACCCTGACTGATTCTATAATTCTATCTTTTGAGGTCCCTTCCAGCCCCTGATGTTGTAGGATTCTTAATCACCTCCCAGAGCATTTTGCCTTGAGAGGAGCTGAACACAGGATTGCTGCAGGGCTGCAGGATGGACGCAGCAGAGACTGAGCTCAAAGGGTCTGCTTGAGCCCATGGGCACTTTGGCCTGTGGGAACTGAACAAACAACACCTTACACAGGCTAGAACCCCAAATCCACAGGAACTACAGTCAGAACTTTGTAGAGACAATTAATACTGTGGCAAACTTATTCTAATAATCCTTGCATCTTTTATTTTCCCCTTCCTAACTTAGTTTCCTTCCAGCCAGCCCTTTCAAACTGTCATGCACTTGCTGAGCTCGGCAGTGATGCTCTGAGTTTATTTACTCTGTTTAAACCAGGAGCACAGCCCTCCAGAACTGAAAACAAGACAATTAGTAGGCTACAGAAATTGAAGCTACAGAATTATTGCAATTAGCTGTCTAAAATTAGAGGGGGGAAGTACACTGAAAGCAAAACACAATGATAATACTTAAACACACTTATAAATGGGCAGGGGCAAGATGTGCAAAACAAGTCAAATGGCCAAATTTTTTGTCTCACCACATATCTGGAAAATAGAAACAATGATTTTTATGTTTTGGTTTTTTTTTTTTTTTCTATAAGACTTCACATCTCCCTGAAGTTATCACCCTATATTATTCTACCACCACTACTGTGCTCTCCCACAGTACATGAACAGACATACTGAAAATATGTGTTATGTACCTGAACTTAAACACATAGAAAAGAAAGAAAAAAGGAGCAGAAAACGTCCAGATGACATTGAAGAAAGTCAAATACTTTGATGCTTTGCATTCAGCCGCAGACAGCGATGGGTAGAGGAAGCAGACATCTGGTTCTGGTATATAAATATTAAACTTCTGCTACTAGAAAAGGGGGGAAAAAAAAAAGCAGGCAACATGAAAATCCTTTACTTCAATTAGCTTTTATGGTACTTCAAAAGGTTTACAATCCAACCATGCCTCTGTCCCTCATTTGTGGGCCACATCCTATAAAGTCACAGCAAGTTCAACAGTGAAGCAGTCAAGGAGGAGGAGCTGGGGACATCCCCAGGAACCACACAGGCCTCTGTGTCCTTGTGTTTATGGACAGTGCTGGCAAATCTCACAGAGTCACAGAATGTCAGGGGCTGGAAGGGACTTCCAAAGCTCATCCAGCCCAGCTCCCCTGCCAGAGCAGGATCACCCACACCAGATCAAGCAGGAACACATCCAGGAAGGCTTTGCATATCTCAGAGAGGGAGAATCCACAACCCCCCTGGGCAGCCTGTTCCAGTGCTCTGTCACCCTCACAGAGAAAAAAATCCTCATGTTTGAATGAAGCTTCCTATGCCTCAGTTTCCACCCAGTGTCCCTTTTTCATACCTGCACATTTATTAGCAGCTTTTAGCAACCTTCACAAATGGATTTCTTCTTATTTTGGCTTTGGGTCCATCAGGAGGTGAGAGGTGCCATAAGCTTGGCAAAGCCAAAGCAAACCTGACATGTGTCAGTCCTCTGACCTGTCCAGAGAAGGGCAGCAAGGCTGGGGAGGGGCTGGAGCACAGCCCCAAGAGGAGACACTGAGGGAGCTGGGGGTGTGCAGCCTGCAGAAGAGGAGGCTCAGGGCAGAGCTCATTGCTCTCTGCAGCTCCCTGAAGGGAGGTTGTAGCCAGGTGGGGTTGGGCTCTGCTGCCAGGCAACCAGGGACAGAACAAGAGGACACAGCCTCGAGCTGTGCAGGGGAGGTTCAGGCTGGATGTAAGGAAGAAGTTCTGCATAGAGAGAGTGATTGGCATTGGAATGGGCTTCCCAGGGAGGTGGTGGAGTCCCCATCCCTGGAGGTATTTAAGAGGAGGCTGCATGAATGGGTTAGTTAACTAACTCAGTGCTATGGGTCAGTTAATGAGAAGAGTTAGGTGATAGGTTTGGCTCGATGATCTTAGAGTTCTTTTCCAGCCTAGTTCATTCTGTGATTCTTCGACTTTGGAAGCAGGGCCCCAGAAATCTGATTTTACAGGGAACAGAATGAGTTCTGGGGAGGATATAAGTGACCAACCACTGAGTCACACTCTCCTGCCTTTTCTGAGAAAGTAGGAAAAAAAGAGGAGGAAACAAGTGCTGGGAAAAGCTTGCAGAAAACCAGGATGCTTAATTCTTCCCTTAAACCACTGTGTGTAGGTTCAGGTCAGCCTCCAATGGCAGTACACGATGATGGAACAAGTTGACCTTCTCTGGCATAGACATGATTTCTCAAGCAAATTAACCTTTTTCTCACCTACAGACAGAACAACAAAAACAAAACAANTGCACTCAGAAGTTCTTTCCTCAAAAAGAAAAGTTGCAAAAAAAAAAAAATATATATATATATTTTTCAGCTAGTATTTCAATTCTGGTCATGAGTGAAAGCATAAGTGCCTCTGGATGGCTGCTTTTCTTCTCAGCAGTCTCTATTCTACATGAAAGAGATATTAAAATACTCTTTGTTAATCTTTTCCCCCAAAAATGAAGCCTCTAGATAGTGCCTTGGATGATTACACACACACACACACACACACACACACACACACAAGAGAACATTAAAAATGCAGTCTCTAGTTTTGGAGAGGGGGTTTGAATTTGTTTTGATTTTTTTGTCTTCTTGGTGTTGTGTGGTCTAAGCTTTCTCTTTTAGCAGAAGATGAAGATCTGGGCAATGCACAGCACCTCGCTCTCTGTGCCAAGAAATTCATCTCAAGCAGCATCAATTTTCAAGAGTGCAGGTAGGAAATGCAGTGTGGGCTTTGGGAAAAAAAAAGTCAGAAGGATGCTCCTTCCCTGGAGGTTGGATGATGCCTTGAGCAACCTGTTCTGGTGGGAGATGTCCCTGCCTATGGCAGGGGCTTGGAACTGGCTGAACTTTGAAGTCCCTTCCAACCTAAACCATTCTGTGATTCTACATGCCTAGTCTTTTCCCATCGTTTCCTTAAGAAGCTCTCTTTGTTTCATCTTTTCTCCAGGTACAACTTCCTTGCCCTTGTCTCACATACAACCACTCCATTTCTCTCAGACTTTGCCTTGGGTTGCTTGTTCTTATCTTCTAACTGAACAGATGCAGTGATCAGGATTGAAACTTCACTGAATTACCTGGCAGAAAGTGGTCTAATGGACAGTACAGCCCAAAGCAGGAGTTTTTCTGGGTCAACCACCTGATTTGAGATCCCAGGACACTTTGGATAAGTTGGATGTTGAACTCCTGAGCAGCCAAACGCCCAAGCTGGACAGCACTAATCCTTCTACTGCAGGAAGTTTATCATCTGGAGGCTGGGTTACGACCACGGCAGATACACCAGATAAATTTCCTTAAATTATACTCCACTCAATGATTATCCATGAAGTGCCAGAGGTGTCTTTTGCACTACAAGCTTTGGTGCTCAGCATAACTTGCTGGCCACGTGCATAAATTCAAGCTGGCCACATGCGTGAGCAAGATGCGGCTTGATCCCATCCTGCACTTGGCAGCAAGAAGTTACAGATCAATCAAAGCAAATCCACCACAGCCATATCCATTGTGAGAGCCAACACTGACAATCAGAGCTTTCTCCCTCCCCAAACAAATACTTGTTTGTGAAGAACAGTTTCAATTGGAGCCGAAAGCCTGCCTTCTGATGGCAAATTTTCGCTTCACGTTAAGCGCCAAAGGAAAAAGAGAGGCTCAAGTTGTTGTCATTTAGCACAAGAAATCTTTCTTCTTCCTTTTTCTCTGCTGCCTTTCTAGGGGGTGGGAGACAGAAAAGGAAAAATAAAGAAGGTAAAGACACGTTTTCATGTTGCACTTTTTGCAAAGAATAAATACTCTCAGATACATCATTTACTGTTCTCAAGTTCCTTGAAAGCACTCAAGTATTCCAATTTGATTTTCATATATATATACATATATATACACACACACACAGAGAAAAATTATGGTAAACAGATGAATGTAACCATTCAGTAGAGAAGAAAAGAAGCGTTGCCTGAAAAAAATTTAATAAGCCTCGAAATTGATGAGGTCACAAAGTCAATACTTTATGAGATGTGTTAATTACAGATGACAACACAAAGGACCATGCAAAGATATGGAAGAACAATATAAACATATTCAGAAAGTTTCAGTCGAGCAATAGGAAGCAGTCTCAGAGAGAAGCACATTTAATTCAAGCAGCCATTGGGAATTTTCAGGAAATAGTTTTCCATGTCTAGAAAAGTCCAGGGCCCATCTGGACTCCATTTCAAGTCCTCTGCACTGACAAACATGCAGACCTTATGCTCCTCGATCCAAGCAAGCTCTTTTTTAAAGGGAATTTATGCAAGTGTCACAACTGCAGTTGACACTCAAATATCTGTGGTGAGACCTGTGTCCCATTGCCTCTCAGGAGTGCTGCCTTCCCTCTAGCATGGACTCCTGCTGTGCTGCTGCTCACCACTTCCAGGGGCAGCACTGCAGATGTGGCTGAGCAGCAGTGCCTAAGCCGCCACAAACCACTGTCGTGTCCTGACAGCTCTTAGGTGTCTGCTAGGAAATTCAGTCCTTCAAAACTTGAGGGGTTTGGTGGCTGCTGCTGCTGGGACAGAGCTTGCTTCACCATCCAGCTGAAGGCACCACACCCATGGCTTTTTTAAAGTGTTAAAAGTGGAGTGCTTGGCCCAAGAAGTCTTGTAGCAGTCATTCTCCCTTCCTTCACTGGCTGCTCTTCCTGCTCAGAGCCTTTTCTCTAGGTACAGCTACATCTCACAGACATGAAAATCTCTTCATCCCTTCATTTTATTTCTCTTTAATGTCACTCCAGCATGATCCAGCCTAGTGTTCTACTCCTTTCCAAGGAACACAGCCTGCCTCGTGGCATGAGGTGCTATAGTGCCTTGCCCCATGGTTAGTGGTGAGTATCTCCTCAGTGTTTCTGCTGCACAGTTCCTCCATACCTGGCAAGAGTACACAGGGCTGCACCTGCTTTGCTCTTACCCCCTTCATTTTCCTATAGAATTCATCTACCTAGGGCTGGGACACCAGCTCAGAGGAAGACTACAGCTGTAGCCCAAAGGGCAAAGCAACACGCTGGAAGTAAAGGAAACAATTAGAGATGTGGCTGATTGCTAAGATGCTCAAAGTTAGGCAGATGCTTGAAGTTCAGCTGAGATCATGTCCAAGTGAAAGGCTAAAATTTGGAAAGCTGGAAAATGCCAGCATGGTTGGGGTTGGAAAGGAGCCCTGGAGATCATCTGCTAAAGCAGGGCCCTGCACATCAGGTTGCCCAGGATCACAATGTCCAGGTGTGTCTGGAATCTCTTCAGAGAAGATATGAGCAACAGTTATGGACATTATGAAAAAAAATATTTCCTCACTATGCACAGTCCTATAATGCTTCCTGCCTGCAAGTCTTCTTTTCATCACCTGAAGTATGCATGGAAAGGTGATGGCTCTCTGTAAGGAGCAATCCTTGAGCAAAGCTCCTGTAACAGCAATTACAAGTGGCAAGCGTGGGGGAGAACCAGGGCTGCAGTCTTGGAGGGTTTCACTAGGATTAATGTTCAACTCAAAGTCAGAAAACAAGTAGGTTAGCTTTTAGCAGAGCAAAGTTGGAAGACTGAGTGCAGGGTGGAATTCAACATGATAAAGCTGGGGAGAGAAAGGACAGGGAGGAAATAAAGTGTTCAAAGATAAATTAATGCATGCCCAAGGGTTATGCCAACCACCTCGCAGTAATTGCACAGGGAACGTTCAAGTTGGNAAAAAAAAAGAGGCAGAGAGGAGTTATAAAACATCAAATAGAGAGAAGGGTTGGAACAATTGCATAATGAAGTTGAGAGCATAAAAAGCGATAAGAAAAGCAAAAGACAGTGAATGAAAGGAAACTTTGCAGGGGGGGGTAAAGTAAAATTGGAGGAGTTTTAAGTAAAATTAGAAGAGTTTTCAGGTACAGTGCAGAAAGAAAAGGCTGGGAGAGCAGCCCAGGTATCAGCCAGAGCTAGGGCAAGCTATCATCCAAGAAGTGCCCATGTTAGAAGAGTGAAGCATTACTTTGTCACTTGGAAAGCAACCCAGATGTAAACTGCCTCGCAGAAGATGCCAGGATGGAAGAAGTCAGCCCCAATGTGCTTTCTGTGCTGCTGTTAATTAATGTCCTGAGGAACCTTCCAGGCAGCCTGATGATGGCTGCTGGGCAAACATCTGCAACAAGCTGACCTGGTCCTGAGGAGAAGGTGACAGGCAAACATGACCCTTTGCCGAGAGGTCTCCTAACCCCGGTGAGCTCAGGCAGCCCCAGCCAGCCAGCAGGCACATACAAGCCTGGATGAATCAAGACTTCCTACGGCAAGTCCTTTCCTCAGAAAGTCCTAACATGAAACAGGTTCCAAAGCAAGAGCCTTCAGAAAGGGCACAAGAAATATTTGTTGATTTTCACAAAAAGAATCTCCAATTAGGCTGCCTTGACACTTCACAGCCCCAGCTGGAAGGGAAGCAGTTTGCATTTCACTCTTGAAGTCACCAAGCCTCTCTCAGATGGAAGGCTTTCAATTCATGGACCAATGCACGTGACCTTCCAGGTCAGGTAGGTATTTCCTGTGTCCCAGGGGACACCATGCATGTAATAAGGTGCACTGCAGATGTTGGCCATATTTCCCTCCTTGGGCCTTCCCAAGGCAGAGTTTTTCCCTTCCAGAGCCCAGATGAAGCTTACCAAGCCTGCGCACTTGCTACCCTACACCAGCAAGGGGCAACTCACTCTGCTCCCCCCACATAACCTCCACCACCTGATACCATCAGCTGCACCCCAGCCACATTTGGCTTGGAGGCATCTCGTTGTGTTTCCTTTTGTTAGCAGCTTGCATCCTTTAGCTGAGCAGTGTTTTCAGCATTATAGAGCTTGAAGGACACATTGCCCCTGAATTTCAGATGCTGTTTCAACCTTTCATCATGTAATCTCTTCTATTAATGGAAGACTTTACTGAAATAGACTCACAAGAAGCAGTGGCTGAGTCAAGGGGACTAAAACACTGACAACAGATACTGTAAAAGCCAACCAGGCATCAAGCATTTCAACCAGCCTCCCTCCACAGATCCTCCTTCCTGTCCAAGCTAAAGCAAGTATTAGTGAGTTTATGCTCTTCCAAGGTAGTAAGAGAATCAACAAGTGATGGAAAGCAGAAGAGAAGTGGTAGATTTGGTTAACTGTGCTTATTATTTGACTCAGAACAATGGTCAGGCTCTTCTGCCTGATACAGTGCAGTGATTTTCCCTTTCCTGTAGAGGCTCAAGGGGTAATTTAGTCACAGAGAACACATGGATTGACATTTTAAGTGCCAGACTTGGCTTGGTGGCCTCAAGTAGGTTTCCAAAGCTCACCAAGGCAATTCTCTAAAGGTCATAGAATGACTTGGGTGGAAAGGGACGTCCAGAGGTCATCTAGTTCAACCCTCCCTGGATTCGGCATCTTACCTTCAACTAGAGCAGGCTGTTCAGAGTCTTAGCTAGCCTGACCTTGATGCTCCACCCCTCTCTCTCTACAGGATACCCAGTCCTAGGCATTTTTTGCAGGGGGAGATGCTGACCTAGTTCCAACAGTTACTCCTGAGTAGAGTGTGGTTGCCCAGAGAGGTGATCCCCATCCCTGCAGATATTCAAGATGAGGTTCAACAGGGCTCCTGGCAACCTGATCTAGCTGAGGATGTCCCTGCTGACTGCAGATGATGATCTTTGGAGGTCCCTTCCAACCCAGGTGATTGATTCTACGATATCACACTCATTGGCATTTGTACTTATCAAATTGCCTCCTCGTATCTTGAGCCTCAAGGTGACTCAGGACATTAGAGAGCCATCCTTGCTTTGGTGTGCTGGTTTTACAAGTCTTTCAACAGCTGGGAGGAACCATAAAGATGCTGCAAGATATTTTGTGCAATGGGAATGTGAGATCCCATCTTGGAAGATGCAGCACAGGAGGTTGCAGCTCAACACAAGAGGCAGCTTCTTGCCTGTGTGGGTCCCAGAGCACTGGCACAGGCTGCCCAGAGAGGTTGTGGAGTCTCCTTGTCTGGAGCCTTTCCAGGCCTGTGGGGATGTGTTGCTGTGTGCCCTGAGCTAGATTGTCTGGTCCTGCTGCGGCAGGGGGGTTGGACTCGATGATCTCTTTGGGTCCCTTCCCAACCCCTGACATCCTGTGGTGCTGTGACTCTTTTTTTGTAGTTGTAAAAACCCAGCAGGTCTCATCTGCTTCTCTAAAAAAATAGAGAACTAAAGTGAAATTACCTGGTGTGAGAGCTCAGCATCTTCCTCTCTGCTGCCACTAGAGGGACCAGCCCATTCCTGGGAATCTCAGGGCTCCTAAGGCTCCCTTGGAAGAGAATCAGAATCACTCCAGCCCTATGGCTGGACCCTGCGCCACAAGCACGGAGAGCGCAAATGGGGAGCCTCTGCANTCGAATAAACTCCAGTTACAACCCTCAAACGTGGTGAATTTCAACACTGCTGCAATTGTTCTGCTTTGCCGCTGTGTTTCCTCCCGTCGCGCCCAGGGCAGGGGAGGCCAAGCAGGAAGCAGGGATGCTGCGCTTCTATCAGCACACCCACAAAGGAGGTTTTCTAGGGGCTGAAACTCATTCTGATTGAGAGGCTATAGGATGTTTCTATTAGCTTTAAGGAACCCTGAAAATTCAATCCGGGCTGAGAAAGATCCTAAAGCACCGTTTAAATAGCCCAGAGGTCCTTTGGATTGTGGATTTCCAATCCCTCTTTCCCTTTTCTTAGCCTAACTCAACTGAAAGACTCATAATGGTGACTGCTTCCTGAGCTACTGCATTTTAAACACTTGAACAAATAATGATTGCTTTTGGGAAATACTTAGAGCAGGACAAGGGCATTCTATTGGCATGGGGAAAATGTCTTTGCAAAATGTTGGGTGCAAAAATCTTACCAATGGAACCCACCTGCCTTGCCTAAGTGGCTCAGCCTCAGACACGTTGAGCCAGCCACTGTGAGGTGCTTTCAAAGATGGGTTGCTGGTGACCACCAGTGAGAACCAGACCTGGTTTCATGACACAGAACATGACAACAACCCAAAAAAGGCCATTTTCCTAGGCAGTGAGGTAGTTTGCAGATCCAAGACTTGCCCATACACTTTCTGGGGTACACATTGTCCTTTTCTTCCCAAAGAGGAGCAGCAGCACTGACTCCTGAGGTCACAACAAAGGAGTCTACAAATCTTAACCTTAACTGAACTGCAGGTGCAAATAACATCACATTCCTAGAGACAAACTTAGAGTCAAGTGATTCCTTCCTATCCAAAAATCACAGAATAGTTTCCTTTGGAAGGAGTTTCTGAAGGCTCTGTGGTCAAACCCTTTTCTTGAAGACAGAGCCAATTTCCAAGGCAGAGCCTCTTCCACTCACACTTTGAATATTGACTTTTTCACTGCAAGGACACACTGGGGACTCATCTTTAGCTTTTCCTCTAGGACCCCCAGGTCTGTCTGCAAAGCTGCTTCTTTAACCTGTGCTGTTGCGTGGAGTTGCTCCAAACCAGGAGGCTGCAAATCCAGTTTAGCAGTTTATGCCTGCATCCACTGTTTCAGCCTAAAGAAATTTAAGCACCTTGCCCACATCTTTGACTGGAAAATGACAAATCCCTACATGCTCTTTTGTCAGACTGGCCTGTAGCTCAGCTGTTACCAGCTTAGAAAGTGGCCTCCATCAATAGTCACCCTCAGCTCTGCCTCTCCTCATCATGCACCAAACTAGGGAAACCTCATGTCATGGTTTCACCCCAGCCAAGATTTAACCACCACACAGCTTCTCACTCCCTCCACCCAGTGGGAAGAGGGAAAAATAGGGAAAAAACCTCTTGGGTTGAGATAGAGACAGTTTAATAGGACAGAAAGGAAAGAAATAGTAATGATGGTATTGATAATAATATACAAAACAAGTAATGCACGATGCAATCGCTCCCTGCTGACTGATGCCTGGTCAGTTCCCAATGGATGGATCAGTCCCCAGACAGCTTTCCCCTCAGCTTGTATACTAAGCATAACACCATACAGTAGGAGAATCTACCATACCTAACAGCTTCCAGCTCCTAGGAAGAAAATTAACTCTCTCAATCAAAACAAGGACACTTTGCTCTTCTGCATCTCGACCAGATAGCAAATGAGGGTGAGCAGAGCAAACCAACTGGAGACTTCCATCAAGGCACGGAGAGGAGAGGCAAAACCTCCTTCATCAACCACACCCCTGAGTGCCAAAACATCAAGTGGAGAAAAAAGCTGTGCTTTTCCTGCTGCTTTACTTGGTGCTTTTTCAGAGCAGCTGCAGTACCTCCCTCCATGAATGTTAGGTCACTTTAGATCTGCTTCTGTAAAAGAGGCTGAAAGCTAAAAGTGTTGTTAAAATTCTACCTCATGCCCTGTCATATCCACAGCATGTTGTTGTTGTGAGGATGACAGAGTTTGGGATTCAAAAACTGCAGATATATTTTTTTGATCCGAGTTATTTTCTTTCCCTGTGATGATTTCTTATCAGAAAGCTTAAGACAGAATCCCAGAATCCCAGCATGGTGAGGGTTAGAAGGGACCTCTGGAAGTCAGCTAGTCCAACCCCACTGTTAAAGCAGGAGCAGCCACAGAAGCTTGCCCAGGATCACAATGGCCAGGTGGGTTTGGAATCTCTCCAGGAAAGGAGATTCTGCAACCATTCTGGGCAGCCTGATCCAGGGCTCCAGCACCCTCATGGGAAAGAAGATGGAACCTCCTGAGGGCCTGTTGCACTTTGGGCACCCCTGAAAAGAGTCTAGCTCCATCCTCTCGATCCCTGTCCTTTGACAAGAATTGAGCAGATCCCCTCTCAGGCTGCTCTTCTGCAGGCTAAACAGCCTCAGGGCTCTCAGCCTTCCCTCCTCACAGAGATGCTCTCAGCATCTTTGCAGCTATTCCCTTGGTGGTTTGTGAGCACACACACACACATCTATAGGAAGCAGAAAACATTCCCCAGTCAACTTTCCTTTCTGAAAGGATTTCCCCCAGCCTTACAGAGTACCAGCATGTGCAGGGTGTTTGTCACTCAAACGTTTCCTTTCACAGCAGAGTTTGCACAACAATCTGCTCTGAAACAACTCCGCAATGTGCACTTCACTTAGTCCTGAAGTACAGGTTGGGCTATGCTTTTGGTATGAAATATTAGGTGAGCTCATGATAGTTAAATCATTCTGCTGTCATTCCAGCTCTAACTCAGGTTGGCAGAGCTCATGCTCAATGATGTCACCCTTTATACCTTGCTGCAGTTGCCAGCAAGAGCCCAGTCTCGGCATAAATTAGCTCCAGTCAATGGAAGTATTAGCATTTTACATTTTTATCTTGGAGCAGAGCTTGGATTCTCAGGTTGTTGCCTTCTCAGTGTTTCACAAACGCCCATGGGCGAGTTAAGTGGCAGCTTAAAACACACTGCAGTGACCAACTGCAGAAGTGTGGCCAAGGAAGCCAAAGGGGCTGGAGACAAAAGTACCCCTGGCAGCCAGCATGGCTCTGATAGCATCCCAAAAGCACCATTCCATTTGTAGGTTGGAAGGACTGGCACAGCCCAGCCCTGGAAGAGCAAGGGCAGCTGTAGGATGGATTTCACCCTTCTTGCACACATTAAGCCCCGTCCCACTCTGCATCAACTCCCACTGAAATAAATAACTCCAAAACTACACAACATAAATAACAGCAGGATGGGGGGGAGGGAGGTGGGTGGGTTCTGATCTCTGCATCTTCTAAAAATAGCTTCCTCTTGGCTAAGTTTTTCCTTTATGTCTTTCCTTGAGAAAGCAATGTTGAGCAGAATACTGATCAGGAATCACTAGCAGAGGCTGCTTCAGGAGTATCATTAAGAGAGAAATTTTCCCCACCACCTCCTGGTTTTTCTTTTTTTAGGCAGAGGAGAGGGTATCTTCCATCTCCTTCCTCTCAAAGGCTGGAGCAGTGACTGCCTGCTCCCTATTCCTCTTCATCCATTTGGCTCTCAAAGCTTTCTATACCCAGGACAATCAACTAGACCAAAGGTACTTGTAGGGGAACATAACCACCCTCTCCTCTCACTGCCTAAAGCCACCATGACCTGCAAAACCACTGGGACTTCATCCAGAGGTTACAAGGAGATAGGACATTGGCTGTTCTATATAGCACCCTGAGCTCCCCTGAAGGAAGGGCTTTGACAATCAAAAGACCTCATTGTCCCACAATCCAGAGTTTTCCAATTCCCTGAAACATAGTGAAATGTCGAATTTACAGATGACACCATGATGGGGGTGGGGGGTGTTGCTCTGCTTGAAGGGAGGGAGGCTCTACAGAGGATCTGGAGAGATTGGATCAATGGGATGAGGCCAACTGTACGAGGTTCAACAAGACCAAGGGCCAACACTCAAGTCCTACACTCAGGTCACAACAACTACATGAAACTGGTCTTGAGGAAGAGTGGCTGGAAAGCTCCTAGGTGAGAAAGGACCTAGGGGTGCTGGGCAACAGCCAGCTGAATGTGAGCCAACATGTGCCCAGGTGGCCAAAATGCCCAGTGGCATCCTGGCTTCAGTCAGAAAGTGCAGACAGCAGGAGCAGGACAATGACAACTCACCCTGTACTCAGCACCGTTGAGGCTGCATCTCAAGCACTGGGTTCAGTTTTGGACCCCTCAGACAAGAAGTGTTGGAGAGTGTCCAGAAAGAGCAACAAATCTGGTAAAAGGTCTAGAAATTGTGTCTTTAGAGGAGCAGCTGAGGGAACTGCTGGTGCTCAGTAAAGAGGCTCTGAGAAGACTTCCTTTCTCTCTGCGACTCCCTGAAAGGAGGTTGGAACAAGGTCAGTCTCTTCTCCCAGGTAACAAGTGTCAGGGCAAAAGGAAAGAGCCTCAGCTTTTGGTAGGGGAAGTCCTCAGCTTTTGCCAGGGGAGGTTTGGGTTGGACATAAGGAATAACCTCCCGCCCAGAATGGTTGTCAAGACCTGCAATAGGCAGGGTTGGTCTTTTTCAGCTGAAATGATTCTGTGGTTCTATGAAATGGAGGAGAAAAGCCTGTGCTAGTGGTGCTGGGATCATATAGGCTGCGGGGGAAGCGAGTGACAGGAGTCCAACACTGTGCTAAGCACACACTTACAGCCAAAGAAACGGAGAAAAGGTCAAATCCACATTCAAGGTTTATTTCAGGACCCCTTCTTCTGTCACTGCTAGGGGAGCCACAGCCCTTTCAGAAACAAGCTGTTCCTGCTATTGCTGGCTTTGGACAAAAAGCATACTGCTGCTAACCTCTTACATAAAGTGAGCAGACAAACAGCTGAATTGCTGACCCCCGATGGCCTTTTCCCTGGGATTTGTGGGTTTGCACAAAGCTGCCAACATTTTACATGCAGCCCTTGATGGAGTTTGGAATTGTGCAGGAACACTGTTTGGAGTGCACACTCTTAACCCAATTGTTTGTGTACAAATGTTCCTCCTCTCTGGTGCCAAACACTGTAGGTCTCTGGGTTATTTTATTTCCTTTTTTTTTTGTTTGTTTGTTTGTTTGTTTGTTTTAATTTTTAAGCTGCTTGGCCATACACAACTTGGGGACCCTGCACGCACCTCTGCTGCCCTTAACACGATGGTGGAAGCACAAGCCTGCAGTCAGGGATGTTCCTCTTTGCCACAGTGCATCCTCTCTTTTCAGAGCTTGGTAGATGTAAGCTCCAAAGTGGTAAAACATTTCTTGGCTAGAGACAACCAAGTTTTCTGTGGCTGATCACAAGGAGCAGCAGCAACACGCATCAGGTTTATTTTATGAGTGGGAGATATTTAGCAAGAGCAGTTGACTCAGCCTGGGTTTTGAATAAACAATTCTTCTTCCTCCTTACTTGCAAACTGATTGATTTAACAGATTTTTATTTTTTTTTTAGAGACTTCTGCTGATTGGCAACAGATAGAAAACATCCATAAGGAAGAACCATTTCCCTTGGAATGGAGAACCGGGAGCAAGCCTCGGGCACAAGTGCCAGGCTCTAGGAGGGCAGGACCTTTCCTGTACACCACAGGCTGACTTCTGCCTAGCAGCCTGCCCCTGTTTGAACAGCTAAAACTACTCAAACACAGCAGCAAGGGCAGATACTGCAGTAGAGTATTTCAAGGACCACACACTACCCATGGCCAAGGCACTGGATGTTTTCAAGCATCCCAAGGAATCCTTCATCACACCTGGGAGGGGGAGGAAGAGCGAGCAACCCACCAGCCCAACTGGTGTATTTACAGCAGTCAAGGGTGGAAGCACAGAACACCACAATACTGGAATTCAACAACAACAAAACAGCATTCAGGCCCTAACAGCCGGCACAAAAATCACCATTGTGCGTTTGGTTTCCAATCATTGGAGCTCTGGGCTACTCACAAAACTACAACATAAGACTTCTGTCCTCTGAGGCTACACCCAACCCTGCCTCTGCAGGATTTTTTTGTCTGAATGCAGAGGCACACTAATTGTTGTGAGCACACAAAGTATTACCTGGAATGACACTTCAAATGCAAATTAAAGGCTCTGCAAAATTATTGTAACGCAAGAGTACCATGGTTTATTAACAGCAGATTTGCAAGGTTAATTTTCAATTATGTATTTCTTGTTAGTTTCCTAGCTGTCTTGCTATTATTAAATTTAAAGAGGAAGATACTTTCAATGTGTCCAGCTTCTGTGGCATTATTACTGATAATTATTCCTATTTTCCAATTTGTGTTACTCTCGTGTCTTGCAAAATTCGCAATTAATGAGCAAATAATTACAGCAGCACTTACTAGAGCTGCTTTCGCTAGAGCTGTGTCAGCTTTTGCATTAGGATCCCCATTTTTCAAGGGTTTATAACTCAAGCATAAAAAATACACTCTGGGCAGAGCCTTGTCACAAGAGCTGTCTGCTGAGCATGGTTGGGCTTTTTCAGGTTTTAAATGTTTTTGAGCAGCGTTATTTGATTCACAGACTCACAGGCTCACAGATTCCCTTAAGTGAGGGAAGTTTAAAAGGAAACCTTAAGCTTCCGAGGGTGCTGAGCTACAGCTCTCCACTTTTTGATGCTCTGAAAATAAAGACCTTCTATTTTTAGGGGAAGGCATTCACCTTTAAACGTATGAAAGAAGATGCCTCAGCCATCTCCAAAGACCAGAAGCAGATTTTTAATGCCCAGTGGTCATTAGCTTTACAAAACAGACACAGAAGAGAGTCTGACACTCACAGGTGTTTGCGCTGATCCCAACCAGTTCAGCATTCACGCAGACACTCAATTAAGGCACATGAGTGGTCCTTAAGAGTCAACAGCCCCGTCCATGCTCCCCCAGACACACACACATTCACTGCCCAACAAAGAGCATCTTTTAACTCCAGTTTTAGGCAAACTCACTATTCACTGCAAACTCTTGTCCGGCGTCACAGGGTTCAGTTCCTCGGGGTGCAGAGGACCCAGCAGCCCTTAAGCTCGCAGGGCTGAAAAGGCTTAGCAGCTTCTTGAGGGGATGCTCAGCATTGTGCAGCGTCGTGTTTGGTGTCAGCACAAAACTTACCAGCAAGCTGCTGCTTCTCTTTTGTCTGGGAGAAGAAACTCCAAGGTGAAGAGCAGCAGATTCCAAAACACAGGCTTTGCTCTACGCCCTCTACACTTTGCCACCAAATACAACTGAATAGCAACAGCTCTAGAGGAAAGAGAATCTACTCCAACACATACATCTCTTTTTTTAAAAATACAATAAAATAAAATCACTTAGGCAGTACAAGAGAGCTCACCAGAACTGCTTCTTCTAAACATCATGCATCATCCAGAAAATATCCAGTCATAGAATCACAGAATGAACCAGGTTGAAAAAGACCTCTAGGATCATTGAGTTCAACCTATCACCTAACCCTTCTCATTAACTAATCCATGGCACTAAGTGCCTCATGCAGCCTCCTCTGAAACACTTCCAGGGATGAGGACTCCACCACCTCCCCAGGCAGCCCATTTCAATGCCAATCACTCTTGCCAAGAAGAACTTCTTACATCCAGCCTGAACCTGCCCTGGCACAGATTAAGTCTGTGTCCCCTCGTTCTGTTGCTGAGTGCCTGGGAGCAGAGCCCAACCCCACCTGGCTACAACCTCCCTTCAGGTAGCTGCAGAGAGCAATGAGCTCTGCCCTGAGCCTCCTCTTCTGCAGGCTGCACACCCCCAGCTCCCTCAGCCTCTCCTCTTGGGGCTGTGCTCCAGGCCCCTCCCCAGCCTTGCTGCCCTTCTCTGGACATGTTCAAGCACCTCAATATCTTTCTTAAATTGACCTCAACACTGAGTTTAATCAAAGCAAGACCACTCTATTGAGGGGAACCCGTTCTTTAATCACAGAATCAACTCAGACTCAGTCCAGAGCCGTGGCACTGGAGCCTTTTACCACAATGACTAAGGGGGTGCAGATACCTCCCTCTCACTGGTGCCATCCTCATGGCCAAGACGTATTTTACAAGGCCAAACTGTCATTAGCAAACCCACCCATAATTTGCAGCCCTCACCTTGTGCCAGCAACGCTGATATTTTTGTTTCTGCAAAGCACAGCTGCAGAGCCTGGCCCAACCACAGCTGCTGCTGTGAATCTATAACCTACCTTTGCCATTTAAACCAACTGCTCCTCCTCAGCTTAGGTGCACGTCTGTCTTCCAGGCAAATATTTTCCCCTTGCTGGCTTAGAGTCATGAGCTTCCTCAGTTGAGATTAGTCTGCTTAATCTAGTCAGAGGGATCTATATGTGCTGATACTCCTTGGTTGTTGATGGCCTCCCATTTTGACTGTAACCATGGTGCTGCTGGATTTATCATGGCTGCATGGCACAGTGTGTATCTCATTACTCTTCCCTGGCAGCTTTGTTTAGCTTTTATTTAGCTGTTAAAATATATATAGATATATAATAATTCACGTTTCTTGAGCATCTGAATTAAAGATAAAATAGAAGTATGACATGGAGAGCTGGAGATTTTATGCAAATTTATTTATAAATATAAATCACATTTAGAATGCAGACTTACACAAACGTTCTTCTACAAATTGCCCATCTTTTAAAGGAATTAGTTCTCTTTTGAAGAATAAGGCTTTAACACATTACCTCCACTGTGGCAGCACGAATGGAAACTTGGCGGAAAATCCAGAAGGGAGGTTTGGGAATTAGTTCTTTACTTTTTAAGGAATTAGTTCTTTACTTTTTGAAGAATAAGGCTTTGACACATTACCTCCATCGTGGCAACGTGAATGGAAACTTGGTGGAAACTCCAAAGTGAGATTTGGGTACCAGATCAGTTATGTGAAGGAGGATTTGGGTTTTTTTGTGGTTTTTTTTTTTTTTTTTTCACTTTTACATCACTGACTTCAAGTTGCTCCTGTGGCTTGCTCCATCAGCTGTTCCTGGCCTGGGATGAAATTGTGACTCCACTTGTCTGGGTTTGCTGGGGCCATGGTGTTCAGCTGTTGAGTGATGCCCAGGAAATGCAGCGACACCACGAGTCTGCCTCGCAGTGCTCACATCACACACCCAGCCCAAGCTCCTGGTGCCAAAGCTGTGCAATGCCAATGTCCCAGGTTAAGGTTTCTGGGAGAGTTCAGCCACTTGCATCTCCTTCCAATATACCCAAGCATCATAAATCCAGGTGGGCTTTATTGTCTTTGGGGATTTCAGACTGGCATAGAAGATATTTTTTCGGAGTGGAACACAAGCAATGGGGAGGTTCTGACTATAAAGCTGCTTTGAGCAAATAACCTAACAGTGGCCATTATGATTTTGAAAGGATTGTAGATCTTGAATACAAATAAAACTTTCTTTTAAACCTTTAGACAGTTTCCCTCAGCTATAACCTCAGGCTTTTCCTTTTAGCTCCTTCTGCTGCTTGGTTATTTTAACATTGCCTTCTTTTACCCAAGGTCTCTGTGTTATGTATATGGGGGAAAAAAAAATAGTGGTTGTTTTCTTGATTTCCCAATAAAATAATCCAGATGAGGCCTCAGTTTTGATGAACAAATTCAGTGCAACATTCTTTCTACTTGATGGAAAGAAAATCCAAACCAGCTCAGAAATCTCCACGCTTCCCATCCTTCTGCCACACTCAATTCTCCACTGTGCAGTCCTCTTCCCATTGCACCTTCAAAAAAATAATTTAAAAAAAAAAAAGTGTGGAGAATTGCTTCCTAAGGGAAGAAAAAAAAAAAAAAAAGCATACAAATATTAAGTGCCAATGCTCTGCTTTTTCTTTTCCTTAGATCTTCTTCCATGCTGAGGCCAAATACAAGCCTTGAATCAAAAGTAACAGATAAAACGACTTCTCCTCCAGCCAGAGAGCACTTCTGGAGGGGGTTTGCTACCTGGACCTGTGTAATCTACACCACCCAAATTTCTGAGCTCACTAAGCTACGTATAAAGGCACCCAGCTGCATTTTGCTAAGTCTTGCAGAGCACATGTAAACAAAGTCAGCTTTCGCCTCAGTTGCATTAAAGTAGTTATTTAAGCACTTTGTACTGACTGAGGTGCAGTTTAGCTCTGCTTCCCTGCACTGCTGAGCTCTCTGGGCTCACAGCTGGGGTGAACCACAGGACAAAACCTTTCCCCAGTTGAATTTCTCCTGCCTGCCACTTTGGGGGGGAGCACAGGAAGCAAACATCTGCCCACAGAGCACCTCAGGAACCCTCTGAACTTCAAAGGGAAATTTTAATTATAGATTTGGGCATTCAGCACCTGGCAGGCTGATCTGGCCACCCACACCTCCGAGGATTTTCTAAGAGTAGAAAACTCAGGTCCCCTCATGGCTGTAATCACAGAAGCAACTGCTTCAGGGGGCATCCCTGGTAAAAAACGATACCACAGTTCTGCAGCCAGTGATAGAGCTGGGAGGGCAAGGAACATAGGCTGAGGGAAATTTTGCCTTTCAAATTGTAATCACTTGTTTTAAATTTGGTCTTTTGAGTTTCACCTGCTGAGAAACTGCACGGGGAAGAAACTGCAAGTTTGTAATGGAAAATATTCATCAAATGATCTTCTGGAACTTACCAGGTTAGAAGCTTTCAGTTGGTGTTTTTATTACCATAAAAATCCCTTGGAAGAATCACAGGTTTTGGTCAAGTCTGATGGAACCACCTAAGCCACAATTCTGGTGGACTAAACCTGATGACATATTTCTAACTTCATACATTTAGTTTCTAGAATCACAGAATGGTTTGGGGGGTGGGAAGGAACCTTTCAAGGTCACCTAGTCCAACCCCCCCTGCAGTCAGCAGGGACATCTTCAAGTATAGCAGGTTGCTCAGAGCTCCGAACAACCTGACCTGCAATGTTTCCAGGGATCTACCACCTTCCTAGGCAACCTGGGCCAGTGACTCACCAACCCACTGTTCCTGATCCAGGCCAGGATGCCATTGGCCTTCTTGGCCACCTGGGCACACTGCTGGCTCATGTTCAGGTCCTATCTACCAGCACTCTCAGGTCCCTCTCTGCCTGGCTGCTCTCCAGCCACTCTGTCCCCAGCCTGTAGCACTGCCTGGCGTTGTGAAATCATTAAGTCCAACCCTCCTGCCAAAAGCATCCAGGGTAGTCCACACAGGAATGCATCCAAGCAGGTTTAGAAAGTCTCCAGAGAAGGAGGCTTCACAACCTCTATGGGCAGCCTTCTCCAGAGCTCCATCACCCTCACTGTACTGAAGTTTCTTCTCATGTTGAGGAACCTTCTCTGTTCCAGTTTGTATCCATTCATAGAAGATGACTTCCTCTGTAAGTTTTGTCTGTCAGAAGTGCAATACCTTTTCCAGCCAATTCTTGCTCTGCCAGCATACCCAGGAGCTAATGTGGTAGTGTGGGCATAACATTCCCCAGCAGAGCATTCATCTTGATATTTGCAGGGTAGTAACATCTACTGTGAAGAGCAGGAGTGATGGCTACGGCTGTTCAGCTTTGCATCCTGGCTGGTGCAGGACCAAACATATTCTTGAGGGCATCTGAACAGTGGGAGGGAGAAAAAAGATGAAGACATGAGAAAA
>VWZI01008677.1:2832062-2853284 GCA_013396835.1 Psilopogon haemacephalus | reverse complement strand
AAATTCTTACCCAAAAAAAAAAAAAAAAAAAAAAACCATGAAAAAAGAGCACCAAGTAATTTCAGTTCCCTAAAACACATCAAATGCAGCACGCAGGTATGTAAATGGGAAACACCATAACTGTAATTTGCCCATTTAGAGCCTGATCTAAAGGCTGTAAAAGTTAATTTGAAATCTTTTCATTGATTTTAATGGCCTTTAGATCAGGCCAGTATTATTCAGTGCCAACCATGTTTGTTTCAGTGCAGTAGTGTGTTTGTCCAAAAGGTGAGTGATGTGGATTCTAACACAGGCAGATCCACTGCTCCCTGTCCAAAAGCAGAGCCTGTGAAATTTACTGACTTCAGCAGCAGATGCAAAATCCAAAACCCTGAAACAAAGCGACAAATAATGATTAGGCCTCTTTAAAAGTGAGAGAAAAAAAAAAAATGAGGAGGCCTTCTTCTCATTACTTACTAACACACTCTACATGTATTTATGGCGTCATAAAATCCAAATGGAATTTCTTGCCATTCCTCATTTTTTGTCTGCAGCATTTCAACAACAACAACAAATAATAGAAAAAGACACAGAAATTATTCAAAACCTCTTTCCTAATTTGAGGAGAGAGAGTAAAAAACAAAAACAAAAAACAACAACCCCCTGTTTCAACCCAAGCTCAGCAAGGGATAACAGCATTACAGTCACTGCATGGAGAATTTAGCCACTCATAATTCTAAATCCTTCTCCAAAGCTTTATTGCTGTAAGGTGGCTGATACCAACCCCTAACACAACAGGGCTCCCGTAGCATTAACCGTGAGAGATAGGCTTCCCGAAAGAAACTATAGCAAAGTAATTGTAAATCTCTAATGATGCATAAAGCCGAGCTGAATTGGCCCTGAATTCTCAGCATAAAAGAAATGAACCATCAGAGGAACCAATTCTGGTAGCAGTATAACATACCCCGGTGTGGAGACTGTTTATGGTGTTTGCTGCAGTGGAAATATTCTCACTAATATGCAAGCAATAGGAATTCATTAAAAATGCCTGAATGTTGCAACTTCTCATGATGCCATGTGTGACATTAAAAACAAATCATTAGCCAAAAAGAAAACCTCATCTGGACCAAACCAATTCAGCATCTTTCTCAGTCACAGCTGGTTTTCCGTGCAGGAAATCCAGCACGTCCTGCGTGGTTTTAAACCCAGCTTGTGAAACCTTCAGGCTGGTTTTATGCACCTCACTAGGCTGGGCTGGAGCTGTGCCCCACCATGAGTGTCCTCCAGATACCCAGCTGAACCTGGACTGACTTCTTGCCAAGAATCACAGAGTTGTTTAGGCTGGAAAAGACCTTTCGGATCAGTGAGTTCAACCATTGACCTGACAGCACCAAGTCCACCACCGAACTCTCTAAGCACCATGTCTACACATCTCTTCAATACCTCCAGGGATTCAGCCACTTTCCTGAGCAGCCTGTCCCAGGGCTTGACAACTCTTTCAGAGAATAAGTTGTTCCTCATATCCAACCTAAACCTCTTCTGGCACAACCTGAGTCATCCTATCATTCCCTGTGCAGCAGCAGAAGCCAACACCCATCTCACTGCCACATCCTTTCACACAGCTGTACCGAGTGAGGTCTCCTCTCAGCCTGCTTTTCTCCAAACTGGGCTGCTCCAGTATCCTCACAGCACTTGTTCTCTAGACCCTTCTCTGGGGGCTTTGTAGCCTTTTGCTGAACCCACTGCAGCCAAGGTAGAGAGTCCCACAGCTAACGGCAGCATTCAGGAAGAGCAGCCCAAAACCTCTTCCCCCTCCCACGCTTTGCTCAAGAGGAGAGCTGTGCTGGGACCTCCAGTGGTGGCTTTTAAGGGTGCAGAGCCGCAGCCATACAGCAGTAGGACAGAGAAAGCGTTGGGACAGGGCTGTCCCTGCTGGCATACCAACATAAAAGCCAAGCCTCCCATTTTCATAGAAGGTTTAGTCAATTCCCACTGGATAAGCACCTAATAAAATATTTAAATCCATAATTAACAACACCATTTAATTAATTAATGATACAACCCACAAACTCTTAACGATGAGGCCAACTCATTCCATAAACCACAATGCACAAAGCCTGGACCTACACCCATTAATCCATCACTGTCCAGAGGCAGCCTGCTCCAGAAGCAGATCAGATTGATTATCTGAGAGACCAGGAACCACTTACTCATGCACAAATGAGCACAGCTCGTGCTGAGGTCATGCAGGTTTCCCCAGGAGCTTCAACCTGGCCCCAGACATGGTTGCTTTTGAGACAAGAAGCCAGTCTCGCTTTCACGTCTAGAAGATCTCTGCCTGTTGGGGGCTTTTTTTTTCTGTGACACTGCCAAGAGGTATTGCATGGGATGATGCTTTTCTAGCACCAGGGCATCTGTCCACTGAGAACTAGATTGACAAGGCTGAAACGGTTGGGTTTGTTTGCTTTAGCATTTCACAACTCTAAGAGCCAGACATCTGAGAGCTCGGATACATCCTTGCACGGTGTCAAAATCGGCAGAGGCACAGATTTGAAATCTGCATACGTGGGCAAAAATAGGGCATATCTGAAATTAATTACAATTTCTAGGCATTACCTAGAGAACAATATTTATCTGTAATAGGCATGCATCAATGTATATCACATTCAGTGCACGGCTTTTAGTCAAGCTGCACTTCTCGAGTCATGTGTGTAGGACTCTGAAGCTTAGCAATGAATTTTCATTTTACAAAACATTTGAAAGAATTCTTTCATGGGTTAAAAAAAAAACCAGAAGAAGAAGAAGAAGAAGAAGAAAAAAATAAGATAAAGAAAGCAAAAAATATGGGAAAAGAAGGAAGAAAAAAAAGAAAAAAAGCAGAAGAAACAAGAAGGAGAAACAAGAAGGAAAAAAAGAAGAAAAAAATGAAGGAAAAACAAAGGAAAAATTAAGGAAAAATGAAGGGGAAAAAGAACCAAAAAAAGAACAGGAAAAAAGATGGAAAAAAGAAGGACAAAAGAAAGGGAAAAAGAGGGGGGAAAAAAAGAAGGGGAAAAAAGAAGGGGAAAAAAGAAGGGGAAAAAAGAAGGGGAAAAAAGAAGGGGAAAAAAGAAGGGGAAAAAAGAAGAGGAAAAAAGAAGGGGAAAAAAGAAGTGAGAAAAAAGACAGAAAAAAAGAAGATGAAAAAAAGAAGGAAAAAAGAAAAAAGTAAAAAAGAAAAAAGTAAAAAAGAAGGAAAGAAGGAAAAATAAAAGAAGGAAAAAATAAGGCAAGAAAAAGAAGAGGGAAAGGGTGGGGGGGAAGGAAAAAATAAGGGAAAAATAAAAGGGAAAAAAAGAAGCAAATGTCACCAATTTAAAGTCAAACTAAACTGAAATTAAATGACAGTGACCCACTGGGGCTGTCTATGCTTGCAACTATCAGTACCACAGACTACACATGCAGTATAAAACATATCATAATTATGTATAGGTGTCACAGCCTTATCTGTAATCCCCATGGAAATTAGGGGAAGAAAAGGTAAAGAAATTTTGTGAGGGTTTAAAAAAAAAAAGAAAACCCAAACACAAAACCCCCAGCATTGATCTGACTCTGTTCCCGCTGTGGTTAATGGAATTTTTAACACTGGCAGCAGCAGAAAAAGTTAGGATAAGGATAAAAGGGGAAGAAATGAAGGTTCCCTATTAAATATCCTCCTTGTACATATGTGTAGCAATAAAGGAATGGAGAAAGTGATGAGAGAGGGGAAAACTGCTGCAGGCATAAGAGACATGAGAACTAATCCACACTGTTAGAACCTTCATTCTCTTTGGTGAACTGCTGGCACCGTGAGCACCTTTTTTATTTGCTTGTGAGCGGAGGGTCCTTACCCTGTGAGCCATTCTTATGGCAGTTCATTTTGGAGAGAAGTTCAACCTACTTGACCCTTTGCCCTGAGGACCTCCCAGCAGTGTGTGCTCTCTAAGATACTCCATCTGACACCTCTATATACCAAAGTACCTCCATTTTTCCCAATCAAATCAGAACAACTCTAATTAAATTTAAACGAGAAGCTAAAGTGAGATGAATGGTTTATAGGTGCTTCATGCTTCCTTACATTGATTAATAGATAAAGAATCTGCACCTCCACCAAATTAGTTGACAAACTCTGCTGTAATTTATTCCTTGTACATGATGATCTGTAAGCACAGCACACTCCAGGCGGGACTGAGCTCCAGTTTCCTCTAAATATATTTTGTGCTGGTTGGCTGCACCCACCAGGTATTTATATTCCACAAATCTTGTCTTGGTATTCAAAGTTCCTCAACGTGGTTTGTTTTTTGTTTTGTTTGGGTTTTTTTTGTCTTAAGTGAAAGTGGCAGCAGTTATTCTTGCACACAACACCCTGATTTGTGGATCAGCTTTGCGGTGCAGGCAGGTGCGTTGGACCATGCTATTTCTTGGTGCCCAAAGAACTGCTCTGCTGGGTTTTAGCTTTCTTTTGCTTTCCCCTGATGTTGTCCTGTATGTTCAGAGTCACAGAATTATCCAGGTTGGAAAAGACCTCTAAGATCATCCAGTCCAACCTATCACCTAACCCTTCTAATTAACTAATCCATGGCACTAAGTGCCTCATGCAGCCTCCTCTGAAACACCTCCAGGGATGGTGACTCCACCAACTCCCCGGGCAGCCCATTCCAATGCCAATCACTCTTGCCATGAAGAACTTCTTCCTAACATCCAGCCTGAACCTGTCCTGGCATAGCTTGAGGCTCAGTCCTCTTGTTCTGTCCCTGGATGCCTGGCAGAGGAGCCCAACCCCTGCCTGGCTATAGTCTCCTTTCAGGCAGTTGTAGAGAGCAGTGAGGTCTGCCCTGAGCCTCCTTTTCTGCAGGCTGCACACCCCCAGCTCCCTCAGCCTCTCCTCTTGGGGCTGTGCTCCAGGCCCCTCCCCAGCCTTGCTGCCCTTCTTTGGACACCTTCCAGCACCTCAACATCTCTCTTGAATTGAGGGGCCCAAAACTGGTCACAGTACTCAAGGTGTGGCCTGACCAGTGCTGAGCACAGGGGAAAAATGACCTCCCTGGTCCTGCTGGCCACACTGTTCCTGATCCAGGCCAGGATGCCGTTGGCCTTATTGGCCACCTGGGCACACTTCTGGCTCATGTCCAGCTGTTGACCAGCACCCCCAGGTCCCTCTCTGCCCGGCTGCTCTCTAAGTGAGCAGCAAATCACAAAAGGTTAGGGGTTGGAAGGGACCTCTGGAGATCTCCCAGTCCAGCCCCACTGCTAAAGCAGATAAATGTAATTTTCTTTCATATACAGAAGATACTTTGCTAGAGGCATGAATTTGCCACTTCAAAATCAGACTCTTTACCACCAAAGCTAATCCAGACAATACCTGCCTGCTTCTAAAGCACAGCATTCCAAGAAGGCTGCACACCAGGGGCTGTGCCAGGGACTGCTGGCCAGCATCAAGCCCAACTCATCACGGACTAGGTTGGAGCCATCCAGAGGTCAGGCCCAGCTTTGAGAGGTGGCAATGGCTGAGCTTATTTTTAAAGAGTTTGCTTTTGATGAGTAATTCAGTTCAAGTCAGGGTAGGGACCAGCAGCTGGCAAGAGATGTATCTATATGGGGTTTAATCTGATTCACCAATTACTTTGCAGTTGAAATTTTGCAAGGGGCGTCCAGCCCTGGAGATGGATATCCCCGTGTCGGGAAAATGGAAATCAATAAATCTATTCAGGAAAAACATAATTTCATTTTGCTTCTTAACTAGAAATTGAGATACACACATTTCTCCCTTCCCAGTCCTCCCTGACTTAAACATATCCTGTGTTATATAAGTAATTGTTTTGAACCCACTCTAGGACACAGTCAGAGACATGACTCCAATAACACATTATCAGTAAAACAAAGCAAAACAGTTTGATGTCCCTGCTGGGTTTGTATATACACTCTTAAATGAGCAGATTCTCTCATTATTCACCCTGATCTGGTCATTGTATGCTTAGCCACAGCTGTCACAACAGGTGCCTGAGTGTCCTCCTGCTTCATGGCACCGTGTTTTCTCGCCAGAGTTTGTTGTCAAATTCCTCTGCTGCCTTTCTCTGGTGGCTTTGCTGTTCCATCTCCAGATCTTCCCAAATTCAACCTGACAGTTACTTTTGCAATCATTAAGGGCTTGCTGAATCTTGATACAACAGTCCCTCACTTTGGGCATCAGTTCTTCTTTGCAAATTGATTTTCTTCATTCCATTGGCAGAAACCAGTTCATCCATCAGCTTTAGCCATGCTCTTCTTGCCTGGAATTTTGTCCTCCTCTCTCACTGCTTCCAGTGGCCACTTCAAACTGGAATGCACAACAGCATGCTGCAGAATACAGTCTGGGACTACACATCAGTTAGAGGCTCATCCCTCCTGTGTCAAACAACAGCCAGAGTTTGCAGTAAGTGAGTTGAGGATTTACAGATCAGTTCTTGCCCAGCATTGCAGAATCATAGAACAGTTTTGGTTGGCAGAGACCTTCGAGATCATCAAGTCCAGCCACTAAGCCAGCACAGCCAAGTCACCACTAAACCATGGCCCTCAGCACCACATCTACACAGCTCTTTCAATCCCTCCAGGGATGGGAACTCCACCACTTCCCGAGCAGCCTGTTCCAGGGCTCAACAACTGTTTAAGGGAAGAAAATTTTCCTGCTATCTGACCTAAACCTTTGACGTGAAGATTCTTTGTAATTAACATTTATGCCTCAGGATACTACCTTTCCACTTTTGTTTCTCTCCAGCATTCTTCAACAGTGGTTGGGGGGTTCCCAAAACAAAGCATAGATCTGCCCTTTTCCTGTTCCACTCTTTTTGCTGCAGGTTTATGCCCTGCATTTTCCCCACTGAGCTTAGCACTCATTGCTAATATTTTACTGCTGAAAATCCTGCAGGTTCTGAAATTATCAGCACTGTACTACTGTGCACTAGCAAAGTTTATCTGATACAACAGCATATCAAACACTTTTAGTTCTGTACCAATTGTTCTCTTAGCTGGAAGCAAGTCCCCTCTGATATTAAAGAGCCTCCAAAAGAAACTATTTTATATGAATTATTTTTTTCTTTTTTTGCTATTGGCTTCAAGGAATACAGTGTAAGTTGAGGGCAAAACGTACACAATTCAACCTCTTTCCTGCTTTGTAGAGATCACCATTTAGGGCCTGATTTCCAAAGGGCTATAATCCATCTGTCCCCCTGAATTGCAGGGGCTGGTGGGGGAGAAACCAGACCAAAAGCCAGCTATGTAACCTGTATCAGTCCCTGGAAGCACTGAAAATACTGGTCCAAAAATAACAAGGCAAAAGCTTTCTATAACTTTACTGCAATAAAATTAGAGAGGAGCAAGGAAAATACCCAGCCCTTGCTTCACAGGACAGAAAGATTCAGTCCAGTACCAGTTACTTTATCTTCTAAGCATCTATAGTCTAAGCCCTCACAGATAGGAGTTCAGAGATCTCAAGTTTCCTCCATTTGGGATTGAAATCTACTTCTTCCTAAATTCCCCTTTCAGTGCTGCCCCACCCCCTGCCCTACAGCACAGTGTCACAGCATCCCTGGCTTGCAGCTGACCATTTAGCTAAGCTGCAACAGGAGCAGCTCCTCTACTCTGCCGTGGTGTAAACCTGCCCGAACGCAGGGACATATTGATCTTAAAAGAAACATAAATCCACAACAGAAGAGAGGAAACTACCAGAGGCAAACAGTGATTTGAGGGGGGGGTATAAAGCAGGAGTGAAAGCCGGTGTACTGTAAAACCAGCAGCGCAAAGAATGCCAAGGAAAGGAGCTTAGCCACAGGGTTTTTTTGTTAACCTTGTTCTAATTGCTTTAATTTATGGCTTTACTTAACTTTCTCCAAAAAAAAAAAAAAAAAAGGTTGGGCAGAATAAAAGAAAGTTTGATTGCAGGAGTTGGACTCTCCGTTGTCCCTGGCGTTTCTATAGCCGTAAAAGCCTCGCGTTCCGTATTATTAACCTCTCTCTATTCAAGGACCCGGCAAAGGCAGCTGTGTCAGCTACCCAACCTGAAGTTCAGGACCTTTATGGGTGAGGTGACATTTTAGAGGATAATAACTACACAAAAATCCTTATCAAAGATTGTCAGAGAGTTGGAATTACCAGCGGTTATCAGTCAATAATTGTTAGAGTAACTGATGGGTGAGCGGTAACCCTTCACAGGCAATTCTTCTGTGGGAATGAGAAAAGCAGCTGGAAGGAATTCATAACAAGAACCTCACAGAGCTCAGAGAGATGTGATGTATAAACAGATTATTATTTCCTGTGGATACTGATGATAAATGGACTGGATTGGGTATGTCTGGGAAATATCACCGCACTCTAAGCCATCTGAACTCCCTGTGGCTCAAGGTAAAAACCTCTCCTGTAACCCACGAGAGCTCAGCAGAAAGAGAGCACTAAATATCTGGGTCACTAGAAATATAAAAGTTGAGCATTCCCCTTGCACACTTTCCATTTAATCCATCTTTCCTGCGGGTTTTCAGTGTAATGAGACATTGATTATTGCAAGGAGTGCTGCGTAGCATAAATTAATTCGTGTAAGAGAAACAGAGAGAAGTCCTAAGTAGCCAGATAAAGAAAATGCAAAGCCTGATGGTCATCTGGTTGCCAGTCAGCCCCAAGGGATTCCCTTACCTGTAAATCATTTACTCAGTGAATACTGCTAATACCTGCACTTCTCTTCCCACACCTTTACCTGCACCTACAGCCCTTGTAGTGGTTTAGCAGTTACCTGCCCCCCCACCCTTTGACATAACCCAGGCTAGAACTCAGAACGGCTGGAAGTTGGTAAATGAAGCTTTATATTTACAGCAATGCTCAATATACAAGCAAATATTTACAATGTATAACAGATATCTACAGTGAAAAGGTGATACAGAAACACCACAGCCCTCCCAGAGATCAAAATCCCTAAGAGGGGTTTTCCAACCACCCTTACCACCTTTCCCCCCTTCTCCAATCTTATCTCACTCTCTGTTGATGCAGCAGATAGGCAAAAGCAGATCAGGCAGAGGGCTTAGCAGTAGAAAAGAAGTTAGTGGAATTATTGAAAATCAGCTACTATAGGCAGGGAAATGGAGCCATGCAAAAGAAAACAGCCACAGCCCAGAAAGGCCTGGAGCAGTCTGACTTATCTATATTTGGGTTACAACTCTTAATTTTTTTTTTTCTTTCTCAGTAAAGCTGTGAGTGGAGTAGCATCATCTGTTTTCCTCTCCCAGCCTATAGTCTAATTTTCTCACTCAAATCCTCCAATTAGTTCAAACCAGCACAAAATATGAAATATGAAGAAAGAAGACTGAGAGAGAATCTGCTCCCACTCGAGTTTAGTAAGGCTGATATTTGGAGAAGCTGGTTGTATCCAGGAAATTCATCTTAAACCACTTTTATGGGCATGGGCCAGGTCTAAAGATATTACCTGGCTTTTCACGGTGCTTCCAGAAAGATTAAATGCTAATGAGAAAGACACTGAAACAAGAAATATGCTCAATGCAAAGATGAAAAAGGAGCCACCTTCCTCCTTGGCACAACTCTGCTTCTTCTTTAGCTGAAGTCATATCAAGTATATATCAATTTATTTATAGAGAACATAGTTTACCCAGTAAGTCAGTGGGAAAAAAAAAAAAAAAAAGTAAGTTTACAGCTGGCCATCAAGAGTTACACACAAGGGAAAATCACACTAAAGAAAAAATATGATTCCTCATCAACTTATCCTGAGACCAGACACAGACAGACACAGGAGAAGGTGGGGTTCTAGTTTATGAAGATCCCAAATTCCCTGCAGCGTTAAACTGTATAAATCCAGAGGAAGTGGTGTCTTGTATTTTAACTGTACGTGGAGCAGCAGCCTACGTGCATATCTTAGCTCCTTTGATGGTTTTCAGCATGGAGAAGTGTTCCCATCGTGCTGTGAGGCTATTTATTTGCACTGCTCTCATTTTATCTCTGTGAGACATGCCCTTTACTCTCCACAACCTTGGAAACCGAATTTTAGATGTTTGCCAGAAACATGCCACGAAGATCCAAGGAAGGAAAAGGTAACCACCGCCTCAATTTGCAAATACAGATTTCTTCCATTCATACCACAGAGAAAGAGAACAAGAAAATAACACCTTCATGTAGGAAAATATTCATAGAAAGCACAATCCGAGCATGGAGAAATGCTGAATTCAAGAAATAAATTAGTCTTTTATAATATGCACTCAGATTGAGCCCAGAATGTGCTATTAACTCATTTTATACTGCCAGTCTCTAGGGGCAAGAGCCACATCTTCCACCTACAGGGCTTGTACAGTCAAATTAAAGTCCATTAATGGTACTCATCGAGGACTAAAGGACTATAAGGTGGCATTTTCAAGCAAACTCTGAGCCCTTGGCACTGAGAGCATTGGACAAAACAGTATCATAGAATTCTAGAGCAATTTGAGTGGGAAGGGATCTTTGAAGTCCATCTAGTCCAACTCTCCTGCAATGGGGGAAGACATCTTTAACTAGAGCAGGTTGCTTCCTATCCAACCTAACTGAAATATTACCAGGAATGGAGCATCTACCATCTCTCTGGGCAACCTGAGTCTCCCCATCCACATCATAAAAAATGTCTTCCTTAGATTTGTTCTGAACTTCTGAGAGTCTCAACCCTAATCAAAATATATACCTGCATGAATTTTTAGCAACATGTTCTGCCTGCTCCTTTGTTCTATTGACAAAGAATTCAAACATATTCCTTAAAAGGTTCAGCAAATTTTGTTACAGACAACAGTTCTGTTGTCTGTAAGGAACACATCTGTTGTTCCTTAAGGGTGTCCCACCTGCAGCCATACAGAATCCAGATCTCTAGTTTATACCATAGAATCAGAGAATGGTCTGGGATGGAAGTGACCTCCAAAAGTCATCCAGTCCAACCCTTTCTACAGTGAGCAGGGACATGCTCCACTTGATCAGGTTGCTCAGAGCCTTGTCCAGCCTGACCTTGAATATCTCCAGGGATGGCTCCTCAACTACTTCCCTGGGCAAACTGTTCTAGTGCCCTCATCTTGTTTGTGATTAAGCAAGCTGGCAAGCAGAAAGGACTGGTTGCAAAAGGTCTGAAAGCACAACATCATAGAATGTTTTGGTTGGAAGAGATCTTTAAGATCATCAAGTCCAACCATTAACTCAGCACTGTCAGGTCACCAACAAACCACATTTACACAGCTTTATCCTGCATCCAGGGCTTCACAGCCCTCTGGGGGGAGAAATTCTTCCCAATATCCAACCAAATCCTCTCCTGGCACAACTTGAGGCTGTTTCTTTTTGTTACTAGGGAGAAGAGAGTGACCCCCCATGTGCTCCAACCTCCCTTCAGGGAGATGTAGAGAGCAAGAAGGTGTCCCCTCAGCCTCCTCTTCTCCAGAGTGAACAACCCCAGAACAGGCTAACTTCCGTTTGTGCAAGACCCTTCCTGCTGTAATGAACTTCAGAGTTCTCAGGCTAAAGCAGAATTCCCTGACTCGAAATAGGGTGCCTGAAACAGAGCAAGGAGTCCTTTCCCTCCCTGGAGAGCACTGCTTTTCCAGACAAATGGGTGGATCATAACAAGCCATTGTGCATTATTTTCTGTCTTCAATGACCTAGTTCCCATGCTGTCTGTAATACTGAAATGGGAAGCAGAAGCTTGGGGGCAGATCTTCAGCTGCAGAAATTCAGCCCTCTTCGCTGTGTCAGCACACAGCAGGCAGAGAGCATCTCTCAGTCAACACTCAAAACCCAGAAAGTTTCATTTCTTGGCTTGATTAAAATAAAAGAGAGGGAGAGAGAGAGAGAGAGAGAGAGAGAGAGAGAGAGAGATGCCTTTTCAACATCAACAGGTGAGTAGGAACATTTTTACAGACCTGAGTTTTGGGGGTGATTTCAGTGGCAGAAATTTGCTTAATGACTCAAGATGCTGGGATGCATTTCTGAGCCAAATGCCTAGCTCCTAATTTTTGACCTGGGACTTATTTTATGACAAAGTTCTGTTGATATAGTCCTTTTTTTTTTTTTTTTTTAATCTCCAGATTTGTTTGATTATTACAATTAAGATAAGCATGTCATGAGAACATTCACCAAAAGAGCTTCTTTCTGCCTTATCATTATCCTGGCAAAGTGTACTTTACTTCCTTAAAACTGCCTGTGCTGTGGAGCGATGATTCCTGTGATGACTTACAAACAATGTATTTATACATCACTTAAATCACACGTTATAATTTATAGGTTAGTTGCTCTGTTTTGGTGTCAGTCAAAACTGGAAGCTGTGTGGCAGAGCTGAGATTAGGAGAAAGATGATTTTTTTTTTTTTTTTTGTCGTGGTAAGCTCTAATAAAATAATGATGACTTTATAAGAGCTATTGCAGAACAAGCTGTCAGCTAATAATAAGCTTGCTCCTGTTTGTTTAAATGCTTCGTCTTGTGCTTGTTTGGGGGAAAACTTAATCATTACAGCACAGTTAAACTGTAATGGGTGAGTCTGCACTGGCACTGAGCTGCAGCTCTACCAGATCAGTGAAGAGTGGACATTGAGGTTTCAGCCTGGTTTTGTTGCAGCACACACTGCCTTCTGGAGAGGGGTTTGATGTTTTCCCAAATAACTCCTGTGAGATTGGCAAGGTGAAGGTGAGTGCCCGAGCCCTGTCCCAGCACAGCCACAGGGCTGCTTCAGAACAAGCACTGCCTTTGCAGATGCATCAGTACTGATGTGCTGGCTCAGCACAGGCAAGGGCACACACAGCAGCCAAGTGGGAAGGCAGAAAAGCCCTGAAATTTCCTCCCAGGTCTGTCTTGCCCCTACCACACCAGGCTGAAAGCTCCGAAAGCTTCCAGTAGTCCCCAGAGGGATGAGAAATGCTACATTGTCTCCATATAAAAATTATTCCAGAGGACAAACTCTCCAGCATTGTGCTCCCCAAAACACAATGATGTGCTCTGACCCCAGAGGAGTGTGGCCAGCCTGAGGGTTCCACTCAAAAGCCTCACGGAGAAGGGGACAAAGCACAAATCATTGACCCCTGGAGCCTGCACAAACACAACAGCTACTCTCTGCTTGCTGCCCCTGCCAGCATGGTTAAATGCTGACACTACTCACTGCCTCCTCATCCACGGCAGACCTCTGGCAGCTGTTGATAAATGCAGTTTCATGATGGGCTGTGTTAGACCACAGATATTTGTACTTGGATAGCTGCCTCCTGCTGTGACCCATCCAGCCATGGCCATATGTACCAGTCGGTGCCTCGCTGGCTACATGTGCAGGTGGCCCTTCGGTCAGATCTGGCAGCAGCAGTACCCAGCAGCTCTCCACACTGAGTAGAGTTCCATCCATAAATCATGTGCTACCACACCTGGTTTTGGGAACCTGGAGGCTGTCCAGCTGGGCCATGGGCACAGACCTCCTCCGCCTCTTACTATTGTGTGGTGGGCAGCAGTAACAAAGCGGTTTGGGGAGGAAGCTAAATGTTCTCCATGGTAAAAGCAGGCTCTGAGAGCAATGCAAGGACACCAGCTAAAATCATCTCAAGTCCTGAAAGACTTTTCACCACCCTTAGAGAAAGCAAAGGGGAACAGGTTTACCTCATCTGTCAGACACCAGCTAAAATCATTTACAGTTCTGAAAGACTTTTCACCACCCTTTAAGGAAGCAAAGGGGAATGGGTTTACCTCACCTGGCATCAGCCTTTCTGCACAGAGAAACCCGTGTGCTCCAAAAAGCAAACCTTCCCCTTACAAAGGAAACACCTCTCACACTCACCTACTGAAAGGAGGTTGTAGTGAGGTGTGAGTCAGCCTCTTCTCCCAAGGAACAAGAGGAAACAGCCCCGAGGTGCACCAGAGGAGACTTAGGTTGGACACAAGGAACAATTCCTTTCCCAGAAGGATTGTCAAGCTCTGGAAGAGGCTGTCCAGGAAAGTGGTAGACTTGCCATCCCTGGAGGGATTGAAAAGATGGACAGATGTACTGCTTGTACTGCTGAGGGTTTAGTGGTGGACCTGGCAGTGCTGGTTTAATGGTTGGACCTGATGATCTTAAAGGTCTTATCCAACCAAACTAGTTCTCTGCTTCCATCATTTTTGCTGCCCTAGAGCAAGCTGCCATTGCTGCTTTCCCGCAGGATGGAGCAGCTTGGTCTATGTGATTTAGAAATATAATTTGCCTGCTTTCCCCCAGATGGCAAACTCCTCTGTTTCTGCCACCACTAAACATACAAATAAATCATCAAGATATGATCCACTAACATATTCAAAATGATGTTTGGCCTGGATTTTTTTTTTCTTTTTAGCTTCAAACATCAATTTCATTTTGCAATGAATACAGGCTTCAGCTCATAACATTCCATTTTTCATACACTTAGCAAAATTGCTTAACTGATACTTTTTTCCTTTTTTTTTTTTTCCCTTCCTTTTCCAAAATAGCTTTATTTCTACCCTAAAAAACATGCAAATCAAAGACTGGCACTTATATAATGCACAGCATTCCCTACTGTTGGTTCCATTGCTGTGTTATAAAATATTCATCATATCTACTTTTTTTTTTTTCTGTACAATATGAATTTGACATCCCAACTTTTTTGTTTGTTTGTTTGTTTTTTTAATGAAAATCACATTAAGATACACAGGCATCATTTTCCAGGCCCCTTCATGCACTTATTTTAATTCCCATTTGCTCCTCTTCACCAAAGGACAACCTCTCCAGTACTCACCCATGCATGCTTGTGGTGCTTTGGGAGTTCCCCGTCCCCCCAACACTGTGAAATTGCCCAGGCTAGACTCAGCCAGCTGGAAATTAAGGAATGGAGCTTTATATTTACAGCTTTGCACAATATACGAGCAGGTATTTATACAGATATATATAGGAAAAAAGGTAGTACAGAAACACCACAGCCCTCCCAGAGATAAGAATCCCCAAGAAGGGTTTCCAACCACCCTACCACCTTCCCCTCACTTCCCAATCTTATCCCACTATCTGTCTTACATGCCAGGTAAGAGAGGGTAGATCAGCCAGGGGGATTAGCAGCAGGAAAGTCGTTAGTGAAGTTGCACAGATGCAGCTAAGAAGGCAGAGAGGAAGATGCAGCAGCCAGCACGGCTCAAACTCACTCTGTTCCATCTTTGTTTGGGTTTTAACTTTTATACATTTTTCAGTAACCTATGAGTGAAGTAGAACCATCAACGTTTCCCTTTCTCAGCCTATAACTGAATTTCTCACTAAAATCCTCCAATTAGTTCAAACCATCCCAACGGTGCAGGCTGGCAGCCTTATGGGAAAGGAGGACAAGGCACATCCAGCCCTCACTTCCCAATCTTAATGCCCTTTGCCAGCCTGGTCTGAGCAGGCGTTTGCCAAAGACAAGAAGCCTTATTTCTATTCCCTCCTCCCATAACCCACCTTGCCAATTTACACCTCACCTACCCCAGGCACACCAGGGCCCAGAAACACCAAAATATTTCCGACTGCCTTTCAGACCCGCATCCTCCTGGAGGCACGGTAAGAGCTTAATGGCTTTGACACTGCGCCGTGTGCACATTCATGCATAAGTTATGGATCCAGCAACAGATCAGCCCTTCTTTGTGCTTCCCATTGGCTCTGCTTCGCTGCCTCAAACTGCCTGAGTCAAGGCCACGTTTTAATGCCATAGACGCTCTATTCAAATACCAGTATGACCACATTTTAAAAGCCACCCTGTACCACTTCATTGCCGCAGATGTCCTTTACATCTGGCAAGGGCCGTTTCTCTGCATGTCAACAGTAATTCAGTTTAACAGCTGTCTCTTTTGACAAGCTTAGTGTCAGACTCTAAAATGACAGGGTGACAGTTTTCCTTTTCTTTAACAGAACATAGTGCAAATTAACCGTTTGAATGCAGGCTCACTGAGAGCCTCCCGAGCACAGTCCTCGGAGTCAGCTGAGGAGGATCTGCAGGATCACAGGCTCACAGGATGTCAGGGGTTGGAAGGGAACCAAAGAGGTCATCGAGTCCAGACTCCCCGCCACAGCAGGACCAGACAATCTAGCTCAGGGCACACAGGAACTGGACCCAGTACTACAGATGTGGCCACACTAGGGCAGAGTAGAGGAGCAGGAGAAGCTCCCTCAACTATCACACTCTTCTTAACGCACCCCTTCTTGGCCACAAGGGCACTTTGGCAGCTCACGGGGAACTTGTCCACCAGCACCCCCAGGTTCTTCTCTGTGGACCTGATTTCCAGCAGGTCAACCCCTAACCTGTACTGGTGCATCAGGTGGCCCTTGTTGAACTTCAATGGGTTAGAAAATACTGAGCATCTTAGCAACCCAAACCCTTACTGCAGAAACCAGTCTGTGGACAACAACAAAATGTCCTCACAATTTATGACCAACCAGGCAATGTAGCCAACACACTGCTTTAACTTGGTGTGAGAGCGAGCTTTATGAGCCTGCCTGTATTAGGCACACATAAAAAGTGAAATAAAAATACATAAACATTACACTAAACCTATTAACCCACTCACTGGGGTGAGTTGTGCAGTGTGTTAATGTTATACCATGCCAGAAACAGGATTCCTTCCCAATCTGATCTCTGCTCTAGCGGAAACCATGCAAAACTCAAAGTAGCTGCAGTGGGACTAGACTCCAGCTCACCCAATTTATGTTATTTTAAGGACTGATCAAAGTCTTTCTGCTCTTTGTTCCTGAGTGAGCAGCCAGAGCTGAAGAACTGCTTTAAAAATAAGAGGTTGAAAGGATGGTGCAGAGAATGTAACATTTAAATGCCTTTAGTAATTGCTTATTTATATGTTGCCATTAAGTATTTCTGTGTGCTACCCATCGCCATAACATCCAGGCAGCTCATAATATTTGGAAAGATTCACCCTCAAATGCATATTACTGTGCTCATTTCTACAAGCTGAAATGGAGATTTCTTGTTTCTCAGACTGATAATCCAGCCAAATTCTTCCTCTTTTATTCATCTCTTTGTAACCCATAATTGTCCATGACCTGCAGAAGAAGTCACTTACTCTCAGCCACTCCATAACAAGGTCTACTCATACAGTGAAACTTGTGTGCCCCTGCTCTGCAGGAGCTGGGGCAGAGATGCTGATCACGCTGACCCCCCCTCTCCTGACTCCTTCCTTACTAACATACCCTGACTACTCCTTCCCACAGCCCATGGATTCATGCTTTCATAGCCAGAGGTGAGCCTCTATGAAGGGAACATATCACCGGCATCGTTATTAATATATCATGAAGCAAAGTCAGCTGCAAACACATATTTTTAGTGGAACATCAGCCCCGTGGGAGTGTGCAGGTTGCTGGGTTTGGAAGAGTAGGTTGCTATTAGTATTGCACACTTACAGCTCAGCTACACAGAGCATATATAATAATTTCAAACACCTAAACCGCCCTAAAACCTATCACATGCCTCAAACGCTAATAATTCTATAACTTCAGCTGAACGAGAGTACTGTTGAGCTGTAAATTTTATGGCTACTATCTCCACCTCTTATGAAGTGTGAAAAGAGGCTCCGTATCTGTCAGTCTTTTCTCAGAAACGACTTTCACTGATTACTTAAACTTTCGTTAAATAAGCTTTCCGCAAGCTGTAAAAACAGAGCGCAGTAGGGAGAAAAATTGGCTCTCTTTTAAAAGTGCTGTAAAGTCTCTTTTTGAATGAGTAATTAGAAACGTGCAAACTCTTCCATGGATATGTGAGAAGCACACACACACACACACACGCACAGAAATTTGACATTCCATGCAAGCATTTCTGTGTGCTATCAGATTTCGTTGTATTTCCCCGAGACCAAAACTGCACGGACCCAAAATACACATACATCAGTGGACATGGGTTATTTGCCAAGAAGGGATTTACATACAGTACAAGTAAACCGCCCTCGTTTATATCCCTGACAATGGATACTCACATTCTTAAAGAGAAATCAGAGTTGTTTGCCTTTCCACTCATGTTTGTACAGATTGCAAAGCTGTTGACAGAGCACGATTCGAGCTGGCCCTCTCCAGCTGCTTACTGGTGCTTTTATTGCCATTGTCTGCTCTCTTTTCTGTGCCAAGGATCAAGCTCAGAGGAAGGTGTTTTGGTTTCCTGAACCTGTGCACAAATACAATGAGATGTCACACAGGTCTGGGCAGCCCAGGGAGGTGGTGGAAGTCTCAGCCCTGGAGGTGTTTAAGACCAGGCTGGATGAGGCTCTGGACAGCTTGATCTAGTGTGAGGTGTCCCTGCCCATGGTTGAAACCAGATCATGCTTGTGGTCCCTTCCAACCCTTACTGATTCTGTGACTCAGTAGTCAGGCAGTGGGGAAACCCAAACCTCACTGTTGCTCCTCCTCCCCTTGAAACCCCCTCCCAAAAGCCTTGATTAAGCCAGCACAGATTTCCACTGTAATTTTCCCCCATACACATAATTGTTCCATTCCCAAACTGGATTCTACAGATGCTCTCCAACCCCCTTGTACCTTCACTGGTTTGGGTCCCTCACCCTCCTCTTAAAGCTCGCATTATTTGTGCTGAAAACTTGCTTTGACTTTGAGCCTCATCATCAGCTCCGCGGCAGGGAGGCAAGTATCTTCATTTAAAAGAAGTGAAAGACCTCTCCAGACAGGAGGAGATGGGTGCTGCCCCCGCATGATTGCCCACCTCCTCGGGAGAGGGGACAGGGCATCTCGGGGACACTGAGATGGAGAGCCTGCCCCCCTCCAAACTGGTAGGATGTTTGCTTGAAAAGCCAGTGGATGTCATGCTGTGTACACGTACTGTGCACTATAAATAGTAATGTCTTCTATGCTCCTCTCCATGGAAAAATCTGCAGGAGGGGAAATAGTCTCAAATCTGTGTAGTTTTCAAGCCAAAGAGAGCCAGCCTCATTCCCTCCTCAGTGGGGAAGCTGTAGGTAGGGGGTATGCCCCCCCTCCCACCCCCAATCCTATGGAGCGGGAGGAAAAAGCAGGTCCCAGCTAACAAATGTGAGGGTGAAGAGCTGCTTCCCACCCGCGCCTGGCACGTCCCACAGAAATCTGCTTTCCCCCTTCCTGAGCAAACTCAGCCCCTCTCTGAGGAAGGTGATGGTCACTGTGAAGGGCTTACATGACATCGTTAAGCAGGTGGCATTAACTGTTTCACAGCTCCCCAAAGCATCCCTGTCCAAGGGGACTGCCAAATGCCACTTGCCCTCCAAATACCACAGATCTCCAGGATGGAAACAGCGCTGAGGAATCCCAAGGACTGCAAAGAGCCCTGCATCATGCTCTGCCTTCTCCCACTAAAGATTTTAGTGCCATGAGTTTATTTCCCCCCAGTCCCCACGAGAGAGAGCCCACCTGCACAGCCGAACAACCCTGCTGAGAGCAGAGCAATGCCACCGCTCCTGCTCCCCACGACACTGCTCGGAGCAAGTTCTCCAGCAAAGCGTTCACAGGCGCAATCTGGTGCCGAGGCTGTTACGAAACCAACCACGGCGAGAGTGTGTGTGAGCACAGCTACCCAAGTACGAGAGAGGGGAAAGCTTCACACGTCTCCAGAGCAGAGAATGCATTTAGTGCTCTCAGAAGCGATTAGGTGGGACGATTCGGGCAATTTATTGTTTTGTCAATATCTTTTATTTTGATTTAATAACTCACGAAACCAACCCTCTCGCCGCAGCGCAGCCTCAACTTTCCTTACGCAAGCTCCCACTTAACTTTCAAACGCTTTAACTTTCAGGTCAAATCTCTGTCAGATTGATAAATTGGTCTATTTAATTTTTTTAAATTTTTTTTTTTATCGCAGAAGAATTCTCTCTGGTGTCTTTTTCACGATCAGATTTCACTCACAAAATAGCAGGATGCTTATTATTTTCCGTTACCCACCACACAGACACACACACACACAAAAAAAAAAAAAGGCTCACTACAGAAAGCACAGATGTCGTGGTGAAATGCCTGTAATTTGTCTGGAGCAGTCTCATTCCTACAGACATTTCACAGGGAGAGAGGGACAATATATGCAGGAGTAATGTGCGAGCACACAGAGCAGAAAAGCCTGCTATAGGATATATACATTAACTGCAGCCTACCCCTGTGCTAACAAGTAAACAAGTCTAAGTATTTTACCCTCTCGAGGTATTACTACAGATGATAGAGAGGTCCACAGTGAAGTTTAATCTTCTTTGGCTACCTGACTGTTGCTTCATTAAGCAACCTAAAAAGTTCTCCAAGTCAACAAATTTCTAGACACTCCTTTGACTAATCCCCTGCCTTTGCTGCCCATAATCAGGAACCCAAGCAGCCCTGTGTGCTCTACATGTCTTTAACCTTTACTTTATAGTGATATTAAATGCTGGATGCCGTGGCTATTGTAAAGATAGTTAAAACAGGTAGTGCAGGAATATTACAGCCTATAATGACAAGTTGCAAAGAGTTCTAGTGAAAGGAAAGCAAGAGCAAGAAAGGTTAAATAAACAAAAAGTGTGGAGCCTCCCATCCTTCTTACTTTAGCTTTTGATAAGTATGAAGTAAAATTTCTGCTCTACATGATTTGATTTCCCAGATCTGTGCATTAAATATTTACTTCTAACTATAAACTTATGTGAGAGCCAAACAAAAACTAATTTGCATTATTAATGATGCAAGAAATGTGATGCTTAGTCCCCAAAGATTCGTAATAAAGAAGGAAATGTTAGAGATTTACTTTTTTTTTTCTTCCTATCCACTTTAAAAGGCAAGTTAAAATGATAAAACTTATTTAATTAACAGAGACTCTATTTATGATTTAGTTGTTTCTGCCAGCAAGAATGTTTAAGGGGGGAAGAAAAAAAAAAAAAAAAGAAAAAGAAAAAACTGTCTGAAATGAGGCTGAGACTACAAAGAGTCCATTTTCAGCTTGGGTGTCTCAAGGGGGAAATCAAAGGGTTTCTTTCTTTCAACAGTTTGGGTGAGATGATATTTTGAGATGTTGACAGCTGCCAAACTGCAGGACCAGTAAAGAACTACCAAACTGAGATTGGTTTTATCTTGGTGAGTCTGCCTCAATACCCAGCTCAACTTCCTTACAGCTCACAACTGAAATTTCCACCCAGTTAAAAGGCTTTTCCTCTCTTTTCGATGCTCATGTCTACTGCTCTGGGCTAAAAGTGAACTCTCTCGCTTCTAAAATTAACCATAAATAATAGGCAATCATTATTACTACCTTTAGTGGTGTTGCTATTACAGTAATG
>VWZI01008677.1:2803411-2823061 GCA_013396835.1 Psilopogon haemacephalus | reverse complement strand
CCACCCAACTTTTTTGCCTTCTCTTTTTTTTTTTTTTTTTTTTTTTAATCTCTTTTGCTGTTCCTCTTCCCTCCTGTTTTTACACCTAGTCTCCCTGAGGACATCACTTCCATTTTTCACAGTATAAACACATCAAGCCCTCCAGGAAATGGGTTCATTCATCTAATAGTAATGAAGACTTTTGGATCTCATACGGGCACTCATCTGGGTCAGAAGAACTGATCTGTTGGGTTTTAAAACCACAATCACAGAGAGTTTAGTGCCAATTGTCACGCAAATATTCAGGCTGCGGCAGATAAGAGAAAGCTTCCATTGTTTTACAGCTCTCCCAAGGACCTATGATGCTTACATTTAGCCTAAGGAGTTGGGCTGTGATGATTTTCCTGGAGAAAGAAAATATTCCCCCTCAAGAGGACATGGCGTGTCTGTTACCTTGAAAATTCACCAAACTTCAGGGGGAAGAAACATTAATAACGACAAATTCATCTTCATCAAGCAAGATCCAACGAAGCCAACTTGAAATAAGTTCTGCCAGACTTGAACATGGTGGAGACCCCCCAAACACCTCACTTCTGCCTGATCTACCACCCAATGGACAGCCCTGTGCAATTTTGCTCGGCTTTTACAAGCTGGTGAACCAGCCTATTTCCTCTCACCCACCAAAGAGCAACCATTGTACTGAAGGTCTTTGAGAAATCTGCCTCTCACTCTGACATAAGGGAGTAGGTTTTGTTTCATGTTTTCCTTCTGCTGGGGCATTCATCTTCAAAGTGCCTGGCGCGCAACCGGGGAGCCTTAGAAGCGTATCAGGGGCAATTCAAAGAGCTTTGCATGGAGCAGGAGGGGGTTCCTGTTCAAAGCTCCAGCCTTGCATCTGCCAGAGAAGAGCAGATTCAAAACCGAAGAGGTCACTTCACCTACCTGTAGTGGGATCTCGTATTCAGAAGACTCCAACTAAAAACCAGGGATATTTAGACAGCGTGAGAACTGAAACCCTCTAGGCATCGCTCTTTCTCTCTCCCCCTCACACACAGACACATACAGAGCAATGCCTCCTTTAGGAAAAGAAAAAATAAGACACACCAAAAAAATAATCCCATAAAACCGTAGGAGACATGATGGTCTCCAGAAAACTTACTCACAGATCGACTCCATCCTGGTTGGAGCAAAAAGTTTCCAAGCGAGTTGGACTACCATGGATCTCTGTTCAAACCACCTGGAACAAAGGGAAATAGAACAAGCAGCTGTTTAATATATGATAGAGGAAATAATACCATTGTTTTCTTTCCATTTAATGCCACACAGAGGAAATATTCTCCTTGGTTCAGAGATTTTAATTGCCTGTCCTGTGGTTGGACCTGGAAGCCCTTGGATAACACAAGGGTTTTGATGGGGTGGGTACTGTCTAAACACAGAGAAACACAGAGCTTCTTTCCCCCAAAATTTATCCTTTACACAGGAAATGTCAAAACACGTGGAAGGAAATAGTATTCCCGTTTTATACTTGGAGAACTGAGGCAAGGGGAGATGCAGGTTCAAGTACAAGCAGGCCAACAGGTCTTTAATGCCACTGATGAGGTTAAGGAAATCAGAAGTGGATTTTTAAGTGAGGTGTAACAGGAATGCAATAATCTTGTAGCTGACCTGTGGAGGCTTTGTATCAGACACTTGGCTGGTTTTTTTTAAACAATTTAATCTTTGCAATGCCTGCTTTTTGATCAGATGTAAGTGCTTCTGCATCTGCAAGGAAGCCTCAAGTTGGTTACTGAGCAGAGGCAGCAGCTGCAGCTATGGGATTTAACCCCCACTGCCTCCAGCTAGTGAGGTCTACTCCTGCTCACATTGCCATCACACAACTGGCATTAGTCACCTCCCACTTCCTTCAGCCATCCACTGCTGCAGGTACAAACCCCATGTCTGTATGCAGCTTCTACCATCTCTTATAGTTCTTCTGTGCCTAATCCTTCGAGGATTTCTTCCTCTTTTAAACCAATAGATTAAAATGCACAACATCCTACACTGCTCTCTCAGGCTCTTCTTAGTTATATTGTAGTTGTCATTAAAAGCTGTAAAACCTCTGGGACAGTGTCTGAAGGCACTTCACACACACAGTTGCAATGCTCCCTGTATCAGTTTTAGGCTTTGTTAGAAGTACCTGGGTTTGATTTCCTTCCAAACTCAATTTAAGCATTGCCTTCACTGCCACCTGCTTCATTTTACTGCAGTGCTGACTGTGGTGTTCAGGATTCAGCATGCTTGCTCCCAGTTTGGTTTAGAACAGCAGGCCAACATGGGTCATAAACTTTATGTATGACTCTGCTTCTTATGTAACATTTGTGCTCAGTCACATTTTTCTACTTGGCAAATGGCAGTGCACCTCTGAAGCCCCTGATCAAATACACTGGGATCCAGAAGACAATTCTAAAATGTAGTTTAATTGTAAAATTAATGCACTACATATACTCACATATTGCATAGTTTGCTTCAAGGCATCTCTCAAGACCTAATCATTTTCACAAAATCACAGGATGGGTTAGGTTGGAAGGGATCTTAAAAATCATCTGGCTCCAAACCCTGTGCCATGGGCAGGGACACTTCCTACTAGACCAGGTTGCTCAAGGCCCCATCCAGCCTGACACTGAACACTTCCAAGCTTGGTGCCTCCATAGTTTCTCTGTGCAACCTGTTCCAGTGCCTTGTCAGCCCACAGAGAAAAGTTTCTTCCTAATATCTGATCTAAATCTAATCTCGATTTTGAGATCCTTTCATTCCATCAGGCAGCTAGGACATAACACTGCACTGTATCACCTGGTCTCAGATTATTTCAAAGCCTGTATTTGCAATGTGCTTCCCCTATTTTATTCACATTTTTGTTGCTCCTGCAGTGACCTCACCTGGAGCAATAAGGCTGCGAGCCCTCCGCAGGTCTTCACAAAAAGAGCAATTGGTTTATTCCCTGGATGTTTCCTGGGTTGTAAAACAACACAAAAGTACAAATGAAGAGCCTCATACTATTCTTCTTCCTGCTGTGTGCAATCAAGCCAGAAAGTGTCCCTTACTCAGAAAGAAGTTGCAAATTACCTTGATAGGTCTGACCCACCAATAGCAACACAACATCAGGACTATTTCCCCTCACTCACATGGTTGGTGTGATGCTGGCTCTGCTCCTGCTGAGCTCCTCCAGCAGCTCTGGGATGTCATTGGTCTCCGAGAGCCTGACTGGAACAAAAAATCCTGGATGGGAATGAAATACAAACCTTTCACCACCAAAAGATGTGAATTACTTTTAGAGCTTTACATCAATTTATGCATTGCAGAACTGAGCTCGTATATCAGGGAAGACTGCAGCTGGAGTAGATTTGATGCAGGTAAGAAATAATCATGGGGAAACATTTTGGATTCAGCCAAGTGGGAAGCAAGGCAGCCTATTTTCTTCAAAGAACACTGAGACTGCCTTTCATTCCATTCAGCTACAGCAGTTACACACAGCCTTAATGGGAAAGATTAAAAAGTACAAAGGTAAAACAAACAAGGAGCCTTACTGCAATGCCCAGGAGGATGAAACCACTCCCTTACCTGGTAGGTACAATCATGGATTTACTTTTAAAAGGAAAGGAAGGAGGAATAGGAGCAGAGATTTCACGTACCTTGACCACACTGGTTGTGACAGCAGGATAAAATGCAGGACCCTGCAGCATACACATTTTGGACATAAACCCCCACATCCCCACACTGAACCTCATTGCCAGCACTCTATCTCCCTATTGACTTCTAGCCAGGGAAGTATATTTCTTACAAGTTCCATAGTTTAGACAATCAGACACATAGAATGGGTTGAAATCGATCTTAAAGATCAGTTAATTTCAACCCCCCTGCCATGGGGACACTTACTACCCAGGGAGGTGGTTGGGGACACTTCCCTGAAGGTGTTTAAGGCAAGGCTGGATGAGGCTCTGTCCAGCCTAATCTAAGGTAGAGCGTCCGGGCCCATGGCAGGGAGGTTGGAACTAGATGATCCTTGTGGTCTCTTCCAACCCTGACTGATCCTATGATTCTACTACAACAGGATGTTCAAGATCCCATCCAACCCATCTTTGAATGCTTCCAGCCTCGGAGCCTCCACAACTTCTCTGGATAGTCTGTCCCAGTGCCTCGCATGCTCATGGTGAAGAATCCCTTTCTTAATTGAGGTTCTTTGAGTTTGAATCCATTACCACTCATCCTATCAGTACAAGCATGCAGAAAAAGTCCCTCTCCAACTATCCTGTAGGCCTCTTTAACATCAAGTTTCTTGAGGGCTCTTAAAACTGTGTCTGTACTGTGCCACATCACTGCAAACTGTTTTCCCTCCCTCTACTTAGATCCACATTTGCATTGGCAGGATGTGTGCTGCTCCAGCTCTATACTCCTTAAAAGTTTGATATCAAGTTGTTCATATGTCTAATTTGGGCTTAATTCAGGGTGGGGTAAATCGTTGTGACTCGGATGAAGTCAATGGGAGCCCAGCGACTTACATCAGCTTTGTGTCAGCAAATGCTGACAAGATTGATCTCAATTTTTTTTAATTTTTTTTTTTTCAGAACAAAAGATTTTTGAAGATGGATTAAACAAAATAAATGCTGAGCTGTTTTGCCAGGCTGCAAGTGGCATAACAGACACTTTGTGTGACATCTCTGAATTATCCCTTCGTGGTAACGTTGACATTACACGGTATTGACTCACGGAAGAAGCTTAAATACCCTTTTAAGTTTCCCAGACTCTTTTGACAAAGCACTATTTCATTAACAAAATGTTAATGGGATCTAGGAAGCTTGGATATATACAGCAGAGCCTGCTGCTTTCAAGCAGAACTCTTCTTCACTCACCAACGGATGCATCTGCAACAGCAGAGCAGCGAAATTATTTTTAGGCCAGCAGAAAAGGAAGCATCTCAAACAGGACACTCATTGGTGGAGAAAGGAGGACCCAAGGTTACTTCCACAGTGCTCCACTGAAGGGCTACCACACCTTCTGCTGGAGAAGGTAAAAATAGCAGAAAGAGAATCCACAGTGTGAAGTAAACCAGGAGCCATCACAAGGTTGACATTGGCTTGGGGCTAAGCCTTCTTATTTATGTACAAGAGGAAGATCTAGAGGGAATCAGTTTGAAGAACACATGGTCTGGGTTTATGCTTCTTCACAGCATCTTGCCCAGTTGGTTCGTTGGGCTTTTGTTTTGTTTTTTTTTCATTCAAGTCAAATTACCTTTGCCCTATGAGGTGTGCAACCACTACAATATTGATTGCAGTCTTATGCCCCAAAGGGAAGACAACTCCTGGACAAAGGGAGGAAAGATTTTGTGCCAGGCCAAATGCAAAGTGCAGACGATTCATCTTTCCAAACACCTTCCTTGCTCTCAACAGGAGTAGAGGAAAGCTGCACCAGGAGAGTGGCTACACAGGAGATGGAAACTCCTTTTTCACAAGAAGTCCCATGGAAAAGATGAGGGCTAAGAGGCACAAGTTACTCTGGGGTGATTCTGGTTTCTGAGGAAAGCTTTTCACAAGGGTGATCAGCCAGTGCAATAATCTCCCCAGGGAAGTGGTGGAATCCCCAGCATGGAACACTTTGAAGATTGAGGGTTCTGGGTCATCTTATCCAGATGCTTGCCTTTTTTGCTTTTGCTGAGAAAGTTTGGACTAGATCCTTTTTGTTCCTTCAATTTGGGATTCTACAATTCCATGCTTGTCTGCACTGCACCAATGCAAAGGAGCCCTGCAAATTCTCTTGCTTGGGGAATTTGTTCCAGCACAATCCAATTCCACATTTCAATTTGCCGTTGAAACAAAAAAGAGAAGTGCCCAGATCACATTCTAGGCAGGCAGAGAAACCCCTCAGTCTGTCCTGCAAACATAGAACACTCCTTCAGCTAGGAGAGTGCACTTCGGAACCTTGATGTAACTAAGTTCAAAGGTTGAGATCCCTCAAAAATCAGCAAATCAAGTCCTGAATGACCACTACAGTTGTAATGGCCACAGCAGAATCAGCAGAGTTTAATCTCTGCATACAATGACTACAGCCAATCAGCAAAGAACTCAGGTGAGCTCTTAGGGCTGAACATTCCTACTCACATGGAAATGAAATAACAGAATAGAAAGAAAAGGGGGGGGGAGAGGGGGGGCGGGGAAGAGCACAGAGAACATTCCTCAAAGGCTTCTTGGAGGTTTTGCCATAAAACCAATTTGTGGAGCAGGAGCAGTGTGGCCAGCAGGAGCAGGGAGGTTATTCTGCCCCTGTGCTCAGCACAGGTCAGGCTACACCTTGAGTGCTGTGTCCATCTCTGGGACCCTCAATTCAAGAGAGATGTTGAGGCACTGGAACATGTCCAGAGAAGGGCAGCAAGGCTGGGGAGGGNGGTTGTAGCCAGGTGGGGTTGGGCTCTTCTCCCAGGCAACCAGCAGTCTCAAATTGTGCAGGGGGAGGTACAGCATGGATGTTAGGAGGAAGTTTTGCACAGAGTGATTGGCATTGGAAGGGGCTGCCCAGTGATGGAGTTGCCATCCCTGAATGTGTTCAAGCAAAGCCTGGATGGGGCACTTAGTGCCATTGGCTAGGGCTGGGTGATAGGTTGGATTGGATGATCTTGGAGGACTCTTCCAATCTGGCTTGTTCTATTCTAAACAAGTTACCAAAAAAAAAAAAAAATCAAGGAAAATACAATAAGAAAGACATTTCAATCCTGACTGCAAAGTACTGCACTCAATCAAGGACTCTGAACTTGGTGATCTCACTGGGGTCATGCATTTTCCACATGAACTAACAGACACCCATTGAGCTGCAGTGACCATGCAGGATTTTTATCCTGACTGACAATCTGCCCCACGCTGTCTGCATCCCACTGCCAGGAAAGCATCTCCCACCCTCCAGATAGCACTGGTCAGAGCCCTCTGTGAATAACCACTTTATAATGTGAGATACTTGCTATGCAGTGGGTCAGTGGTAGCAGGGTTGAAAAGGGGACATTCAGATGTAAAATCACAAGCCTCTACAATCAACACTCTAAAAATTAGCTCTGTGTCAAACCCTCTTCCAGACCTAGGAGAATGGACATGTTCAAAGAGCAGATTGCTGCAGCACTTTAGCAAAGGTTAGGGAAAGCTGGAAACCTTAAGGTCTTGTAAATCACCCTGGGCATTGCACAAAAGGTTCCTATCTTCCAAACCTGAGAAAAACAATACAGACTGTGTTCATCAACCTTCGGGGAAAACCTTTAATCCAAATCTCTCACTCTCTTTTGAGCAAGACTATGACACTCCCAAGACAAAAAAGACAACTAGAAGGCAGAAACTCTGCAGAAAGGACATTTTGCTTCTAAAAACTCCCCTCCTCTCCCCTTATGATTACACAACACCTACCTTCAACCCAAATCCAGAGCCTCTCCACAGCAGCTGTTCTATCACCCAGTATCTCCTCCTCAACTGAGAAGGAGGATCAGGAAGGGAAAGAAGACCCACAGGTTAGAAGTAAAACAGATTTAAGGAAACAGCAAAACTCACATTAGCACCAACGCCAGTAGAAAGGCACAAAATCATACCCAGCTTGGCAAATGTACAGCAGAGACAAAAAGCAATCCTCAGGCAGCTGAATGGTGAGTGAGCCCCTCCAGAGAGACTAACCCTTGGGAGGGAGATAAGAGGAAAGGAAAAGGAGGAGCCCACATACTCAGCAAACTTTCCCCTTTATACTGAGCATGGGATACACCTGTAGCTACCCTGGGGCAGCTTTCACCCTTCCCAGTTTAAGCCCCTGGCTGAATGGGAACTGCTAATGGCCTGCAGACAAATGCTGTCCTGGCTTGAGTCTCTAATCCTTGATGTATGACTGACCTAGGATTCTAACCCAGCAAAACCAAGGCACACCCTGTCTACTCACTCTGCTTACACCCATCTTTTCCTTCAGCTGCCACACTTAGTCACAAACACTATGGCCACGAATTTTTGAAGTCACTTTAAAAAAAAACTATTTCCCAAACCTCATCTTCAATGGCACAAGAGTAAAGCTCAGCAGGTGCAACTGGCACTGCCTGGTGGGATTCTTCTTTCCTGTTCGTAGGAAAGAGTCAAGTTGAGCTGAGCTGCAGCCCTCCCTGCCACTCAGGCACCACTGTCAGCAGCTGCTCCTTGAGGAGAACAATCTTTACTCTAGAAGAAAGCCACCTGGATGATATCAGGCACTGCTGATTTTCTGGAGGCAAAAGCCTAGTTGCTATCTCTGTGGTACAATTATAAGAGTCCCTCCCCAGCCTTCCTGTAGGCCCCTTTCAGGTACTAGAAGACTACTATAAGGTCTCCTGGCAGCCTTCTCTTCTCCAGGCTGCAGAGCCCCAACTCTCTCAGCCTGTCCTCAGAGCAGAGCTGCTGCAGCCCTCTCAACATCTCCATGGCCTCCTTTGGACTGGCTCAGACGGTTCCAGACTCACTCCAACAGTTCCAATATTGCAATTAGCCCCAAACCAGCACAACAGGTCTCCAAGGCAACAGATTAGAGAACTGGCAAAAGGCAAACAAAACTTGATTACCCCAAACCAGAGTCCCTCCAATCATAAATATTTGTCATAGCACACAATCTTCAATATACTGCTCTGTTTCGGGCACATTTTGGTACCCTACAGAAATTCCTCTATGCTGCTATTGTCCCTGGAGAACTTCAGCTGAGTTGGGATCCATCATCATCCATCATGTCACCCCCTCTACGGGTAGTTACGCACACTTTGTCTGCTCAGTGCTATCAGATGGCTGGCCCCAGGTTTTATTAATTTTCCCTGGCTGGCAGAAATTACAAAGCTCTTATGCTTATTTATAAATTAGATCCTAGCTTGTACCCATTTTCCCTGAGAATTGAGTTCTTTAGAGACACATCAGGTCTTCTGGTGCTGGTATTTAACATCTGGGCATCCCAAATACTGCCTTGTTGATTGTAGCTTGGATTTCTCTGGGACTTAAACTTAATTGGAAGTGTTTTGTTGCTGCTGATGACAGTAACTGCATTCCCAAGGGCAAACGTGTATGGTAGGTCTTTCTGAATGTTCAGCAACCTGAGTTGCCTTTGAACCTTTTGCTCTTCAAAAATCTTTTACTTTTTTTTTTTTTTTTTTTTTAACAGTAAGCATCTCTTTGCAATCAAAACTAAAGAAAATCTGAACTTCCCTAGCCATGGCTGAGAAGGAAAGCAGAGCAGCAGCATGCATTTTGCTGTGACCATCCAGTGTGTGTGGGGGAAGGGTTCTCCTATTTTCCATAAATCATAAAAGTTTTGGAAGAGCAAAATTTTGTTATGCTCTTATGAAACAAGAGCAGAATTGGAAAGACAGAAGTGGGTATTGCAGCCAGCAGCACACTCCAGCAAACCCACTCAGCAGCAGACTGTCCAAACTTGAGCTGCAGGGTTGTTGGTGAACAGAAAATGTGATGTTTGCAGACATTTAGTTCCAAAGCTTCTCCTGAAGTGTGGTGGAGTCAATTTACAGTATTGTAACTGGATGATGTGGCAGTTCCACAAAGCTTTAACTGTCCTCACAGATAGCTTTGCTCTTCCCACCAGCATCACGGTGGGAAGAAGAGCAAAGCTTTCATCAGACATGTCTGAGTTCATGCACATGATGCTTCTGAGAGGATCAGGCTGGAATTGCAGAGGAAAGAGGAAGCTGTGGGACATTTGATGCCAGCAAGGCTTCCCAACAACAGCCAGCAAGCATGTCCTAGAGCAGAGGTGTAGGGTATAGTTACAAAACTGAGAAAGGATCCCCCAAATTCCTCTTCCCAGCCAGGGAGTAGTGCCTTAGGGAGGATAATGAGGCTCTTCTGAGGGTGCATAACCACCTCCCAGCTTCATCAACAGGAAAGGAAGCACAAATTTACTGCGATCTGCACCAGGTTTCCAAAATGCTCTCCTCTCCTATAAGTTCTGTAGTGCACCATTTATATACTCATTCATATGTGTGCTGGTTTGAGGCTAATCAGAATATTTTAATGAGAAAAATTAGACCATAGGCTCTGAAAAGGAAACAAGGCTGATGTCCACTTCACTCATAGGTTTACTGAGATGTACTAACGCAAGGATATAAACATAGATAAGACAGAGCTGCTCTGGTCTGGGCTCTGGCTGTTGGTCTCTCTCCCTCTCCTTGACTTCCAGCTGGATCTGTGTAACCCAACTAATAAATTCCTGCTTCTAAGCCCCCTCACCAATCTTCCCTGTTCACCTTGCACATAAAGTAGATTCTGGGGTAAGATTGGGAGGTGGTGGGAAGGTGGAAGTGTGGTTGGGAACCCCTCTTGGGGACTCCAATCTCTGGGAGGGCTGTGGTGTTTCTGAATTATCTTTTTACTGTATATAGCTGTAAATATCTGTAATATATTGTAAATATCTCCTTGTATTTTGTGCTAAGCTGTAAAGAAAAAGCTTCATTCCTTAACTTCCAGCTGGCTGAGTCTAGTCTGGGTGAATTCAAAGGTGTGTTGGGTTGGGGGGGGGAGGATGGGGAACTCCCAAACCATCACAATATGAAGGCATTACCAAATATCCATTTGTCCAGCAGGCACAAGTGACATTTCCAACATACATTTGTAAGCACAGCTACATCAACATCATTTTAGTTGTCGTACTTTCAGTGGGAATCCCCCCACACTACTGTCAAAGGCAGAGTTGTTAATTGAGCAATTCTACTGCAAGTCAAGGAAAGGAAAAGCAGAGCAAATATTTAGCATACATATATTCAGAGTATGATACATGTTTCCTCTAGAATGTTAATTTATTAGATTCCGTACAGCACTTCTCTCCTCCTTGATGCCTTTTTGCTCTGCAAGAGCAGTGTAAGAGGCACAGCGTAATCAGAACAAGCCCTGGGGCGGGGAAGAAAGGCTCACATGGCATCCAGAGCACTGGCCCTGCGGCACAACTGCCCTAAGGCCACAGAAGCCCTATATGGGATCTGCAGCATCCGTCCCACAAGCCCACACTTCAGAGAAACCCCAAAATGAGAAAGCGTTTGCAGAGGATGTGGAAACCACTGGGATGGCTTGGGCACTGCTGCAGCTCCTCAAGCCTCCTGTCACATGGCCACCCCTCAGCCCACCTTGCCTGTCCCTAGGGTGAGAGCTTCCCTCCACCCTTGCAGCTTCATGGGTATGGAGATTCACGGAGGTGGTTCCCATCTCCAAACTTTTCCCTTTGGAGCACTTAGCCACCTGTTCAGCTTAGTAAAATATCCAACCCATTTAATGAGGCTTCTGGTAAAATAATTCCTTTGAAGTCCCTCAGACCGTGACAGCAATTAACCCAAGCCCCATCTTCACTTTTCTTGTTTTACCTACTCTTCTTCAAGATCAACAGCATCACTGCTGGTGCAAATTATTTCCCTGCATAAGCGGGGAGGGGACGTGTCTCACATCCAGCAGCCGCCGTCAGCGGGCAAACTGAGCCCACTGCAATCACAGCCACAACGTCTGCTGGCTTCAGCATCCCTGGGCTCATCCAGGTTTTATTAATAACCTCTATTTTGCAGGCATAAGGTTGTCAGGAAACTCACTGCTTTTGCTACCGGCAGCATTTAGGCGTGTAGCCTGCTGTATGGATAAATGAGGTCGGTAAGGATGGCATCACAGGAGAGAGAGATAGAATCATAGAATCAGTCAGGGTTGGAAGGGACCACAAGGATCAGCCAGTTCCAACCCCCCCTGACATGCCCAGGGACACCCTACCCTAGATCAGGCTGCCCACAGCCTCTGCCAGCCTGGCTGCAAACACCTCCAGGGATTTGGCCCCAAACACCTCCCTGGGCAACCCATTCCAGGCTCTCACCACTCTTATTGTGAGATGCACAAATGGGATTGGGAACTGTGGCTCCTCTTAACAAAACTGTTCCCAAGCACATCTCACTGCAGTATCACATACACAGAAATACATCCCCAAAACTTCTACCCACATTCACCCAATGTGCATTATCTGCATCACAGATTTACAGCAGTGCACATTAAAGATCAAATGCGGCATCCAGTGGAGTACAAATAAATATAAATTTGAAAGGAGAAAAAAAAAATCTTACTGCAACGTGAGTTTCTCCATGCTAAAAAATGAGAGAAAGGAGAGATGAGGAAGATAAGAAGAAACAGATACACAAGAGAGATCCTCAGTCTAAAAATCATAGAATCAGAGAATGGTTTAGGTTGGAAGGGACCTCAAAGATCATCCAGTTCCAACTCCTCGCCATAGGCAGGGACACCTCCCGCTAGAACAGTGGGAACTTGGTGAAGGTTTTTCTGTTTGTTTTGTTTCTAGTTGGTGGGGTTTTTTCCCCTTTTGTTTGTTTTGGGTTTTGTTTTTAAAGCGAGCAAGGATAAGGATAAAAGAGAAGCAATTCCCTGCTAACGACCTCCTAGGGCTGGAGCTGGATGTCCTGCTGGCTGCAGGCACACCGCTGTGACCTCTGCCAGGGCAAAGGCATGAGCACACACAGCCCAGCCAGACAGCTTCCAGGCAATGCTTCTCATCCAGGGCTGCACACACCTCTCACAGGTCCAAATCCACAAGACAGGACTCGAATCTTTGTCCTTGTGTGCATCAGCCCAGACAGCAACTGTGTGCTGGGCTGCAGCAAGAGCAGCTGTGGGCAGCAGGGCAAGGGAGGGGATTCTGCCCCTTGGCTCTGCTCTCCTCACACCCCACCTGCAGCACTGTCTGCAGCTCTGCAGCCCCCAGCACAAGCAGCACATGGAAGTGTTGGACACAGTGCAGAGGAGGCCACCAAGATGCTGAGAGGGCTGCAGCAGCTCTGCTATGAGGACAGGCTGAGAGAGTTGGGGCTCTGCAGCCTGGAGAAGAGAAGGCTTCCAGGAGACCTTGGAGTGGCCTTCCAGTATCTGAAGGGGGCTACAGGAAGGCTGGGAAGGGACTATAGACAAAGTCTTGTAATGGCAGGATGAGAAGGAATGGGTTTAAACTCGCAGAGGGAGGTTTAAACTGGATGTTAGGAGGAAGTTCTTTACAGAGAGGGTGGTGAGACACAGGCACAGGTTGCCCAGGGAGATTGTGGCTGCTCCCTCCCTGGAGGTGTTCAAGTCCAGGTTGGATGAGGCCTTGAGCAACCTGTTCTAGTGGGAGGTGTCCCTGCCTATGGCACAGGGGGATTGGAACTGGCTGAGTTTTGTGGTCCCTTCCAACCTAAACCATTCTATGATTCTATGACTACAGTGACAGACATGAAAGTCAGATGGTGCACTGGGAGATAGCTCCTCTCAGAATCGCAGAATGAACCAGGTTGGAAAAGAGCTCTGGGATCACTGAGTCCAACCTATCACCTAACCCTTCTAATTAACTAAACCTTGGCACTAACTCAAACCTGGTTGAAATCAACAGAAATCCTATAGAAAACTTCATTTTCATTTCAACTGGGGGTTGGATCCAGAGCTTTTTTGAACATGTTTTGTCTACCCTACACCCCAAGCAGACTGCTGCCATCCAGGCCTCCTCTGCAAAGGTGATGAAGGGGAATGGAAGGATGCTCCTTACTGCAGGAAAGCCTAAGAGCTGTGTTTTCTATAAAATTGGTAGCCTGAGCTTATTTCTCATCAAAACTCCTTTGAGGAGAGGCAAAGCCAAGCCTTTGTTACTAAGATTTTCTTACTGTAAGAAACCGTCCTACAGCGCATTTACTGGTACGCTATGAAACACCATAAATCATTCTGACAACATGATACTTGTCAAAATAAAGGCATAAAATACATCTTGGGATAAAATATCCTCAATCTTATTTATTTGTTTGCTCGCTCATGCCATTTGGCTTTCCTCAGTGGGTTTCCCACTCGTTAGGGTGAAATTAGTGAGGTTCTGCTGTGAAAACACAGCCATGTGCATATTCTGCAGGCTCATAGGCACTGAGTGTCTGCCTGGAACGCTGCACAGTCAGGCAGGAGAACTAAAAATAAAGCTTTTCAAAGGAGACTTTGGTTTTCCTACAGGTTTTCTGGGGGGTTTGGGTTGGTTTTGGTTTTTTGGTTTTTTTTTCGCCTTTTCCAGCGTTTTATCCTCCCCTCCCCCAAACATTTCACAACTGCTCAACAGTGGCATGGTTTAAGGGAGTCCTGCACGGAAAGCTCCTTCAGCTGCTTAGCCCAACAGCATAAATTTGATCTCGTAATTAGTATTCAGCTCAGCATCTTGGATAGAAACCAATGTTACAGCCAAGAGGTGGTTTAAATCACATAAATCATAGATCAATGACAGAACTCTAAGCACTGGATAGATTACAAAAGTAAGCTTTAGTTAAAAATAGATTAACCATTTCCCTGCAGGAATTCCTTCCCCCAAAAAAAAAAAAAAAAAAGGCAAAAAATAAAAAAGCCCTGAATATAAAACAAATAACATTAAATCTGATAATTTTTTTTTCTAGTGTATGCATACACTAGATGAATTGTTCTTTCCCTTGACAGTTACACACTGATTAAAGAAATGTGTTAACATGCTATTTCAATGGAAAATATTGTAAATTGTGAAGACTTTAATTTTTTTTAATGAGCCTTTAATAGCCAGAAAGAAAGTGCCAGCAGTGCTGTGTGCAGCTAGGTTTACAGCAAATGTCACAGCAACTAAGAGGCACTGCTTTAGCTGCTCCTTTCATTTTAAAAAAGGGGTAAAAATAATTCCTAAGCCAAGGAAAATATTTTCAGAAGTGGTTTTTTAATGTAGTTTTGGTTTAAGTTGTAATTAATGAAGCACCCAGTCCTAGGAAATATCACGAGCCATCTCCTCCCCTGATTTAAGTGCCATGGGGAGTACTCAGCATCTTGGACGATTGTGCCCAAGGTCCCCAAATTGTTAAAAGTTCAGTGGAAGAGGAAATAAGGGCTGAATCTCTTCCCCTTGAGAAAGGAAGGAAGGAGGGTCTGGATCCTGCAGTCCAATTCTTTGTGGTTTAAGGTGGCTCTTGTAGAGTGGGGTTCCAGGTTGGGCTTGGTGATGCCGAGGGGCTTTGCCAACCTGCATGTTTCTGTGACTCTTCTGTGATTCTCTGCTGGTGTAAACCAGCATTACACCAAACAAGGGCCTGTTTGGATGTGTTCCTCTGTGATCTGTGCTAGATTAGATAGTCCTGCTCTAACAGGGGGGTTGGACTCGATGATTGTCTTGGGTCCTTTCCCACATCCTGCGAGCCTGTGAAATGCAGATCAAATCAAGCAGGAATCCAGCCTGAAGTCTGAGAAGTGCAGAATATAAATTTAAAGTATTAATTATACAGGTATTACTATAAAAGTGTAATTAAAAGGAGTGCTTGCTCCTGTGTATGCTCTCCTCCCATAAGATTGGGCATTACTGAAAAGAAAGGAGTGGGGAAAAAAAAAAAGAAGAAAGAAAAGCCAAACTTTTCAGCACCTGAAGGAAAGTTTTTCACATCCATTTTCCTAGCTTCAGAACTGAGAGTGAGAAATGCCTTAGCAGCAGCTCAGCCATTCCTCAGGCCAGAGCATTGCAGTTTCAAGCCATCACGGATGGAATAAGTCACTCAAATTCCTCCCATTGGCTGGACCCTTTTAAATACACACAGCCCAAGGTATCAAACCAATGAAGAGTATCAGGCAGCCCATCCTGGCTTTTCAGACTTCAAATGCAGCTGCCAGTAAGTTAGTAGATACTCAAACAGGCAGAGAAATACAGCTATAAGGACAAGCTGAGAGAGCTGGGGCTCTGCAGCCTGGAGAAGAGGCGGCTTCCAGGAGACCTCAGAGTGGCCTTCCAGTATCTGAAGGGGGCTACAGGAAGGATGGGGAAGGACTATAGACAAGGTCTGGTAATGACAGGATGAGGAGGAATGGGTTTAAACTGGCAGAGGGAAGATTGAAACTGTATGTTAGGAAGAAATTCTTTACAGTGAGGGTGATGAGACACTGGCACAGGTTGCCCAGGGAGGTTGTGGCTGCTCCCTCCCTGGAGGTGTTGAAGGTCAGGTTGGATGATGCCTTGAGCGACCTATTCTAGTGGGAGGCGACCCTGCCTGTGGCACAGGGGGGTTGGAACTGGCTGAGCTTTGAGGTCCCTTCCAACCTAAACCATTCTACAATTCTATGATTCTATTTCGTCCCCCCTTGGACTGACAACTTTTGCTCCAGTGGAGGTCTGAAAATGCAATAAGCCACTCTAAGAAAAAGTTGTGCAGTTCTCAAACTGTTCTAGCAATGACACAGCAAACCCAAAGTTCCTGAGCACCAGTACCTGGCTGTATATTTAACTTCCCACACGTGGCAAAAATGTGGATATAATTGTCGTTGCCATATCTAGAATATCAAAAATAAACCAGGCTGCTTTTGCAGGGGCTTATGTTTGCCTTCAGATTCTGTAGCTCTGTCAAGAAGCACATCTTTTAAACTTTGAGTGCTTTGTGGAAATTGCTACTTTCGGTTTCCAAGGGCTTGTTTCACCACGAGGGGAAATCAGGGAGCAAGCTGCTCGACAGCTATTTGAGGGGCAACATTCAGATTTCAGAACCCCTTGTGATAGAAGACTGCAATATATGCAATCAAGAGATAGATTCGAACAATAATAACCGGCGCAGGCTCCAGGGCAGAGCAGAATGTGCCATTTCACTCCAGACCCAATCCTTTCCACATCAGCCCTAGGAGTAGTTCAGTGGGAAATAGATGGCACTGCTCTTGTAAGTACAGACTACTCGCACGAGGAAGTTTTCAAAGGCTCTGCGTTTTCTAAAGTGCTGGGAAATGCACAGCGACTTGGGTAAAACTAAAAATAAGAAGGGGGGGGGGGGTTGTGAGAGCTCTTGTAATAAGGCAAATTGTCAGAGAGATGTCAGGGTTAATTTTTAAAGGCACATTTCCCTCCAGCAACAATTCCCTTTAATTATTTCAATGTGAAACACATTATCAGGCATGTTCATTCCCTGTTCTCAGCTCGCAGAGGCTGACATAAGATAGGTACAAGATGTTCAATCTCCTCTGCTGATGCTCACACACAGAGGTGCAGGGTGTCCCGGCTCCTTGCTGGCTCAGCGGGCAGCACCAGCTGCGCCTCCGGCTCCTTGAACTGCACATCTGGGGCCACCACCTCGTAGTCATGACACTAAATTGGGAGAGGATGCGGCTGAGGAAAAGCTGCAGGATTCCAGTGTGGCCCCTGACATGGAACAGGCAGCAAGGGCAGCACGGAGCCCAGAGCCACGCTGGTTTAAGGGTTATCAGGTAACCACAAGCCACATCATGCTGCTATTTACATTGCAATTTCTTCACATACAGTTGGGGTTTGGGTTTTTGGGGTTTTTTTTTACTTCAGTTATGGTTGGGTTTTTAGGGTTTTTTTACCAGTTGTGTGGATTACCACAAAAAAAAAAATCCAAAGTCCAGTAAAAGGGTTGCTGATACACTGCAGCGCACTGAGCTGCTGCAGAATCCAGTCCTGTCAGATGCTTCACCAGAAGTCCATAAGGAAGACTTCCAAGTAGTAAAGGATAGAGGCTCAAAAAAAGGAAAAGTATCAACTAAAAAATATGAGTGACAGAGATCTCAGATTTAGATCTGTAGAAGAAATCTTGATCTGACAAACCAATTCAGTGTCACAAAGCAGGATATTTGACCAAGCATTTCAGGCAGCAAAGATGGTTTCCTACTTTCTAGCACATTTCCAAACCAGAGAGATATCTATTTGAATTACTGAGACATGCCAGAAGCCACACTGATCTCTACAGCCCTCACTTTGGGGCAAGGAGAGTCTAATCTTTTTCTTGAGAAAGAAGGCTGAAAGGGAAGAGACTTTGGACCAACTCTACCAGATCAGCTGTAGCGTAATGGTCTTTTTTATACCACCTACAGTAAAACTCCCTGTATAGCAAGTCATAAGATTAAAAGCTTTTCAAGTTGCTATCTTGGGAAATTTCTTTCAAGGAAATTACTACAAAGCCTTGTTTTAGTGTGTTCCCTACTGTGCATCCTACTGTGCTTTTTTAATAAGGAAAGCTACCCATCCATAGAGGTGTATCCTGTTCTCCATGCTTGAGTGTCTAACAGCAGGCACATACAGTAGACACTCTGATGTTTTGCCTCTTTAATTTTCACTCCATAATGTTGGTGCCTGGTTTTCCTGACTGCACCTTCAGAGCAGTTTAATTATGGGCGTGCGCAGAATTTTGAGAGGGGACTTTGCAGCAGCAGAATTCCAAGGTTAGGAACAAGTTCGATAAGGAAATGCATCCAGAAACTTTTCACCATAAAATAAATACCCGCAGGATACAGGATGGGCAGTGAGGTAAAATTACCAAGGGAGGAAAAAAAAACCCAAATATTCTGGCTGAGCTTTAGAGAAAGGTGTAAAGACACAGGTGTAAAGACACTTCATTTAGTCTTTAAAAGGTGCTTTGTGCAGCCACAGAGATGCTTCACACAGATACGAAGATGCTCTGTACGGATACAGAGATGCTTCATACAGCTTAGGAGATGCTTCATACAGATATCAAAATGCTTCATATAGATAGCAAGATGCTTCATATAGATATCAAAATGCTTCATATAGATAGCAAGATGCTTCATACAGATACACAGATGCTTCTTGCAGATAGAGAGATGCTACATCTTAATCTTTAAACTACAATCCTATGCTCAATGTGAAGGTATGGCAGATGGACCTCAATGCTTTCAAGCAAACAGGACAGTTGTAGGTTTCTACACTCAGATTCTCAGCTCATGGCAGTGGAGTTTATCAGCCATGGGATTTTACCACTGATTTTGATGATTTTTTTTTTTTCTGAGTCGAGTCAAGCAGCTACCTGATAAAAGGTTACTGCACCACTCAACTATCAGACTTGAAACATTTTGGTTGATAATAACAGGCCAGGTACCAGGTTATAAATGAGCACTGCTCCATTGACTTCAGACAGGCTATGGAAATTGATTCAATGGAGCACCACCCGTCCTCACCAGCTGAGTATCTGGCCCTCTAATCACAACTAAAAAAGATTCTCTTAGTCAATTAAAGGCTGCAAGCCTTTACTCCCTCACACAGAATCCCCGTTGAAGCTGGTGCTAACAATGCCCTCATTTAAACCTGACCACAGAGCAGCTCACACACAGGCTGCTGGCACCGCCAGGGCTCGAAATCCACACTCCTGCCATCATAAGGCATGGGCGGAGCAATGCCCACCCTGCCACCCTGTCCCACCTGCCTCACAACGATACCTGGCTGCCCTCTCTGCTTCCGACACCTTTTTCTAGTGGCTGGCAAAAAAAAAAAATATTAGCACATTCATTATTTTTTTGCTAACAGGGCTACGAGCTCCATGAAGGAAACATGGACCTGCGCTGACAGAATGGGAGTACTTTAATTTCTAAATTACATACATAAATAAACCCAGCCACCTAAGCCGGGGCAAATGAAAGATTATGAAAATAGTCATATCCTGCAAAAATCTTGAAAGGCAATCATAATTCCTCAAACAATTATCTTCTGTCATATTTGTGAGTAGCCCGTGCAGTGCAAGGAGAGGAAAAATACAAATGTGCGCCTTTAAAATTCATGAAACCACTCATTCTGTCATAAAAGCAGGCATCTTTCATGGCTACTTATTTCACACAGTCTCATAACTAATACTGACAGATACTTGGAATGCAAAAAAAAAAG
>VWZI01008677.1:2765568-2790154 GCA_013396835.1 Psilopogon haemacephalus | reverse complement strand
AGATTTATTTTTTTTTTTTTGGTCATTCCAACCCTTAATAGAATGGGGATCTAGAGGCTATGAGGATTTCAGCTGGCCTTTGACACCCCAGCTTCCAGCACCTCAGCAATCAGTCAGTGCTGGGCTAACAAAAGAGCACTCAAACGCGGAGTTGTCATCCCCACGCTACATCTGTTGGCCACGCTGTTGGGAAGTGTTGACCCCCATCGCTTCACCGTAAACACTGCCGAAATCAACAACAACAACAACAACAGCANAAAGAGGAAGCTGGGTGTCAGAAGTCAGGTCAGCACGTTTTATTTGCACATGTGTCAGAAAAGATAGAAGGAATCGCCGAATTAAATTAAATCAAAGCAAACCTGCTAATTAAACCAGCTAAAATTATGTTTGTGAAGATGTGTGACTGGTTTCCTGCTTATCTGCAAATAAGCCTCCCCGTAATATAAACATGTTTCTATCTCCACTTTGTGTATAATAAGTCTTTAGGCAGATTGTAATTAGTATTTTGAGTTTCTGATGGAAGATCTATTGTGTTACTGGGGAAATATTTTCCCTGACCACCAAAATAGTTATTATTTCAGCTTCACTCTCAAGGGTCCTCACCTGTTCTTCTCCTGCTGGTCAAAGTCTTGTATCCAATTTATCTGAATCGAATTGTTTGGGTACGTGCCTGAATACCATCATCTTCATATTGTATTGCTTGCAGTTAACCATAAATGTGGGCATTGTATTCAACTCCACCTACGAGCCAAACCAGAAATGATTACCAGTTCTGTTTGGGTTTGTTCTGTAGTTTGCTTCTGTTGCTCAGTGTTTAAAGAATGATCAAAACGACCCTGTTCAGGAGTAAGAAATGCGGGCTCAAAATGTAAGTTTTTGCACAAAATTGATACTATTTACCAAACCCAACTTTCTGTTTCTGTTTTACTTATTCCCAAGTTCACAGTGCATAATTTTATACAAACCCAATTACATAGCTCAGTGATTTACTGGCAAAGCCAGCCAGAAGAAATTATCTGGCTTTCGCTAATGTGTGTGCCTATTTACAATCAACACAAATCCAGGGGAAATTGCAAAACAGCCACAAAGACACACACAAAAAAAAAAATCAAGTCAGAAGTGCTACAGTCCATTATGATTTCACCGGGTGAGTGATAAACTGTGGTTCTGAGCACGAGTTCAGTCGTTCAGCTCGTGCACTATTTATTTATTCCAAGCGTTTGACTCCAAGCAGGTTTGGGGTTTCATTGCCTTGGAGGGGACCATGTTTTCTTTTTGCCCTTTTCATCAGTTCTTTAAGGCTCAGCCTGCACAGCTAACGGATGCACGGACTGACTTCAGCAGGATTACTCAGATGTTTACAGTTACCCATGGGCTGGAGCAGGTATTTCAGATGCAGGGCTTAGAAGGCAGCAGGCCACAGGGCTGCATGTGCATCACATTAACGACTGGCTGCGCAAACGGACTGCGATCCGACACCGCGCTCTGGGACCTGAAAATTGCAACCAGTAACACTGCCACAGCGTCTGGGTATTACTTATGCTTTTGGGGTTTGTTGGAACATTCCTGAAGCAATACAGAATGCCTTGGGAGGGGCATCAGCTCTCTTTGTAGCTTGGGGAAAGCGAAACATCCAAGTTGGACAACACAAACAAAACATTTCTGACTCTTTGACTGCACAGCAAATGGTTTCAGATAGTTCTTGATATTTTCCCTGGAATGACCACTGGGCAAAACTCTCAGTCAGGGATTTTGTTGGACGTGGCCCAGGGTTCATCTACTCGCTTACCTCAAAGCAGCTCCCTCCTAACAACACATCAGATTGCAAATATGCTAAACCCCAAATTTTGCTGTAATTGCATGTGCCGGCACTAAGTCCTACATCAATAAGAAACCCCACTGATGTCAGCATGACTTGTGACAACACAAGACTTCCCTCCCCTCAGTACAGCTATAAAACTGGAGCCTTGGTGAGCATATTTGAATTATGTGGATTATATGTGATTAAACAGATTTGGATTAAATCACAGCAATGGGCTGCCTTATCAAGAACATTCTGTCGGGACCACATTGACGTAGAGCAATCAAGGTGACCTTATAGACTTACTATAACCCAGAGCAAACTCTGATCAACTTCAGTGGATGGCAATGGTTTTTCTTAGCCTGCAGAGATCAGGCTGCAAGATGCAAGGATTTAAAGTGCTGCTTTCCTAATGAGTGGTTTTCACGCCTTAAAATTATGATTCAGGCAACAAAGAGCAATCTTTCTTGCAGGGGAAGCCAACCTCAGCCAAACTCCTCGAGCTCTGGTTCATTCATCAGGATGGAAAATATGACTGGCTGTGCCTTGTCCCAGCATGCAAGAAAATTCAAATGAAGGAGAGCAACATCCAAATAAAGAAATCCACCAAAACACCACCAAGTTTGCTCTTCATTGCAAACTTCACTGATGCATTATCTCGCTTAAATTTTATTACTACTGTTCATCTTGTTCACCCACAAATATTGTCCATCGTTTCTGGTATAAATGTACTCTAGGGTTAACCACAAACGACAGAAACAAATTTCTTCCTGGCTGTAATAACAAGGATACAGCTGAGGAAGGAATTTGGTGACACGAGTCTGCAATAACTTCCAGCAAACCAGAGCTGAAGTGTTAACTCCCAACGCTTCACACAGCTCCCAGGCTGCGGCTCCAGAGGAAAGGCTTTAATATCTCAGGAGTGTGTGGCTTGTGGATGCTGATACACATCCTCATATTTAATATGGGTCACATTTGGCAGCCATCACTGCAGAGGTCGTTCTGAGGGTAGGGAAGGAAAAGACCCAGTGGATATAAAAAGGCAAAAGACACCCCAGGCTGCCAAAATCTGGGGGTTTGGCAGGGAAACAGAGAGAAACTATCAGCAGCACAGCTTTCCTGCACTGAGGCTTTCCAAGGGGTTCTGTGCAGAGCCCTGTGCCTCTCTCTCCCTTGGATTTAGCAGCTCAGAAGTTCATGGATAGTTACATAACACTGAAGAGAAAGAGAGAGAGAGAAAGTATCAGGAATACTTTCCTGAAATTTACCAGAGTTACACATCAGCTCAAAAAGAGTTTTGGCCCAAGATACCATATAAAATTTTCAAAAGACTTGCTGGGGGTGGAAGGCTGTTACATAACCTATTAAGACTTCAAATAGTTTGTGCTGCATTGTATCTCACACACGTAGTAACCTTCATGCTCTGAACCTCGGGATGCGTAGCTGCGTTGAAGGGCCTGTGCTGTGCGGCCAAGTTGTGGGCTGGAAACTTCCTTCCCTTGAACACCCAACCTCTAAAGGAGTCCCCCATCCCATCCTCCCCTCCACCAAGGACGTTTTTAGTAAGATTGCTGTAGAGCTAATTACATTACCATGGCATCCAAGTACCACACAGTCATGAGACCTACTTCTTTTAACACCTCTCAGGTTTGTAGAGAGGAGTGAGTAGGGAAATACCCTTGTGGAGAGCTGAGGCACAAGGTCAAGTTGTTTGCCCAGTGTCACAGCAGAAGATGCACTGGGCAGGAAATTGCTGTGTTGAGGAGCTGCCAGAACAGACTAGATGCCAAAGCAGATGCATGACCACCCACTTAACCAGCCAACATGCCCTCAGAGCTGCTGTCAGGAGATAGTGCTGGGACTTCAAGAGGAAACTGTGAGCAAATAGAGTAAAAGATCTGCACATCACCTACACTCTGCAGCTTCAAGCTACGCCTTCAGCCCTTGAAGTAGCATGAGCCTGAGACAATGGCCCCAGGGCCTTGCCAGCTTCCCAGAGTCCCTCCTTATGGAGTATTATGCCTTCTTCTAAAGGCAAATGAGGTGTTTAGGCAGCCCACCTCAGGCAGAGCCCACCCTGCAAACAGGAGAGGTGCAGATGCTGAAGCCACATGTCACAGACTGTGTGTCCATTAGCTTCTCAACAGACAAATTTCTGTGACAAACATCAGGGCCCCTGGGGTTTTAGCAGGGCCAGCTTCACCAGTCTTGGGTCTGGAGCTGCACTGTACGTGTCATCACATGCTATTCCCTGACTGACCTTCCTATAGACAATCATCTAAGAATGAGCTACTACTTGTGTGGGTTTCTTATGCACTCTATCTCAGGATCTTGTCTGAAACTTGACTTGTCCATGATAGCTACTCAGAGCCCTTTCAGCTCTTCAAGAGCAGAGCTCTAACCTGACAAACTTTTCTCCTGCTATTCCTCCACACAACACAGAATTACTCTTTATTTCTAATTCCTCTCACTGAGCTTTCTTACCTCCCATTTGCTTCCTCTAACAAGCTCTTTAGTCACATCTGTGCTGCTGGAAGAGTTTGGACTTAACATCCCACAGCCTGTTGTTGATTTGCCTCTCACTGCTGTTAGGTCAGTCTAAACCTGGAAGAGCTGTGTGTTGTCTTTGGTGTTGCCATCTCACTGCTCTGGTGAGAAAACTTTTCTTCCCACATACTTGCCCCAGCATTTTCAACAAGTAATTACGAAAAAGCAACCACAACAAAACTTGGAGTGGAAGACTTGTGGCAAGCACACCCTGCCCAGTCCTGCCCACAACCACACCACCAGTTCTACAAGCTTTATGGTGGAAACAGGCTCGACCACAGCAGCTTGACAGGCTCATCATGTATGCAATTAACACGAACTCAGAGTACTGTTTCCTGAACCTGTCAGCCAGCTGAGCCAATGCAACCAGCCAAATACTAAGAGAGATTCTGCTACTGAACTCTCTTGCTCTATAAACCTGAGGACTGTTAAAATTGGGAGTGGTCTTCAAACAGCCAGGAGTGAAAGACTTTGGCTGAAGGCATAACTCACTCAAGAGCTCACTTCTTGGATAAAACTTGTTCAAATCTCTGCCAGGAAAACATGGATGTCGTGTTGCTGGTCTGCTCTAGGTTACTCAACATGCAATACTTGCAGCAGCCGACAGATTAATTGCTACAGATAACAGAAACAGTGGCATATAATCGTAAAGAGAGAGCTGAAACCACAAAGGGACTATGCTTTCCCTACAGCACAGTGGTTTGGATTTTTTTAAGTGTCCAACCAATTTTCAACAGCATTTTTTTTTAGAAACAGCAGTCAGACAGATACATTAAGTGGTGGGGAGAGAGAGAGAGAGAGAGAGAGTAAAGAAAACCTTACTCCTGACAATCAGCATCTACACTTTAAGCTGCAAGAAGAAACAGCTGCCTCGCTATTCATTAGAGAAGGGATTTGCCAAACACAGTCCCTGATGCTGTTATGCAAGGTACTGCTCCGTGTATTCTCTCCTTCCGCAGAGATGTAGGCTAAAAGCGTTCCCATTTAGCTCTCCCATCCCCCTAAATCTTCTCCACAAAGGACACTGTCACCACCAAAGCTCTGCAACAAGGATCGTTTCTATATCTGACAACCTTTAAAGCCCCAAAGAAAGGGGAAGGGAAGCAGTAAAGCTCTCTGAAGAGCTCTTTGGTGGAACAAGCAGAATTATGAGCAGCAGGAGGAAATATGAGTAATTAAGACAACAGTATATCTATATCTTACAGCTGACAGAGTGAAGCTGCAAGTTAGCTCTGGGCAAGATGTTAGCAGAGGAAAGAACTGAGCAGACTCTTTCTAATGTTCTCGTTGAAAAGCCAGCCCAGGAAAAAGGCTAAAGGGACAATTTCATTAAAAAGAAGGAAGCAGGTTGGCTTAAGAGAGCAGTTAGATGCAGGCTTCTAACATTAAAGGAACAGGTCAACAGCTATCTGTAACAAGACAAGCAATTGTCTGGGGAGTCAGCCAGCGTGGCTCTTCTGCTGTTCTTGAGAGAAAACACTCTTTAAATTGTCCCTGGGTGGGTTATACAGAAAATTAAAGCTTCGCCACTGCACCACAGCACAAACCAAAGTGCTGGGGTGGATTGAGGCTGCGGGAGAACAAGACACTACTTAATCCCAGCCCAGAACAGCTCCCGTTCATGGCCGGGACACCACAGTGGCTCCCAGACGGGATGCGGCCAGCAGATCCCCGTGGCAGGCCCCAGGGGGACAGGTGCCAGCGGCGCTGCATGTGCTGCATCTGCTGCATGTGCTGCTGCTGCTGCTGCTGCTGCATGTGCTGCTGCTGCACGGAGGGGCCGGAGCCGCTCCCACGCTGCGGCTCCTCTGACAAGCGCAGCGGCTCAATTCCGCTCCTACCTCCGGCCCCGGTGCTCGGCATGCTTCAGCGATTCCCCGGCTGCCAGGACAGCCCTTCGTGGCTACAGCAGCATGGTTTATAGCAGCCCCGAGGCTGTGTTTTCCATCTAGTATATATAAGTGAATTAGTGGAAAATTTGAGCTTACACAAATCACGGAGCCGGCGCGCAGTTTGTCATGGCCAGGCAGCCTTTTCTCAGGGCTGGAGCAGCAGCAATGAGGTGCAGTAAAGAAACTGCGGGCCGCACCCGTGGTCCCTGTGTTACAGCTGGGCAGGGAAGTGCTGGTAGGTGAGAGGGACAGAAAAAGCCCGACGGACGAGCGGCTCCCCTATCTACACAGATCGAATGTACGGGCGGCGCAGTCACCTGGGGCTTGCAGCCTCCAAAATCGATCCAAGGGATATGGGGAAGGAGCAGCCTTCCTCCCTTGCCTCCCAGGCTCCATCTGTGTGAAGGAAGAGGTGGGAATTGCACAGGGGGCAATACTGGCGCTGGAGCAATGGCAGAGGGGTTGCTCCACATTTACGGTACTGTAAACAAGAGCAGCATTTTTCCAAATGATAAGAGCTGTAGTGAAGACAGAGCCAGAGGGCACCAAATTAGGGTCACCAGCTGCAACTGCTGCTGCCACCCAAGAAGAGGAGCTCCACGTCTGCAGTAGGATGGAGAGCAAGGTTGGGAAGTGCCAAAATCTCTCATGACAGTTCTCGAGTTATTGTCCTGGTGTGCCTTCAACAACGTTTAGTACATTTAATTTTGGGCCACACTCTGGCCGAGTGCCCCAGCAGCTACTCATTCCTGCTATGCTTTTCTTCAGTTGCACCTACAAGTCCCAGACCTTCTCGACCTTTCTGCAGCCCTATCCACAGTGCTAACAGTGATTTACATTAAAAATATACCTGGAATGCAGTGAAGCACAGCAGAAGTACTCCCTCTCTCTTTTCTCCTTCCCTACTTTCTCAGCCAGTGCTGCCGTGAGGGATGGATCATGCCATTCCCGAGCACTCCATCACTTTTGTGGTGTAGAGAGACTGAAGGGAGGGGTTTTCCCTGCCATTTTCTCTACTATAAGGAGGCGCATGTGCCTGTGCAATGAGCCTCTATCACCCTTTCCTACACAAGCATGAGAAGCCTGCTCTCTGCATATTTCAAATCACAAACCCTAATGGCTCCTTAAAATACATGCTTATATCCAGCCCATAAATCTAAACAGATAGTCAGAGCCTGCTGATAGATCTACATCCTTCTCACACTCTTGTGCAGCTCCATTACATACCTTGGGTGTCACACTGCCTGTATATTTCTGCCTTCAGCTTCAGCCACGTCCTAGCGCTGATTGAGAGCACCAGAGTGTGCAGCCCTTAAAAACTCAAAAATTTCTCACTTTCCTGAGCACTAAAATGCATCTAAAATTAGGAAGAATGGCCGCCTGTCATTGTGTTGACTTGGCAATGAGTTTATTTACTCACTCATCCCTCGGAGCAATTGCTCCATGGAAATGCAAAACTCGGTTGGTATCCCACAGCCAGAGGAGCCCAGGTCGCAGCCCTGTGCCAGGCAAAGGCAATCACCAGGCTGAAGCCGCTCATCGCCTGCTTCTCCTGCAAAGGTGAACCTCTTTGCCGCCCTTTTTTGGGTGCGCATCGTTAGAAGTGAGCTCAGGATTTCGTGTTATTATCATATTAGAGATGGCAATGCCTTTGGTAGAGGGTCAAAGATCAGGAAGACAAGAAAAATAAGGAAATAAAGCCCCGCAAACGGTCAGATCTTTGGCTGGCATAATTGGACACCGCGGGCCGCGGAATTGTGTCCATTAGCAGGAATGGCTGATCTGACCCATATGCTTACACCTTTCAAGTGGAAAGATTAAAACAACATGCCTAACAGCAGAAATGGCTTATATGACATTTCAGAGGGCCTTGGGTTGCCAAAAAAACTCTGGAGAGATTTTTTTTTTTTTTTCATCCTACCATCATAAAGGCTTCGAGGCTGTTTACCCAAACTTCTCAATAGCTCCTTCTAAAAAAGGATGATGAGCAACCATGCTCAGTAACACAGACTTTTAATGTAATCTGTTTATAGTTTTAGAACAATTTCCAGAATAGAACATTTTTTAAAAGTGTCCTAAGCCTTTAGGGTTCTCACTTTGATCATTTCCCANCCATTTTTTAAAAAATACATTTTAATTAATGTTTAACTTTCACTGCCTTTATTTTGCTCACATGAAAGCTTGGAGCTTGTTCTTAGGGAGAGAGGGGGAAAAAAAAAAAAACCCAAAACAAAACAAAACAAAAAACCACCCAACTATTGGAAACAAAAGGAGCCTTATTTGACCAAGGAAAGATTGCAGGAGGTCCTCAGATAACAATAGCCAACAATTTTTTTTGGGACTGAACGCTAAGTAACAACCACTTTCTTCAGAGGTTAACTCTAAATAATAATTGTGGGTTTTACAGGCTGTGGAAGGGAGAGATTGCTCCTTGACAGAGTTTATATTACTAACCTGATGTGAGCAGACAGCTGCAAAAATGAAGTGATATCAGTGATAAAAATATTCTTTCTACGTGTAAGCAGGAGGAATTGCCTAGCAGCAGAGGGCAAATCCCACTGGCCCTCATGCAAGCATTCCTTAGGCATGAAGACAGGGACTGGCTGATGTGGCATTACTGACCAGTAGAGGCACTGACCTGGTATATGTTTAGCTTAAAGGTTTTTTTACCACTTTACACTAAATTTCACCTATGTAACTTGCATTGCTTTTTCAAAACTTTACCTCCACAGTAGTCCTTACTGCCCTTTTACTTCAAACCTCATTAGAACTGGCAAGTAACTTGGATTAAATAAAAAAAAAAACCCACACATTGTAATGACAATCCCCCCCACACACTTCTATCTGATGTAGAAATAGATAATTTCTAGTACTAAAAGTGATTAAATTTGGTGCGTTTCCAACTTGTATTTTAACAATGCATTACCTCCTGAATTGCTGCATAAATATTAATAGACAGCCTGATATGGAACTCTTGCCCGTAATGCCCTTGGAGAACCATAAGTGTGGTGGAGCAAAAGAGAGGAGAGAGGCACTGAAGACAGTGGCTCCATCCCTCAGAGCTGCCCTGGGTCAGGCGCTTCCCATGCAGCAGATCAGCAGCATCTCAAAGCCTGGACTGTAGCAGGAGATGAAAATCCTACAGACATGAATCTGCCTGATACTCCTCTGAAATGCGACAAAAAACATTCCCAGTCACACCAAGAAGAGCCACCCTGATTTTCCTACTCATCCCCCAGGCTTTCACTTTTGGCATGGTGCACTTTTAAACTTCATCTGCAGATGTTTGCATCTCCAATCACCTCCAAGGTGACTACAGAGCATTTATCTGCCCAAATTTCATCCCTCTGATACGATCTCATTAAGTCACAATAGCCCCAGTACCATTTAAAACAGGCCACAGATTCCCCCCACCCAGGTCACTCTGAGCCTTCTTGAAAACTGGCCAGTTATTTAAATCCCTAAATGTGGGTTTGGAGGGGATGGGAGGGGCTGAAATTCAGGATATTCTTCTGGAAAACCTTTTGGGCAGCCTTTCTGCTCTGCCATGAACCATGTTTCTGCTTTCTGAGAGGACAACACTCTTGGACTTTGCTGCTCTAACACAAGAACTTCATTTAAACCTCCAAAGAGTGGCAGGAAAAAGTGCCAGGAGAAAACATCTCAGTTTGCCAACACCTCTTCCCCACTTGTCTTTTGGACACCTGTGGACTGTGCTAAGGGTTAAGTTAATTTCGCTTTCCCCGAGTTAGAAAGCTATGAAAGTTTAATCACAAACGAACTCCAGTGGCCAGTCTGGTGGCTCACAGACAAACGTTCTCATTTTCATTCTTTACAGGCCATGCTGAAACCATCATAAACCATATTTAGGGAGGGAGAAATTTCACGAGGGGAGGGGAGCCCGCTTGATATGGTAGAGTAAGAGAGAAGGGGGGGGACAAAAAAAAAAAAAAAAAAGGGCAACTCAGTGTTTTAAAATGTAAATCCAACAAAATTACCAGAAATGCTGCTGCAAACGGAGCGCTGAGAATTCATTATTTTGTTTCAAAGTTAGTTTATCATAAATCTGCCCTCTGACACGTAATAACTAGTAACGTTTCGAAGGTTATTTGATAGTAAGTTCAACAGTGTAGGTGACTGAACATGTGAGCTGCATGATAATGAGTCCCAGGGGAAATCAGGCTTTAGGATGCAGGGTGAAGCATCCCTAGGCTTGTATTCAAATGGGGGGAAAAAAAAAAAATATTCAAAAGTTTATTGTTTATCTCCTAAGAACATCAAATACTACACAGTCCTTCGAATCGAAGGCATACAGCACATTAGAGGACTATTTGCTAGGGGGGGGAAAAATGCCTGATTTGATCCAAATTCAAGAACATAATAGCCTGTACTCTGGAAGGCATAGAGTGACTGTGAGGTCAGAAGTGGAGGGGAATATTTTGGATTGTTCTTTCACCGAACTAAGAGGCCCAGGAAGGCAATTTGCTCATGCATCAGACTCTAGAAAGAGCCAGCGAGCGTTAAAACTAGATGGCTTGCAACCCTCTGCATCCAGCACAATGGAGTCCCTTAAGTGTGACAAATACAAATTGTGTGACCCATCCTGAATTTCATTTCCAAAGTACCTCGGTTGTAATTGACTCATTTGCAGCGTACAGACTAATCCAAAGCCAGCCAGGAAAGCAGAAGGATGTTATTTTTCAGCAAGGAGGTGTGGTGCACACACTCCACCCCAGCAGAAGAGCAGAGCCCCACCTCTCAGCTGGCTCAGCGCTCCCTTCGCAGGGCTGGTGATGCCCTTACCCCAGTCAATGGTAGTTTTGTCATGAAAAGCGTGTAAGACAGAACTTTTTCCTGTATAAACTCTCTGTATCCCAAATGCCAAGGCAGCTGCATTCCAAGCCCATAGTTACCCAGCCGCTGGCATCCTGCCACCCCACCACAGAGAGGAGATGGAGGGGATGAGAGCTGGGTCCCTCACCTTCTCCTGCCTTGCCTGAGCACAGCCCATCTGCAGCATTACTGCTCACCTCCAGCCTGTGCTGTCTGAGTTTGCACAGCAGGCATTGCATTTCAGGTTGCTGTTGAGTTTGAATAGATCATGAGGAGCTTTGCTGCCAAATCTCCATCTTAAGAGAAGCAGATCAGGTATTAAAAGTGACCAAGCGTGGCTCATGCCGGTTAGCTGTACCTCCATGCCTAGCTGCCCTCTTCTACCATATTGCTCTCTGTATCAAAAGGCTGTTACTTCATAATGCGTTTTGGACACTGAGCAAGCAATTATACTTCACTTTCCAGCATCTTTCGATAACCAAAACCCCATTTTCCATACAGCTTTTTAATTCATTACTTAAACAGTTACCTAACCTATACTTAAGCACTGAAAAGTTACGCAGCATACATCTTACTTAACAGCACTCTGTCAGTCCTAACTCTTAATATTATGATGGCTTTTTCCAGAAATGTAACTGGCAGAGGTTTACTGACACGCCACAAATCCTAATTATCCTTAAAAACTCTAAATTCTATATTGACAAAAAGCAGAGGCTGAAACGCTCTTTTCCTGACAAGCTCTAAAATACCCAATGAATGCTGCTTTAGTCACTTACTCTATTAGCACATACTTCCAACACAACCACTTCCCATACCTTAACTCTGAGGAACCAACAGCATTTAAATATGCAGCAGAGGTAAAAGACAAATAAGAGCAAGCAGAGAGGCACTAAAGCTGTCTAAAATGCTTTTTGCTGTACTTAATAAGGAATGACTATACAGAAGATGACTGAAATAAAAAAAAATTAGCACAACCTCAAAGGAAATATCTCTTAGAATCCTTGGCANTTTTTTTTTTTTTTTTTTTTTTTTTTTTTAGTTAGTTAGTTCCTTGAAATGTAACTTTGCCCAGCCTTTAACTTTGGTTGGTGTTTTACATGTGTGGGGCGAATTGAGAAAGTCAGAGCCAGGTTGAAATACGAAACACGTAGCAAATGGCCACGGAGTTATAAATACAGATATTAACTAAACCCAAGCTAAAGCAGATGGCTCCAGAACTTTTATCCCAGAAAAGAGGTGGGTTTTTTTTTAAATGTGTGTGGTTTGGTGGAGTTAGTTCTGCTCGGTGCTGTGCTATTACAAGGGGCATAAATCAGGGAGCAAATTCTCCTCTCCAGCACAAAGCTCCTGGCTGCTGGTTATCGGAGGCACTGGCAGATCCACGCCGAGCGCCTCGGCTCGGGGTCCTTCCTCTGTGTGGTCTCTCAGAACTGTCGTTATCAGCTTTCTGTTTATTATTGTGCTCAGTTTAAAGGGAATTTGCCAAGTGATCCCTGGACTCCAATCTTTAGGCCTGTTGTCAGGACAAATTAATTTCTGTGGAAACCCACTGTGCCTCAGATACCATCTAGGAAATGTAGGATTAATGGAGTCCCTGTACAACAAGCTTTGTAGTGCGGCTGCTGGGGGAGGGGAGCAGCGCTGGCAAGTCAGAAATAACCAAAATAAAGCCTCTGCACTTTGGGTTAGTGAGGGAAAATTCCACTTTTTTCTTTCTTTCTTTCTTTCTTTCTTTCTTTTTAATGACATCAACTCACATCCATAGTATTTTAAACACATTGCAGGAACTGAATACCAACAGGCAACTTTAACCAAAAACCACAGGCAATTGAAACTCCTCTATCACCACCAATGAGGGACCTGAGGTCTAATTATCAATATTTTATATTTTACACGCTCAGGCCCATCTCCTCAGTAGGTAAAAACAGGATATTAAATGAAACAGTCTCCCATGAACCTTGGTGGGAAATAATGAAACTCAGTATATGATCTTTTGGAAAAGGGGTATTAAAGCTGGATTTCCTATGGGGCAGGGTCATTAGTGTGTTGGCTGACATTTGAGGCTCTTCTTTCCAAATGCATATTATTTCATTGTTAAAAACATTCAACCAATAAAGCCTTTGCAAGAGATATACTTAAAATTTACTTTCCTGCCTAGGGAAACAAAAAAAAAAATCTTCTTCTTAGTGATGCCAAAGGAGAGCTGAATTTAGAGCTGTAACAGGTAAAGCAGTGTCTTTCCCTGATGTTTTCCTTTGTGAAGAGAGGAGAGGGAAAAGGGAGGAGGGAGGAGGGAAGAGGGAAGAGGGAAGAGGGAAGAGGGAAGAGGGAAGAGGGAAGAGGGAAGAGGGAAGAGGGAAGAGGGAAGAGGGAAGAGGGAAGAGGGAAGAGGGAAGAGGGAAGAGGGAAGAGGGAAGAGGGAAGAGGGAAGAGGGAAGAGGGAAGAGGGAAGAGGGAAGAGGGAAGAGGGAAGAGGGAAGAGGGAAGAGGGAAGAGGGAAGAGGGAAGAGGGAAGAGGGAAGAGGGAAGAGGGAAGAGGGAAGAGGGAAGAGGGAAGAGGGAAGAGGGAAGAGGGAAGAGGGAAGAGGGAAGAGGGAAGAGGGAAGAGGGAAGAGGGAAGAGGGAAGAGGAGCAGTCCAACACATGTTTATCAATCCTGTCTCATTTTCCGGAGGATGAATTTGCTCATGGTTAGATTCAAATCTAATATCTTACAAATTTGGGATTCTTAGCCTTATTCTTTACTCTCCAAAGATAAAACCAGATGTCAAAAAGAGCGGATGCACAAGTCCACGTTCTGTATCGTATTACACCTTATGACTCCCCTGTGGAATTGAGGAGTTGCAACTCAGTCCTAAACTTAGCCTAAAGCGGTACAAGAACAAAAAACGTATTAAAAAATTATAAAGAAAAGAAAAGAAGGATACTACTCCCTTAAGGTCAACACTGCAAGTGAAAATTGCTAACATGATATTGTGATGACCTTAAGCTGCTAATAACAGTGCTAATTTTACCACTGCATTTCTAACACCTTCTAAGCTTGGCACTGCAGATGCTGAAGCTGCTGCAGAAGGCTTCTTCAACACAGCTCTCCAGTTTGCAGTTACCTCACAACGAGCTGCTTTCCGCTCAAAAGGGCAAAAACAAGTCCATTGCAAGGATTCCTGGGGGTTTGGTGATACCACAGTTTGTTTGGAAGAGGGTTTATGGAGAAGATTCATTTTGAGAGGTAATCTTATTAATCTGAAGTTCACCTGCGTATGAGAACTCCTTTATCCAATATTCCAAATGAGAGTATTCTTCCCTGACTAAAACATTTAATCTGGAGAGACTTTTTTATATGCCAGTTTTCACTAGTTCAGAAATTCAATTAACTCCATAATTACAAACACAATTACCATTGAGTGTTACATGTGATTTGGTGGTAGCAGCTACATGGCACATGCACTCTGCTTGGAGATTTTAAATGTATCAACATCACCATAACAATAGCAGGCAAAAACTTCCACAGATCATCCTTATCCTTCAGGTTGTATGCACTGGCTTAGGCATACAAGTAGCCTTAAAATATGCTGTCCACATTCTGGCCATGAAATATTTAATTGCAGTTAGCATGATATTTGCAACCACTGGGCTGGGCTCCCAACTGATAGGAAGTCACCCAAACCGTGATAGTTTACTTCAAATGCCAGCCTGGCCCCATTAACTCATTCCATGATGAACTCAAATGCACAGCAAAGGCAGTAAATGGAGCAATAGCGACTTATAGAAGGAAGGAGGGAACAGAAAAATAATTTAAAGTTTTTTTAAAAATTAGGAAGGGGGGCAGGGAGGAAGAAAAAATGGGAAAAAGAAAGCAAAAAGGGAGTGGGGGGGAAATATGTATATATACTGCAGGAGAGGAATGAGTATAAAGGCTTAAAACTCCAGGCACTGCCAGAAGAAGAGGCTCTAGGCAGGAGAAGGCTGCAAAGAATGGCCACAGTACCGCCCTGGGAGCCCTTAGCACTGGGTACGATGACTGGGGTGTTCAGGGTGGAGCTGGAAGGTGAAAAGGCAGGATCCAAAAGTCTTGCTGAGAAGCTGCCTGGCAGGATACACACAACCCCAGTTCCAGGTCACTCTGACAGCGAGCAGGGGGGCTGGAGCTCTGCCAGGCCCAGCTTCTTTAGACATAAAGGGCACTGGGGTTTGTGCCGTGCGATGGACACACAGACTGGGCTCACGTTGCTTTGGGGATTTTAGGGCTCAGGTGGCTAAAAGCAAAGTTCAGGAGTACAGTCATGATATGGTCCTACAGAGAGCCCAAGGTGCAACTCAGCGCTCTCAGTACAGCACTTACAGAAACACCTCAGGTAATGGTCACCACCAAAAGTCACCATTTGTTCTCTGTTGTCACACAACCTGACTAGCTGTGACATCTCCTGTGTCACAGGCATCTGTTGACTCCTCACTGATAAGGTCTCATTCCATCAGGGACACCACACTCTCTGCACATCAGGCAAGTTTTTATCATTACCGCATTGCACTACCTATATGGGCTTGGATCATTTCAGGCATGACACAAAATAATCCTGATCCTGCTCTTCTGGTGTGGCTGCACAAATCTCCAGGTGAGGCAGAACAGCCTAGCTCCACAAACATCAATACCTCTGTGCCCATTTATGTCTGCTGAAGGTTTGGCCCCACATACCTAGGTAAGAACCTGTTTCTGCTGACACAGCAACATCTACAGCAACCTCCACGTTCAGCTACTTTTCTGTCAGATTATTTTTTTATTTCCACCTACAAGCACACAGGTGGGCAAGGCTCCTTCAACACAGGCCCGTGGACTTTGAATGCACCAGAAACCAAGCATTTTACTATAATCACTCTTCAGGTAATTGAAAATCAAAATTACCCATGTGGCTCCTCCAAAGGAGGAGTGAGCTGCACCCTACAGATCTGAATTCAAACCATGTTCACGTGAAGTGTTCTCCATACAAAACGCAGCTACAGCTCCGTCCTCGGCGGGTGCCAGCCACTACTGTAAAACCAGCACATGCATTATTTTAAAGGGGGATGAGGGGAGAAAAGGGGGGAAAAAAAAAAAAGTGAAAGGTATAATAAGAACAGGGTCGAAGCACTCCCAGACTTGCCAAGGGTTAGATCTTACCGACGGCGTGAAACATTTAAGCTTTGAGGGAATACTACAAAGGCAAATCTATATAAATTGAACCATAAAGCAGGCTTCTTATGGAAATTCACGTCGCATAACAAGAGCAGTACAAATATTTCATAACATGTCAAACCCACTGTATAGATACGCTCAGGCTTCCCGCACTCCTGGCGCTGTATTCACACACACACACACAAAAAAAAAAAAAAAAAAAAAGAGGTAACTTAACGGCACTGGGAACAGGAGATTGCCAGCCCTGGGGTGTGGAATCTGTGTGTCTCAAGACCCTGGTTCAACCTGCAGCCCCAGACGATAAATGAAAGCAACAAGGAAAGATGGGAAGACAACATCAGGAGGCTCAAACCAAGCAGATCCCAAGCTAGCAGCCTGCAGTCTGTGGAATACCCCAGGTGTATCACTGCAAGTCAAGCCACCATGCCGTTTGTTTTCTAAAACAACCTCTGGCTCTGCTGTGGAAGAAATTTAGCCCTTATTCCTCTTTAATATTCATAAGGCACAGAGCTACATTAACAGCTAAGTTTTAATTTCAGAACCATTCTGACATTTAAGAAGGAACAGATTCCAGCTCCCAGTTTCACGCTAGGGTTTTTCTTCCAGCATCGCTGTGGTTGCTGGTTAATGTAGAAGTGATTAAAAGGTCCTGGACATGGTATTAAAATAGCCTAGCTCTATTCAACACCAAGATCTATTCTGTTGTTATATCAACAGGAGTAAACTGTCTGGAAATTAAATTTAGGCATTGCTTATTCCTCTCTTCTTTCCGAAATAGAGGTGGGTTTGCTGTTGAATTTGCACATGAGAATTATCCTGAATATTTGAAGCAGAGGCAAAAATATTTACTTTTTAATGCCAGATGCTTCCCAGATCTGCTCATCAAGCATGAAAATAACAAAAGAGCAGCAACAAGCCAAATCTTCACCACTCTCAAAGAAGTTAGGGACAGAGATCCCTCCTGGAAGTCACCAATGTTAGTCTCTGTGGCTGTTCTCAGGTGGTCTTTGCTGGAGCTCAGGCTCACCAGGCTTCAGCTTTACAGGAGGGGCTGATTTAGAAGCAGTTGTTTTTTTTCCTGAGCTAGCCCTGCAGTTTGAGCACATATGCTTGTGCATCAGACCTCTTTTCCATAGCCTTCACTAAACAGCAATATGGAAGAGTCATAGATTAAATTGCTTTCAGAAATCAGTCTTAGGCTGGCATAGAAGTTAACCAAGCTGGGCTTGTGACTACAGACTAAACACTTCCTCAGGACACAAAGAGGGGGAATATTTCATGTCTCAAGGGTTATTGGAGATAGAAGCACCACTTACAAAAAAAAAAAAAAAGAGAAAGCATGGCAATATTTAAGGAAGTTTACCTACAGGTAGTCACATAAGACACCAAAATAGCACTCATTCAGGGGGGTGGGACATTGTGGTATTAAAATGCACTAAGGCAGTATCCAGCACACAACTCATCCCAACCAGAACCACCACTTTCAGTTTCATGTAGTGTTGCAAAAAAAAAGAGACTCAGGTAACCTACTTCCTACCCGTTTACTCTCAGTTTTTCACCTCTGGAAGCTTAGTATCAAGACACATGAGTTATAAAGCAGTAGGAAGACACGTATTTATTCTAACAGCTAAAGAGCACCTTCCAGGCTACCTTGGGAGGGATGCAAACCAGTTCCATAAAAGGCATTTCTCCAGTTCCCCTATTCCTGAAGAAGCAGTGAATATTTAATGCCCAAGTACCAATGTGCCTTGCAACAGCACTTTTTTTTTTTTTTTTTTTCTTTCCTCCCCCTGCTCTGCCTAGTGTCAATAGCAGCGCAACCCCAGAGCTTTCAAATAAACGTTTGCCTTAGTTTGATCATCTAAATGTGCTACCCGGTAATTAAATCCAGTTTGTATTTTTAAAGTGAGCGCGCACGGAGCGGCGTTCCGCACGGAGCCGAACCGCCCTGCGCTTGTTACCCGCCGCCTCTCAGGGCTGGGAAATCCATCCCTTCGTTTGTCAGAGCTACAGGGGAAAAAAAAAAAAAAGGAAAAAAGAAAAAAAAAATTAAAAACAATATAAAAATCGACTTAGGCAAAAATTCCTCCCAAATCTTTTGAAACAGTTTGACACAGCGACTTGCTCTAAACAAATTTGGAGAGAGCAGGCTGCGATTGTTTTTTTTCTTTTCTTTCCACCACGGCAAATATACTGTTTCCCCGCCATGAAACTAGAACAGAGGGTCTGAGAGAAAGGAAATTATTAAGCATTCTAGTGGGTTTTTTTTCCAACAAAAACTAAGATAGAGGTCAATGAATAAGTATGTGCAGGCTGGAACTTAAATCCTCTGGGGTGACTGTAGGCTAATTAATAATTAATGCCAGAGACATGGTGTTTGAAATGCAGATGTGATAACTGGAGGCCTGGCAAAGCTGTTCAGAGGAAGCAGATTTGGATGCTATAGGGAATAGGCACTCCCTTGCCGGCTGGCTCTGAAAGCAGACCTGGGTGCAAAGCAGGGCCTATGGTTTAGATTATATTCCCCTCAGCTGTTAATTACCTGAACCTACTTTGAAGTTTTTCTCTTTTTATCCTCTGCATGAAAAGAGATTGGTTCAGCCAAGGGACTTGAAAAAATGATCAAATACACGGCGTAGAGGAGGGGAATAGAACTTCAGATATAAAAAAAGATAAGGAAGAAAAACACTCAGGGAAACACACAGGAACATATTAGGAAGTGCACGAGTGTGGCTCTGTGTTTCCAGTGAGTTGTGCTGCTCCAAGTTATTCCAGCCATTAAGTAAACCCCCGCGTGCTTCATGAATAGATTTGTTAAAAGGAATCTCTGGCTGTATGTATATACTTTACATTAATTATTTGATGAAAGTACCATAGGTGATTTCCTATGCTATTTTTAATTCAATAAAGTCATTTAAGCCGCCTTATGTTTGGGGCTATTTAACGAGGTGCACAACATTAACAGAATCACCAATGAGCTGCTACTACGAGGACCTGGGTTTTGCAAGAAAACCACTGGGGTTTGCAAAAGGCTAAAACGAGTCCAGCTTGGGCTCCTCACTGCCCATGAAAGGGAATGGGGGGTGGGGGGGTGGGCAAGTGTCTTCCAGCATCTCACCTCTTTAAGCCTCAGGGCAGTAGCAAGGGGCAAAGTTTTGCAGCATGGTGGCATGGCAGGGCCCAGGACAGGCAAGGGTGATGGGGATGAAGGCAGCAGGCAGATGCTGAGCGCACTCCGCCGAAGGACGGGACAACTTTGAGGAGCAGAACCTGAGAGCAGGGAAACACCCCAGTACCAAAACCCAGGTACCCCTCTTAGGAAACCGCCGCCAGAGCGAAAGGCAAGGTCAGGGTGAGCGGGGCCGGCCGGGTGGGTTCTCCCCGGGAGCGGTGCGGGATCCCCGGGGCCGGGGCTGTTGCGGACTCTCCGGGGCCGGTGCGAGCTCAGCCAGCCCTGATCTGCCGGAGCCAGCAGGGTCCCTGAGGCGGGAGGGGGGCACTGGAATTACCCGTTTTCGCTTTGCGGTGACAGATCGTTCCCGTTTCAAAGAGTCTCCAGAGTCGCTTTTTCCGACGCTCTTCCCCACTCGTTAGAGCCCGTCCTTTCAAAGGCTTCCCCGCCTAAACTGCCCAATAACTTCACTTAAAAACCCTTTGAAAAATGGGGAAGGGGCATTTTTTGTGTGCGTGACTTCGGCTTTGTTCGTTGGAGTTTTTCTCTTCCTGCTTTGTTTCGGGTTGGTTTTTTTGGGGTGGATTTGGTTTGGGTTTCTGTTTGGTTTTTGGTGGTTTGTTGTTGTGTTTGGTTTTTTTTGTTTTTTTTTCCCCGGGAGCACAGGAGGGTGAAGCAATCTCTCATTAACTCAGGGCTAGTTGCGGTTAAAAATTAATTTGAAATTGTCTGTCTTAAAGGCGCAGGCGTCTCCCATTCAAGCCTATCACTGTGGGATCTCGGCACAGCTTCTCCTCCTGCTGATGCAGAGAACTCCTGCATCCCACCAAAACAAAGTGATTTTACCCATTTTCTCCTTTCCAAGCACCATCTTTCGCCGTGACGTAAGAGAAGCACGCAGCTGTGTAACAGCCTGATGCAGAGGCATACACCTGCGTGAGGCTGCCCCTCCTTTGTGGAGGTAATTCGCAGTGTCGCTGGGTTATCCTCTCGGGTTTTGGTTACCTACAGCCAAACAAGAGCTTCGAGGTGAAGGTGATGACTCCGTTCTGGGGCGGGGACCACCCTGATCTCCCCCAAAACGGGCGTGGAAAGCGCATGTGATGGCGTCACGGGCGTGGGGTGGCCCAGGGAGAGCCACGCCTGGAAGGGAGAGGGGCTCTTAATGAAATCACAACATCCAACCGGTTTTCTATTAAATCCTGCTAATTTCCTAGGTGAAGGCTGTGAAGTGAATGTGAGGAAGCATTAAAAGGGAATTGAATTTGCATTCCTTATGCTACAGGCACATGTTTACATGACCTTTAAAACAGAATTAAAGCTGTATCATCAGCAGCTGTAGGCAATTCACATTACTAAGGCAATCAAATCAGAAGGCTAAACTAACTATAAAACATAAATTAAACTGATAGAGAATCATCCTAATTCACTAGGTTTACTTGCAATTTACTTATCCGCTACTAGTAATTTCTAAACAGTTTGGAGAAGCAGCAAATGGAAAAAATAGTTGAAGGCGGCGCTCCGAAAAGGTGTTGTCCGAGGACCAGAGCTGGCTTTCCCAGGAGTTCTTCATTAGCCAGTGGAGTAACAGCCTGGGCACAGTCCCCCCTAGGCGTTCCCCGAGCTCGGATAAAGGCCTACAAACCGGTACCTGCAACCCGTATATCACTAAATCCCCGAATTTACTGGGTTAGCTCAAGCTCCCCGGAGTGCCTTTGCGCTGCGGAGGTCCCTTCTGCAAGCCGTTTATTCTCTAAAATATGAAATATCTCCATGTCAAATAGATCTCGCTTTGCACTTCTCCCTTCTTTCCCCGTCCCCAAAAGGGACACTTTACAACGTCTGAAGCACGATAAAGACCCCAAAATCGATACCGCCGGTGATTTCATTGGAAGATTGCCGTGCGCTTTTCCCTGGCTCTGCTCCAGGGCGCAGCGGAGCCGGCACCGGGCAGCCCCTGCCCCGCTGCCCCGCCAAGGCCCGGCCGCAGCCTCCGAGCACCCCGGGCTTTGATTTATTCCTATTTATTTCTTGCAGCTCAGGGGCTGCCTCTCTCGCTTTGATGGCGAATCTCCCTGTGCGCTTCCATTTGTCCTGGGGACTGCGCTGATTTATTGCCCGCCCGCCTCCCGATGAACTTCTCTCCCGGGAATACCCGGGGAAGGTAGAGAGAGAAAGGTGCGGGGAAGGGCTGGTGCAGCCTCCGGCAGCTTTAACCAGGCTTCCGGGGAGAAAAAGTGCCAGGAGATGTCAGAGGACCTCGCACGCTGGGGAGGAAGCGGCTGGAGCGAGTTCACCCCTAGCAGCTTCTGAAATTACTGTTACGAAGGAGGACGACAGTGAAGCCGAGACAGATGGGAGCGCAGGGCGGGGACGACTATTGGGGGTCCTTCGCTCCAGCATCCCCTGGCCTCCCGGGGTGCGCCGGGACCGGGCAGCGCCGCATCTCTGTGGCCTCCAGAGCATGTCCCGGCTCGACGGAGGCGGGGTGCAGGAGGCATCACCAGCCTTCGAGGCTCGGGCTTCCCGGAGAAGGTCCACGGCAAAGCCTTTGTCTGCTGTACCGACCTTGCGCACAGTCAGGCGCAAGTTCCGCCACCCACGGCCAGCAAAGTCGCTGGCTCTAAAACATCACCTGCGAGGGCATGGTTCCCTGTGACCAAGAGAAATCTCAAATGCCTCACGTCCCTTCACAATTCCTTGCACCTCCCAAACGCGACTGGGGAAGAAAACATCTTTTAGCAACGCAGACTGGCCTGAATGTTCAGGGTTTTACCACAGCTTTGGTTGGCGCGACCTGAATGAAACGGGGAGCGAACTTTCCACCAAGCTGTAAACATCCCGTCTGTGAGGAAACTAAGAATTAGCAGTAACATTTGTAAATGTAAATCTAGGAATGGCAAGGTGCTTCGAAACGCAGGAGGAGTTTAGATCCTTCTCTAGGGTCAGTAGCATCTCTGGATGCTTTACACAGCTGGAGAAAAAGTAGAGTTAAAAAAAAACCAAACCAAACCAACAAAAAAATAATAAATAAAGAAAAACTCCTCAGCCATAAAACGACCCAAAAAAAAGAGCCCAAACTCCAAAAACTCAAACACACTGAAATTGTTCAGTAAGCAAACAAACAACAATGCAGGTATTTGTCATCCAAGGAATAGAGCTATTTGTCTTCGATGTCTCATTAGCCCACAGAGGTTAAACAGCCATTTAGTGCGTTTTCAAATCCAACCCACTTTCCTTTAAATAGGTCTGAGCAGAAATCTGTCCACTCAGGAATTGGATTTGAATTGTTTCTAAAGCACAGAGGCAGGATGGCCTTTGATTTGGGAAGAGAGCTGGAGCCCATTCCTTCCTTCTCCTCATCGCCCCTGTTTTCTGGGAGATGCTGGGAGGATTGGGTGAGCATCCTTCGGAAAAAAAAAAAACCAAAACCCAAACAAAAAACAACACCCAACCCCAAACAACAAAAAAATCAGCGGGATTTCTGTGCGAGATGGAACAAGCGCATTCTTGTCATCACGCCCGTTTGAATGGCACGGTGAGTAAAGTGTCTACGTAGAAGGGAAGTGATTCGCGTTGTTGTGCAGCTCCGTTAACTCCTAACGTGACCTTAGGAGCCAGAGACCGCCCGGGCAAGGCACCAGCTGCCGCGGGGACCCTTCGCCCAGCCTTGGTTCCCACTCACCTCCCCCATTTCTCCATTAAGCACAACAAAACCCGACGTTTCATTACGTGGATTTATCAAACGGCAAGACCGGTCCCACGGTAAAAANTTTTTTTTTTTTTTTTTTTTTTTAAACTCTCGACTTCAAATCAACCTAATGTTCGAGGCAAGACCTGCTAGAAACCAACCCAGTAGAAAAATAGCAGTGACCTGAACAGGACATGCTAGTGCACAAATTAAAGACATTTCCTCCCCCCCCCCCCCCCCCCCGAAAAAACCCTTTTTCAACCATACAAAAAGNNNNCGGGACTGGCTTTATTGTCCCTGCCAAGCCTTTCTCCGGGCGCAGGACCAGCTCAGCCGCAGCAACGCTCCCTCCGTGCCGGGCTTATTACTAACGGGCTGGTGCTCGGAGAGATTTGGGGAGGGGGGGGCGAGGGGGGGGGCTACATTCAATTCATTCTTACATTAGGACTATTTGAATTTGCAATCTGTCAGTCCAGCTCCTGGCTGTGGCTGTGACTCTCCCTCCTCTCTCCTTACACAGCGTTTACTCACGTTCAAGAACAGCCAACAGAGACCAAGAGGGAGAAGGGGAAAAAAAAAAAAAAGGAAAAAAAAAAAAAAAAAAAAAAAAGGGAAAAAAAAAAAAAGAGAAAAGAACAAAANAAAAAAAAAAAAAGAGAGAAGGAACTAATTGATCTTGTGTCGGTATTAGCTAATTTCTGCTAATACTCTGTAAATTCCTCTTTTCCTCCTAACCTTCCGCCCATGCAGGTTAGGCTTTCACAAAGCATCTCCGGCGATCCAGGAGCCGGTTTCCCAGCCCTGCTCGCTGAGCTAGTGGGTGCCTGAGCTTCAGCCTTAGTCCCAGCGTCTGGATGTACACAATGAAAACCTTAACTCCTGGCTTCAGAAACGGTTCAATTGCCCTTTCCCAACCCCCACCCCCGTTCTGATTGACTCTGGGTTTAAATTTGCACTTGTTCCCACCAAGCGCAATCTAACTCGTCCTGTCTCCAAAGTGAACTTGTGTTGAAGGTGAAGTTTTCAATATAGAGGTCATGACACCGAGCCACAGCTTACCGCTCCGAGCTTCATGCTGTATTAAACACAATCAAAACGAACCCCTTTTAGACCTTCTCTCTCTTTTTTTTCCCCCCTTCTTTCTTTCTTTCTTTTTTTTCTTCTTCTTTTTTTTTTGATATATTCCAAGATGCTTAAGCTCTAATTGCTACCAGCTTCNCCTCCCGCAGATGAACAATGAGGGGGGGAGGGAATCTCTAAAATATAATAAAATCAGCTCTGCCGCCATAATAAACCCGTCCCTCCCGCTTTAGGCTTGCTCTCCCCGAGAGCCCTACCTATAGAGGAGCCTATAGAGCCTCTTAGAAACACAAACACACACGCAGACACGCACCCCGCGTTTTAGTTGTAGCTCTTAAAGGGGAATCTGTGGGCTTGGAGCCGGGCAGAGCCAGCCCTGCCCCGCCGGAGACGTGCCCGC
>VWZI01008677.1:2735385-2749413 GCA_013396835.1 Psilopogon haemacephalus | reverse complement strand
CAAAGGATTAAAAAATGTAGTGTAGGCACCGAACCAGGATTAGCAGCGCTCAAAGAGGGCTACGTGATTGGAGGTTAGCTCCTGTGTGGTACCCAGGAGGGACTGGGACACCTCGACAGGAGCAGTTGGGCTGCTGGGTGAGGAAAGGCACTCAGCAAAGTCGCCCGTTGGAAAGCTCACATCCTGAATGCTTTATGAGAACCAGACCTTGGAGGTCCCAGAAGGGTTCACAGCCATTTAAACCTGGCCACAGGAACGCAGCCTCCTTTCTTGGCCCATGTCTGTCGTTTACCTCCCGTGTTGAGAGAGGGTGAAATCCCCAATCAGGGCTGGGTGTCCCCGGGGCAGCTCCGTGTGTGGCACCCCAGCCCTGCCATGACACATCCCCACTGCCCTCCCGGGCAGGGAAGATCCTTCTACCCTGCAAAATCAAGGAAGGGGAAGAGGGGAATGAGAGATGTGAAAACAGGAGAGCCCAAAATGTTGACCACCAGGAGATGGGAGGATTTCAATCTCCCTGAGTCAAGCTGGGTGGGCTTCTGTGCATATCACTCTGGGAGGAAAACCTTACCTGGGTCATGGATTGAAGTGTGGTGGGATGCTCTGCTGCAGATGGCAGTGCTGGGTTTAGACAACAACTTTGTGGGACTGTAACTGAGCTGCTGCATGCAATGCAGGCTGGTCCTGAGCTTCTATGGTGCAAATGAAGGTCCTGGTGCTCCAGCACCATCCATGGAGTACAATCCTCATCACTGTGGGCACTTTGAGGAGTAATTTGTATTACGTAGAATCATAGATGGTACGGGTTAGAAGGGACCTCAAGAGACTGAGTCCAACTCCCCAGCCAAAGCAGCAACATGCTTCAGGGCAGGTCACACAGGAGCACATCCAGGTGAGTTTTGGAGATCTCTAGAGAAGGAGCCTCCACAACATCTCTGGGCAGCCTGTTCCAGGGCTCTGTCACCCTCACAGTAAATAAGTTTTTTTTCATGCTGAGATGAAACTTCCTGTGGCTGAGTTTACATCCATATCATAAAATCAGCTTTTACAAATCCATTTAATTAAAAAAAAATCAAATCCCAAAGCAGGAATATTTTACCCCAAACTCCCTATCACTCCTTCCCACAGCCAAGGCAGAATGCTTGGTCTTGTTTCTGGACCAAAACCATTTTTCTCTGTACTGTTTTTTGGGGGGAGATCTCATTGAGCTCTTCTCCAGAGGCATGAAGAAATGCAGCCTGACCATTAATCATAGAATAGAATCATAGAATGGTTTGGGTTGGAAGGGACCTCAGAGATCATCCAGGTCCAACCTCCCACCATAGGCAGAGACACCTTCCACTAGAACAGGTCACTCAAAGCCTCATCCAACCTGGCCTTGAACACCTCCAGAATGGGAGCCTTCAATACCTCCAAGGAGGGAGCCTTGAACACCTTCCAGGAGGGAGCATCCACAAACTCCCTGGACAACCTGTGCCAGTGTTTCACCACCCTCACTGTAAAGAGCTTCTTCCTAACATCTAATCTAAATCCTCCCTCTGCCAGTTTAATTTTTGACATCCTTCTTGTCCATGGAAGCATTCAGGTACTGTGTTCCCACAACAAAGCAGGACTCATGGCACAAAGAGCATTCAGCGAGGCGCTGAAGAGGTAGGGTTGTTGAGCTGAGCTTATGACCAGACCAAGTCTGCCCTTCCTTAACTTTGTCTGCGATCTTCCAGGAGGCATGTGAGCAATGCATTGTGCAAACACCTGATGTTGCAGAGGCGAGAGGGCCCACGTGGATGGCTGATCAAAGAGAGGAGGCTCATTGCTCTGCCGGCCGAGGCGCAGCTTCCCCCTCGCTCTGGCTGCCCATCTATTGATTCTGAACCGCTCTGATTCCCCCTGTGCCCAGCTGCGGATGCAGAAGAGATGAAGCAACTGGGAAATCAGCAAAGCAGCAAGCTGAGCAGGACAAATTGGTAAAACTTATTTAATACTGGGAAGCTGATCTAGTCACCCCCTGGTAATACTGTCAATTAAGGCTACGGAATTAATATTAATTATCAACAATGGATTGTTTGCCAGGGCGATAGTGGAGAGGGAGAGTAAGAAGAAACAGAGTGCGTTTGTGATGCAAAACCCTTGGCTGTCTCTGAATTTTTCCTCTGAAATCTGTTCTGGGCCCATTAAAAAGTGCATTCATGGATGTTATTTTCTTAGTGTTTGGGTTGCAAAGCAGCCTAGAGAGATGAGGAGGTGCCACAAAGCAGAATGTCCACCCTGAAACTCTTCCTGGGGCCAAGAATTTAGGTGGCTTTTCCTAAAACACATCAGAAAATCCCTCACGCTGCTGCTCAGCAGGGGTAGTTATCACTGGAAAAGAGGAAAGCAGCAGCACCTGGAAATGTTCTCACAGGAGAAGCACACAGAGTATCACTCCCATGCTGATGCCTGTCAACAGGTTGCAAAAGCTTTCTTCTGAAAAGGAAATGGTAAACCTATTCTGCAAGCAAAGAAATCTTAATCCCTGGTACAGAATTTGTAACTGGTATTAACTAATAATTTTATTTTTTTTTCTGGAGTAGAAGTGGACTTCATTCTGCACCCGTGAGGAAGATATGCTAGAAGTAAAAGGTACCAGGAAAACAAAGGCACAAACTGGGGTATGGGAGGCCACTGAGCTTCCTGAAGCCAAGGGAGGATGAGCTGGTGGCAAACCCTGGCTTCATCTGCCTCTCCTCTAAACTGCTTTTTCCAGCAGTCATGGAGCATGAGAAACACCAAAAGGCCTTAGGCTCTTCAGCCTGGATCAGCAGACAGAGGGGAACTTCTCAATGCTCATCCATGTCTAAAGAATGAGGGTCAAGAGGGCAGGGCCAGCCTCTTCTCACTAGTGCCCAGCAGCAAGAGAAGGGACAATGGGCACAAACTAGAACCCAGGAAGTTCCACCTAAACACAGGGAGTGGGAGGGAAAATCTTTTCTGTGAAGGTGCTGGAGCCCTGGAACAGTCTGCCCAGAGAGGCTGTGGAGTCTCCTTCTCTGGACAGATTCCAGTTCTGCCTGGCTGAGATTCTAGATGAGCTGCTGTGGGTGATTGCTTTAGCAGAAGGGTTGAACTAGATGATCTCCAGAGGTCCCTTCCAGTCCTAACCCCTCTGGGATTCTGGGATTTTTTTTTTTTTTTCCAATTGTATCACAGTGAGATTTGTTCAAAATAAATCTTTAGAGAAATATTTTCCCCTAGGACTGCTTTCCTCCACCTCCAAAAGTTTGCAAAACACTCCCACCTGACAGATGGTGCCAGTGCAGTCAAGTCCAAAGGCACAGGAATTGTTCATTGCCAACCATGGGGGTGGGGTGTGGGGGGTGTTTAAACTTATTTGTAAGACCAGAAATTAAAATTTCCCCCCTTGGGATCACTTCCCAGTGCTTATTTATCTAAACAGAAGGTGATACTAGTTTGTGTGTTGGTAGTTGGTAGGGGAATTCTAGCTAAGCTGTAAAGGTCCCCCAAGGCAGCCAGAGCCAGCAGGAGGCCATAGGAGGGAATGGCAGCGAGGACAGCATTGGAACAAGGGATGCAAGGAGTTGGCCTCCTCAGCTGGCTGAGTTTTCAAATCTAAGCACAGCAAGTGACCACCAAGGAAAATAAGTGAAAGCAAGTGTTCTGCTGTGGTGTTCACCACTAGCTAGGGAAAACCAAAAGGCTAAATTCACTCTGGAGAGGGAAGAGAGTCTGCTGGAACAGCTGAGTCCCTGAGCATGGGCAGCCTTTGGAAGTCAGGGAACAAACAGCTCATGACTCTAAAGCAAAACCAGCCCCGGGTTCAGAGCAGCTATTTCGGAACATCAGACAGTTAATGCTCAGTTCCTAATTCCAGAATTGACACTCAGAGCAAGGAAAAATGAGGTGCAAATGTTGATTGAGCTCATGTCCTACCACATATCTATGCTTGCCTTCCTCACAGGAGCCATGCAGTGATAGGGTTGGACCATGCAGCATGTCCAAAGAAGTCACATCCTCTGGCCAGCTCTGAGTGGTGCCACAGGAGGTTTTGGCACCACAGATGGTGCAGAGCTCAGCTGGAGGAGGTGGGCAAAAAGCCATTGCACACCACTGAAATGAAGTTGTAGGTGCATCAGGCTGCTCACACAGGTCTGTATAAACATGTGGGCACTGTGTTGAAGGACCTGCACAGTAACCAGAGGGCTGAGGAACTTCAGCACCCCTCTGTATCATAAGCAGCATTAACCCTTCTGGAGGGCCATGTACAAAATGATGGATCAGTTAGGCTGCTGCAGGGGCATAGATATTGGTTATACAGGCAATCAGGGTGAGTTCCCTGCAATTATTTTCTAATAGAAACATGAATCTCAGTTAGAGCCAGATTTATGCTCACCCTCACCTAACCCAGTGCCAGGATCTTTGAGCTCAAATTATTTAGGAAGCAGAGGATTCTTTTCTGCATGGGGCATTTCTGCTTGGAATGTGCAATAAGTAGCAATAAAGAGCAAGCTCTCAGGGGAGTTAAATCTTCCAGCACCCTTAATACAGATCAGGGACTTAGCAGAGCCATGAGTTTACACTTCATAGTTGGCACAGTCTGGAGGAAGCTTCTATGCTCCAAACCAAGCAGCTGTTTACAAGGTGAGGAAAATGTTTGTAAGCCAGGGAATGGTTTACAAATGTGTAAATAGTGTAAAGAGGCAACTCTTTAGCTTTACAATGTTTATACTAATCTAAGAGGCTCTTATTATGAGCTGGTCTGTGGCAATTCTGCTCTTCCTCCAACCTGTCACAAAAGCAAGGTGTTCAGCACTCTCCTCCCCCTCTACTCTGCCCCAGCGAGGCCACTTCTGGTGCATTGGGTTCAGTTCTGGGACTCCCAGTTCAAAAGAGACAGGAAACTACTGGAGAGAGTCCAGCAGAGGCTGCAAAGATGCTGAAGGGACTGGAGGATCCCTGTGAGGAGGAAGCTCAGAGAACCCTGGGGTTGTGTAGGCTGGAGAAGACTGAAAGGGGATCTGCTCCATGCTGATCAGTAGCTAAAGGGTGGGGGGCAAAAGGATGTGGCCCAGACTCTTTAGTGGTGCCCAGCAACAGGAGAAGAGGCAACAAGCACAAATGACAAGCCAGGAGGTTCCACCTGAACAGGATCCCACTTGCTTCTGCCCTAATTAGAAACGATTTGCAGGTTAAGCTTGTCAAAATGTGCAGCAGCACATGGACATGGGGTGTGGGAAAGGCCACGACCTTCTGGCCACAGGGCTTTGAGCCCAGTGAGGCAGAGCCAGGGACCCTAAAGCCTGCTCCCAGCTCCCTTCCAGACTGCTGCTTCTGCAGTCACACAGGTTCCACGTAACAAGAATCTGACCCGGCCTTGTAACAAACATCCAAAAGGCAAGGGAATATTAACATGGATGCTGCTAAGAAGAATAATTTTAATTTGGATGGGAAAACAAGAAATAAGCTGCCCAGCATACAGCTTCCCTGCACAGGGATGCAGGCACCACTTCACTGAACAGGCTCCAGGAACCAGCCAGCCTGCACATTCAAAGGAGCTTCAATTCTTTGAAAACTTATGGCAGACTGAGGGGAAAAACGAGCCCAAATGCTACAAGTCCCTTGACATTAATTTTAAGTTACCTTTTTCTTAAAGGAATTGAGTGCAGCTTTATTTCTGCTCCCCAGCCCTCAGCATCCCACAGCAGCGCTCAGGGCAGGGAGGAAAAGGACAACCTTCGGCTGGTGTGAACGGATGGAGCTGGAATGTAAAGGAACCAGGAGCATTTGTGCTCGGTAAAGGTCTGCTCTGGAGTCACACTCAGGACCGTATGAATCCTTCTCTTTCAGGAGAAGGGCTGTCTGACATGTCACTCACACTGCCCTTTATTTTTACCCATTAGACATAAAAAAAAAAAAAAAAAAAAGGAATGATCACATTTATGCCACGGACAGAAAGCAGACCCCACAGGCTATATGTTGTGAAAAGAACTCTTTCTAGCTAGCAAGATAATGCTTGAAAAGGTGAATGAAAAGATTTCAGTAAAGAGGAAAATGTCCCTGTAGGACCCTTCCCTAATTCTGAGCTCTTTGGTAACGTCAGCCTCGCTAATCCACACCTAGCTGTGAGCTCGAATGAGAAATTCATTAACTTTGTGTCCCTTTAATTTATTAGGTGTAGCAACACTCCTCATCAGGGGAAGGGCTGAAAGGAGGGGACAATCAGGGTGCTTTTCCCCTTTCAGCAAATCTGCAGGCTCACAAAGGGAGAGGACCAGTTTGGGAGAAATTACGCTCGCCTAATTAGGAGAGCTGCTGTTTGCTCTCGCAGGCGCGCCGAGCAAAGGAGAGACGCAAAACCTGCCTTCAAAGACCCCAAAGGGCCATGGCTAAAACCATGCCAGGACCAGACAACAGCAGAGGCACCTCGGTGACCATTTCATCCTACAGTGGTACATGAAAAGGGAACACGTGAGGAATGAGAATAACCAAAGTCTTTTGTACAGCGGATGAAAAGTGAGATGGGGACTGCCTAGACCGCAGCAGGACTAGACGCTGCTTTATACCCACTGCCAGCTACCTCCCACACCTGTGCTGTGCCACGTGGTAGAGCTTTCCTCAGCCAACTGCTCAGAAAAGCTGAGTTTGGAACCAAGAGTAGGAAATAAGAAGGATTTTTTTTTTTTTTTCTCTGAAGGCTGTCTCACTCCAGGAGCTGAGGGACTCCATCACAACCCCTCTCTGCTCAGCTGAACCTGGGGACAGCAAACCACTCGCTGCTTTGTTCATCAGGCTGATTAAAGGATCCAGTTTTATTCACAGTAACACAATATTTTGTCCTTACGTGACCCTACGTGTCCTTTCCCTCCCTCTTTGGAAAGGAATAAATAATTATCCTTATTTTCTGCCAGAAAACACAGATAGCAAGTGGGGTGAGATGGCCTGCAGCCAGGGTGCAGCCAGCAGCAGAGCCCTGTCTCCAGCCTGCCAGTCCCAGGACCTATTAACATTAATGCTTAATTAGTGTTTACATTTTCCAAGCAAAATGTAAACACATATCTGCTGCAGCCAATACCAGCTGCGACCGAAGGGTGATGATATCCAAAAGCAATTTCCTCTCCTTTCAGAGTGGCATCTCCAGTAGGTAGGACCATAAAGCAGCATCTGAATCGTGACACCTCATATTGTGCACTTCTAAAGCACAGCAGCAGGGTCGTATCACCAGTCATGAGGCAAGACCAGCGACTGCTTAGAGTGACAAAAAAGGGCTAAGTGAAGTAGTAGGAAAACATTAATATAAAGAAACACTTTTTTTTTTTTTTTGGTTGTTGTTGTTTTTTGAAAGCTCACCAAATCCCCAAGCCCTTTAAGGATGCTGCAGCAGTCATGTATGATTTCAATTACAGCAACACAAACTGTCTTGATAGCCATATGGGCAGACTCTTTGAAGCAGCAAATTATTGATACCAAAATTAATTGTTCTTTGGAACGGCAGAAAACTCTGAACAGCTGGAAAAAATTGTTCACAATGAAATGTGAGCCTAGTGGAGGTTAATCTGGGTTTGCATGTCTTTACAGGTAATACACTGGAGTTCAGCTGAGCCATAAGTTCAGCTTGTTTCTCATTGCCCATCTCTAGCTTGCAGAAATGATACAGATGCTCTGGCTGCTGTTCCCTCACCCCTCCAAACTGATGCTCTACTTACCCAAACACATAGCACACCCCTCTGTCACCAGTGGTACCTGCCTGAGGCTGTAGCTGGCCAAGCATCTCCTTCCTTGTGGTCCAAGTTCTCCCACTCCAGGGACCAGACAGACAAACAGTCAGAGGAGGAAGCCACACATCTGAGGATTTTCTCCTGCGATTACTGAAGAAATAAATCCGCAAATATTCTGCGTCGCCGATGGCTCTAAAACCTCTGCCACAGGAGTGTTAGGATAGCAATTGATCGTGGTGCCGTGGGGAATGGATGTGGTAGGGGAGAAGGAGCTTGTGTCTATTTATCATCCAGTGCTTTTTCAAATAATGGAAGCTAGGGAAGTGCTACATCGCCTCCTCTGTGCCCTAAAAGTCAAAGGCAAAGCCATTCGGTTTCCTTCTCCCCAGGACATTCCTGGAAGGTGAACAAATTCCTTGAGCAGCAGAGCTGAAGCACAGCAATTTTTCTGGAGGAGGGCTACACAGTCACCTCTTTCTCACTAGCCATGTGCCATGCTGAAAATCAAATCTTAATGCTGATTTTTCAGCTATAAACTGAACTCCTCTGGGTGGTAGAAAATTACCATTGAGAACAATCAGAATTGATGCAAAAAAAAATCCTCCTAAACATTAACTATATATAAGAGGCCATCAGTGCTTCCATCCAGCATCTACAGGAGGATAGGAGAGATGCAGAAGGTGAATTTAAAGGAGCCAGACAAAAAAAAAAGAAGGGCATGGCATGGAATCATCTCTGAGGTTGAAGGCAACTATCCCAGTGCTACCTACATGCACTGTAAACTAAACCAGTAAGAAATAACCTGGTTACCTGGCGAGGACACGAGGCTGTCCAGGCTCAGGTGAGCAGCACAGGGAAACAGCTGCAAGGTAGATGTCACAATCTATGCTAAGTAGGAGTAGTAAATAACTTAGCAACACCTTTATTCTTTCTTATGGTGGAGCTCAGGTTTGGGTGCTGTGGCAAGGCACCATCTGAAAGGGCACTGGGGAATACAGAAATGGTGACCAGATGTAGTAACTTATCCTATCACACATAGATACATCCCTCATGCCACTGTGAACATGATCAAGTCCCCTCAAGTAGCCTGTGACCCTCAAGAGCAGGGCACGTGGGGGTACGAAGGTGCTAGGCTGTCCTCCAGCAAGTGAGGTCAGTGCTGTCACAGAGCTGTGCCTGGGTCCATGCCGTGGCTCTCAGTGCAGCACAAATCACAGGAATTGCTATGCAAATACACGAGGTGTGAGTACTTTTAAAGCACCACCTTTACTCTTCTTTAAAAGCCAAACCTGGAATTAAGGTTTGCGATCGTCCTCCATGCAGGGACAGCTTCAGCACAGACAGGGGTGTGACCACCACCAGGTTAACCACAAATCACAGAGAAAACTGCAAAGAGGGCTTTGGTGAAAGACCAAAAAAAAAAAAAAAAAGTTAACCTGGAAGAACAAAACAAAGGCAAATGTCACCTTGCACTGGCAAGAAAAGCTGCTGGAAACTCATCTAACTGGCGTGATGGCTTCTGGAGGTTCTTTGCTGCTTGCAGATCTGACCAGCCGTTTGTGGGTGTGATGTTACTTTTGCCTGAAGAATTTTGCTGTCCTGCCTGACTTTCTCAAATATAATTTATTTCATGGCATCCCACAGCCCTGAAGGTAGCCAGTGAGTGGATTTCACAAGGTTGGTCTCACCTGGAGAAGTTGCACACAGTGCTGCTTGGAGATGGCACTCACAGAAGCATCTCAGTAGCTTGGGTGTTGTCACTCTTAATCCTTGGGAAACGAGGGCTTCAAGTCACAGTAGGGTGGAATGATGTGAAGCATTTATTTGCATGCCACATCAAGCTGGAAAGGTAGATCCTGAGTATGTGAGAGCAGAAAGGTTGAAAATGACTTATTATGAAACCCAACTTTGCAAAGGCTTAGCTAGAGACCTTTGATGTTTCTGAAGAGCACCATCTGAGCTCGTTTTAGGAATAAAGTAGTGAGCTCAATGATATCTTCATTTCTTGAAGACAGTTGTTCAGTCTCTTTTCTATAGTGTATGTTCCACATTAAGTCATTATCTATGCTGTTCACTCCATTAATTCTGCTAGTTTTATTAGCAAAGTTCTGCTGCCTGGTCCTGTAGCAGTGACAAGCATTTCTAAAAGCTAATCTGACAGATAATGACTCCATTAAGTGTTGAATACTAATTGGTTTACATCAGGGGCCTGAAATTAATTGATGTAAATAAATTAGCACCTGAGCATGCATCACCCCAGCTTTGGATTTTCCTAAATACCAATGATTTTTTTAAAGCTTGTATCTTCAGCAAAATGCAAGGGAATATAAACAGACAGGATGAGTAATTAAAATGTGGCAACAAAATAAGACTATCGAGAAGAGCTTAACAAAGATTGTTTACCTATCGACGGGAAGGGTAGTGCCTGCCTCTGCAGGCTGTTTACACTGCTCTGACTTGCACAAAAGATACTTCCCTGACAGCTTCCCAAAGATGTAATTATCATTACTGTTAATAACAGTGAAGCTGACCCCCACACCGTTCCCAAGATCCGTATGACACGCGGGGAGCACTCCCTGCTCACAACAAACACCTGCCCCCCACCTCCAGGAGCCAACCCTTCAGTTAGTGGCTTGAGGAATTAACTAAAGTTTTTCTGTTTTAAAGGGATAAAAACCTCACTGTAGGGGAGATTTGCCGTTGGAATGGCACAAATAATGATTAATTTCTCAAGATGCAGAGGGTGCCGAGAGCATGCTCGTGTAGTCTGCGCGTGTCAGGAGCGGTCAGTAGGTTAGAAGACACCAACAAACACACTCTGCTGTTACTTACAGGTTAACTTCATTCACTGTCAACTTTATAGGGAAGAAAAAAATGTAATATAAAGCAATAAAAACTCATCATGGGCAGGGGCACCTTCCACTTGACCAGGTTGCCCAAAGCCCTGTCCAACCTGGCCTTGAATATTTCCAGAGATGAGGCATCCACAACCTCTTTGGGAAACCTGTGCCAGTGCCTCACCACCGTCACAGAGAAGGATTGTATCCTTATATCTAAATCTATCCTTTTTTCAGTCTAAAGCTATTACCCCTTGTCCTATCACCATGTGCCCCTGTAAAAAGCCCCTTCTTATAGACACCTTTTAAACGCTGGAAAGCTGCTACGAAGTATAATATAAGGTAGAATTCCATGGAAGAGCATGGAAGATGCTTTTAGGGTTGCGTGGAGAGCCAGAGCCCTCTTCTCCCCTCCCAGCAGAGACCTGCACCTTGCGAGGGCCGCGACCTCCAGCACCAATGTCGAAGCAAGAACCCAGTGCTCAATGCCTGCATGCTTGAACTGCTGCTCCACAAGAGCTGTTTCATCTTTCCTGCTGTGCTCCTTCCACGATCCTCTTTGATGCTGTGCCAAAGTGCCAAATCATCGCAAACAAGCGGCCGGAGCTGTGCGCCGCAGCCATAAATAACAACAGGAGTGCTCCTCGTCTCACTCCTCTCTCTTTTTGGGACTGGGATCATCCCACATTTCAGGGGAGTTGTAGCTGCTGGACAGTGCATTTACCACCACCCCAACTCTGATTCCAAGTTTATCAGCAGTTTTCCAGCCCTCAAACCACCACCGATTCCTGTCAGCCCAGGTCCTGTTCCTGCACAGGGGAACTTCTACCTAGTCTTTGAGCCCAGGGTCCCTCCTGCACCAACAATCCATTTCTGGCAGTTGCATCATCAAGACATCTTGAACTGGGGATTTTGCTGAGGCTGGTATCACTCGCAGACCTGCTGACAGACAGAAGTCTCCCATACGCTTCTCAGGCACTACCAAAGCCAAACTGCAAGAAACAGTGGGAAAAAGTCCTCTGCAAAGTAGCTGTAAGAGAATCAGTCACTTCTTGACTGTAGCACCCCAAGAGATGCCTTATTTCAGAGCTTTTAGCCATTTTTAGTAATAAAGGCAAAAGATGGAAGTATTAATAACTGGGAAGAGATAGAGGAATAAATAACCCCTTTGCCACTCAGAGTAATGCAGCTAAAATACAGCTCCGAGTGATTAAGCAGCTTTTAAACATTGCCTCAAGCTAAATAAGATCAGAAGCATTTAGTAACATCATGTTTCCTGACACGAGACTTCACCTGAAAGCAGTGAAAAGATGTGACAAGTATGGCTTCATGGGTAACAGTAGACAACCTACATCATCATCACATATGAGCCAAACCCAGCTGGCACCACAGAAGCACAGAATGAATGAGGTTGGAAGAGACCTCTAGAATCATCGAGTCCAACCTACCACCTAACCCTTCTCATTAACTAACCCATGGCACTAAGTGCCTCATGCAGCCTCCTCTTAAACACCTCCAGCAATGGGGACTCCACCACCTCCCTGGGCAGCCCATTCCAATGCCAATCACTCTTTCCTTGAATAATTTCTTCCTAACATCCAACCTTAACCTGCCCTTGCACATTTTGATTCTGTGTCCTCTTGTTCTGTCCCTGGGTGCCCTCTTGAATGAACAAGAGGCTTTTTCCCTTATGAGAAAGCAGTAGAGCCCCTCGACTCCACAGCAACACCCTTGAGGCAGGGAGAAGGCTGCTGCTGCAGGGAGATCTAGTGAGGATCCATCCTCTTCTCCACCTTCAACCCAGTTTTACAGCAGCTTCTTTCTAACCTCATCACTGCAATGACTTTGACTCAGCTGCTACCAGTACCACACTGGAAACTCAGGAGGAGTTAAGCAGTGGGAATTAATTACAGGAATAAAACTTCCCTGAGATTCTCTTACCGTCGGTGTTTAAGTATAATGGATATTTATTAGCCAGTGCAATGGACAACAGAGCTGAAAGGGTGCAGCTTTCTGGTCCTCACTGTATGTATGCTTAATGAGAATTCAAAAGACATAATGAATTAGGATTCCCCTGTTGGGCACTGAGCATTTCTTCATTAAATTCTAATGAACTGGGAAGAGTATCAGGTTTGCTCATGTAGTGGATTTTCCTCCTTTATTTTTTTTTTTTTTTTTCAATAATGGTTCTGTTCAGATACTTTTAGATAATCCTCAGCATCCTTTAAGAAGTGCTGAAAAAGCCCAGGTCTGTCATGAACAGAAGGAACGTAAATATGTGAAGACAGAAAAGTCAGCAGCACAAACGATGCGAAATAATAGCCAAAGAAGTTCTGCTGTATCATACAAACCCACCCCAGCACCCAAACAGCCTTTTGTTCTTCTCCTCAGAAGTGACAGGATGAGATGAAATCTCGTTTAGCAATAAGGTCATGGCACATGGTGATGCGATCTGCCTTGATTACCACCTTTAGGAAAGACAGGAGAAACTCCTGAAAACAGAGCCAGCAGCCTCCTCCCATCCCTAGATGAGCCAGATTGGTGCAAACAGATCCAAATTCCTCATCAGAACCAACAGTGAGTGTGCAGTGCTGCCAAAGACAGCTCAGGACAAACATCCATCCCATCGAGTCACTATTGCAAGTGTGACTGATGCCACCTGAGAGGTGTCCTGGGACAGGAGAAGTGGCTGGGCTGTTCGTGCCTGCCCCAGGTAGCCCCAGCTAAAGAAACTCCAGGAGTTATGGGCTATCTCTCTGTTCAGGAGCTCCTCTGAAGGACATCAAACAGCAGAGAGGAACAGGAGCTCCTTAGGCTCTGGGAATTGGTATCCTCGGAGCTCAGGTTACTGTAAGTAACTTCTTCTATTGCAAAGAATAGGTAAGCATAAAAAAAAATAATATCTGTGCTGGCACTAAGACAAAAAAGTAATTTGGAGAGGGCAGTAAGAGGGTGAGAGGGTTTGAAAGAGAGCATGAAATAGACCTACCACTTCTCCACCCTTCCTCTCTAATGATGGCAGGGCAGAAATTCCTTTGCCAGCCGTTTGTGGTCACCAGCTCTGCGCTCGGGGCCAAGCCACTGCCCCGCAGATTTCCCCCCCCAGACACCACAAAGCTGCCCCAGCCACACTCCTCCCCTGTGGCAGCCCTCCAAAGGCCAGCAGGCCACCTGGCTGGGGACCTGGCCACTTCCCAGCCTGGAAGTGCTGCCCACACAGCCCCAGGCACCCCAGCCTGTCCCCTTCAGCACTGCCTTCCACATGGAAATCCTGGGGATTAGAACACTTCATCTTCTCACTGGCTGTTGGCAAGACAAGCAGAGCAATTAGGCTGTTATGGCAATTTTATGGTGCTTATAAAATTCATTAGTGGCCTATTAATTAAATTTTGTCATTAATATTATTATTATTATCTTTTCTTCTAATTTGTTCTCTGCTTAGGGTCTATTTGCTGGGCGCTTTTTTTTTTTTTTTTTTTTTT
>VWZI01008677.1:2674619-2727612 GCA_013396835.1 Psilopogon haemacephalus | reverse complement strand
TTTTTTTTTTTTTTTTTTTTCCTGGGTCAGATTGGAGCAATCCCCAAACTTTCTCCTGCCTAAAAGAACCTCCTGAGTGGGTGTCTGCCTGTCTCTGCTCATGTTCTCAGTCTCTACCACACCCTCAGTTATTTGCTTTGTTTTCATGATATTTAGGATTAAGTTATTACATTTCCAGATATTTCCCCACAGGCTTTTTCTTAAATAGCTTACGTTGAAGTAGTGATAATCCTTTGGATGGGCCAGCTGATTGCTCACCTTATTGCTGCTCACCAGGGTAGCTCTGTAAATTAGATCTCTCTTCTCCAAAGTTTTCTTGGATGAATGGTTTCATTAATAAGAAACAGAAATCAATTCAAGCATTCAAAAGGCTTTGAAGAAAAAAAAAAAATCATTTCAAAGTGAAAAGAATTCAAGAATTTCCAAACTGCAGAGAGGGGGAAAAAAAAAAAACCAAAAAAAAAAAACAGTTTATCTATTTTGTAGAACAAATCCAAGCTTAAAAAAATAAGGAAAAATACAGCAAGATAAAGACGCTTGACCAGAAATGCAAAACTTCACTGTTAGATATCCAGATTTTCCAGATTTTATTTCCCTAATGATGCCTTTTTTATGCTAACTTTTCCCTCTGAGCCATGAGGAAATGTTGAGTGATGTTTTATTCCAAAGTATTAAAACCTGCATATGGCTTTCTACCTTTGCAGCCTAATGCTTCTCTCTCCTCTCTACAACTCCCTGCAAGGAGGTTGGAGTGAGGTAGAGGTTATCTTCTTATCCCAAGCAACAAGTGATAGAGCAAGAGGGAACAGCCTCCAATTGTGCCAGGGGAGGTTTAGGTTGGGCATGAGGAACAATTTCTTCCCCCAGAGGGTTGTTGACTCCTGGAACAGGCTGCCCAGGGATGTGGCTGAGTCATCATCCCTGAAGAGCTTTAAAAGCCATGCAGATGTGGTGCTGAGGGACATGGTTTAGTGGTGACTTGGTAGTGCTGGGTTAGTAGTTGGAGTTGATCTTAAAGGTCTTTTCCAACCAAATAGATGCTGTGATGCTTCCACCTTTGGAAAACAGCTAACAGGGACTCTTTTTTCAGGGCTCTACATTTCTGCTTCTTGAAGGTTTTGCATCTTCTGTCAAAGGGGAATGGTGGCTGTAAGCTGTAGTACCAACTCCTGCTAAGAGGGAACTGCCTGTAGAGGAGATGCTGGGATGCACAATGCCCATGTGCAACAAGGATGCTCAGAGGGCTGGAGCACCTCTGCTATGAGCAGACACTGAGTTGGGGCTGTTCAATCTGGAGAGAAGGCTCCCAGGTGAACTTACTGTGACCTTCCAGGGGGCTACAAGAAAGATGGGGAGGGACTTTTTAGGGTGTCAGGCAGTAGTAATATTGGGGGCAATGGAACAAAGCTAGAAATGGGGAGATGCAGACTGGATGTTAAGAAGAAGTTCTTCATCATGAGGGTGGTGAGAGCCCGGAAGTGTTTGCACAGGGACGTGGTGGAAGCCTCATCCCTGGAGATGTTTAAGGCCAGGCTGAATGAGGCTGTGGGCAGCCTGATCTACTGTGAGGTGTCCCTGCCCATGGCAGGGGGGCTGAAACTGGATGAACCTTGTGATTCCTTCCAACCCTGACTGAGTCTATGTGCATCTCTGCATACTCAAGAAAGGAAAACTGGGGAGGAATTTGTGTTTTATTGACCCAGTTGACAAGCAGGACCTTCCTCTAACAAGATCTGCGCGCAAAGCCTTTTGCTGAACCACCTGCAAAGTGTCAGTGGCAGCAAATCATCCTATTCTTAGCTCCAGATAATTTGTAAGGACATTTGAAGGCATGTGCCGGGGCATAAATCATCTCCAGTACACAATTGATTCATGTGAAATTTGAGTTAGTTCACTCTGAACTCCAAACAATTACCGCTGCGGTGATTGTGTAAAATGCCTCTTCCCTTGGGGAGAAAGCATCTAAATCAAGCTCGGCTTCAAGCCACAAAAATTAATGGTAGGTATTCTCCCCCCAGCCTGCGGGAAGCTGCACGCATAAATCCCCGCCTCAAGACCAGGCTCATATCATTTTAAGCCTTGCCCAAGCCCCCCGATTCAAACTTTAAATTAGAAGCTCACCTGAACTAGGCAAACCTCCTCCTCCTCCTCCTCCTCACGGTTGTCGCCTTTGCTTTTAAACAAACAAACATCCCCAAACACATTAAAGTAGTCAGGAAAATATGGGCTTACAGAATCACAGAAGGTTAGGGGCTGGAAGGGACCGGAAGGGACCTCAAAAGATCATCCAGGTCAACTCCCCTGTCAAAGNGTCCAGTTTTTGGTTTTATTACTTTTTAAAATCCCACTTCCCCCCATTTCCCTCCTTACCTCTCCATCTCCCCCCTCTCCCCTCCACTTCCCTCCTCTGAAGTGCCATTCTGGTTGGCTGATGTGTGCCCAAAGGCCCCTTAGGCTTGGGCTGCATGGAGCAGGTAACAGAATAGGCTGCTGCTGCCATTGCTGCTTCTGCCTCAGCATGCTCTCTGTGCTACTGCCTCACTGCATCCTGCCTGCCCCTCTGCAAGTTTTCGTCTATCAGGAGTCAAGAGGAACCAGGTCAGAGATTGTGCCAGACCCCCAGTTTCCTAAAGAAAGAGTCTGGAAGAACTCCAAAGCCTCTAATGGCAACCCCTCCATGTGCTTCGGGTACTGTCTGATACTATAATGCTGCCCCAGAAGTCCAGAGAGACTACTTTGTGAGTAAACACTCAAAAGCTTCTTAGCAAGTCTTTAGCAAAATGCTGTAAATTCTGAAGTGCATCTGAATCCTTCTGCCTGAGCAGCAGAAAGGAGCCTCTCGAGTCCCCTGGTGGGCAAGAGGTACAATTGAAACTAAGAACCTCTTTCCAGTTTTAAGTTTGATGTTTGTTACGTTGTTGCTAGCTATGCGTCTTAAGTGTTCCAGATTCCCTGTTCATCTCCCTCTGTATAATGTTTTTCATGACCCTGTGAAGAACCCATTACTATTAAGAATACTGGTTGGGAGCCAGCTCCTGAGCAACAAAATTAATGAACTACATTAATTTCCAAAATACCATCTCACGCTCATACCTAAGCCTTACACTTGTTTAACAGCCTAGAGCCAAGCAGATCAAACCACACAGCAGCCCTGTCCCAGCACTAGGGACAAGTTTCCAAAAAACAGTGCACTGCTGCTTCAAAGCTGCTTTCAGCATTATTAAAAAAAAAAAATAATTGTCTGGGGAAAAAAAAAAAAACAACAAACCACAAAAAAACCAAACAAAACCCAAACCAAAACAATCAGGTAATTGTGTCCCATCTGGAAAGACAGATGACAACCAGGGTATTTCAGAGGTCAGCAGGAAGCTTGCTTGACTTGAGCCAAAACAAACTGCAGGCAGAGTCATCCCTGAAGTATGAGAGATCCTACAGCACAGCTTTCTCAATGGCATCCCAAGGAAAGGATGCAGAGGGAGCTGTGTTCATTACAATCAAGAGAGTGAGAGTTATCTGTGTGCTGTAGGAAATGCTTCACTAAATGCCAACAGGCTCAAGAGCATCCCAGATCCAACCAAACACTGGGAACTCTCCCAGGGAACTACTTCAGAGCAAGTGCTGCTAACTAAACTCAACCTTAGGATCCTCAGTCCCAACTGATCTCCCTGAGCAAGGTGACCTGCAAAAAGCAGCAGCAGATCAAGCAGCCAATACTGGCACAGGTCTCCCAAAAGGCACCTGGATTAGTACAGGTCATGCACTTCAAAGGCAGAGTTTGGTATGCAATACCTGATCACTCACCCCCTTGACTTCTCTTAGTGCTCCTGTGTGCTGTCACAGTTTGTTTCCCTGCATCTGTGAACAAGCTTTGGTGAAAACCAGTTCCATTTAACCCAGACCAGTCCTCGAATCACAGCTCTTTGGCAGTCTGCATCACCTGCCCACACAGATGTCTCCTCCAGAGGGAATTTCTTCTTGAGGGGAAAAAAAAAAATTAAAAAAATTAAAAAAGATTAAAGGATCTTTATGGTCAGTTTCTAATTAATTCTTACTGCATTTTCTTTTTCAGACTCACCACTAACATCACTTGAGTCACTCTGTGTGTGACAATACTGAACTGGGGCCACAAGCAGGGGATGCAGGAAATGCTCCTGATGCAGGAGAGTCTAACCCCCATGCAGCACCAGGAGCTGTGCCACAGCAAAGGGAAAACCATTTGTCATTTAGGATGTTAATTTATACTCTAACTGATCCCCTTTGCATTTCCTTTTCCTTTATTTTCCAACAATTTAGGGCAATTAAAAAAAAAAATTAAATACAAAGGCCCTTTCCACATTGCAGAAAATTAATCACTTTCGGCATTTATTAGTGATTCACTTCTGTTTAAAACATGTTTTATAATTCATTACAAGCACCTCAAAAATTAAATTCTTAACAGCCCGAGGCCCAAAATATATTTAAGTAAGAAAATTAAGCACAGTAATAAATAGCAAAGAATTGTGAAATATTAATTCAGCCTGTAGCATTTCGAATGTTTGTTTGCAATAATTAATTTGAAGCCAACTTCACATTGCCTTTGTCTGTAGTTTGCTGGGAACTTCCAGCTACATTACTCATTTCCTCAAATTTGCCCTTCTGGTGGCATACTCCATCACTGACAGCCGTTGCCAGTGCCTTCAAATTAATTCTTTCAACTGTTTTTTGAGTTTGATCACTTTCCACGAGGCACAGAAAATGAGCAAGACTGCTACAGGACACATCCCTGGTCTGGTGCAGGGGGAATTGCTCACTGAAGCTGGTGATTAATGCTGGGTACTTTTGCTGTTTCCCCATCCCACTACAGAGCCTGAGCAGCATGATGGAGCCCTCATTTAAGAGATCACAGAACACCAGGGGTTGGAAGGGACCCAAAGAGATCATCGAGTCCAACCCCCCTGCCACAGCAGGACCAGACAATCTAGCTCAGGGCACACAGCAACACATCCACACAGGCCTGCAAAGGCTCCTGACAGGAGACTCCACAACCTCTCTGGGCAGCCTGTGCCACTGCTCTGGGACCCTTCCAGTCAAGAAGTTGCCTCTTGTGTTGAGCTGCAACCTCCTGTGCTGCAGCTTCCATCCATTGCTCCTTGGCCTATCCCAGGGAGCAAGAGAGCAGAGCCTGTCCCCCTCTCCTGACCTCCAGCTCTCTTTGATGTATAAACATTGATTAAATTGCTTCTGCAGCCTAAGCATCCGCAGGTCCCTCAGCTCCTCCTCCCCAGGCAGTGCTGCAGTCTCCTCAGCACCCTCGCAGCCCTCTGCTGGACCTTCTCCAGCAGATCCCTGTCCCTCTGAAACTGGGGAGCCCAAAACTGAAGGCAGTGATGGCGTATTTGGTGTCAGAAGTAAATGCCCACGCCCCACACAGAGGCAGCCTCTTATATAACTAAGTATAAATTAAGCTATAAGGTGAGCCATACACTTAAGAGAAGTCTCAAGCAGTGAGTTCTTACAGTTCCTCCCTCCCCACGCAGATACTCCAGCCCTTACAGTGACCCAGGGCAGTGGTGCTCTTTCATCTATCACCCTTCAGCAAAGCAGCTAAAGTGCTTTTCTGCCTTGGTGAGCTCCTCAATACTCTGCACTCCTACACTGCTGTCTTACTGGCAGGATTTAATGAGAGCTGTACTATTGCTGAATTTACTGGAGACACTTCACCCTGGAGTATCATAGAACAGACAAGAGATGAGGGTTTGAAACTAAAGGAGGGCAACGTTTCTGCTGCCAGCAGGGGGCTCGACTAGATGACCTTTAAAGGTTGCTTTCCACCCAGACCATTCCAGGACCCCAGGACAAAGTCCCCGCACGAAGGCTTCCAGCAGCTTCCCCCTCCACGCTCGGGTCCTATATGGGCCGCTGGCGCCATCTGCTGGACGCGGCGGGGAAGGCAGCGGCGCAGCGGACCGGGCGGGCAGAACCGTGAGCTGCAGCGACAGCAACCGGCGGTGCTGAGCCACTCCGCCGCCCCCAGCAGCTCCCCCGGACCAGTGCCCGGCTGCAGCGAGCGAACAGCGCGTTAAACACCCTGAGCTCCCTCACAGGCACTGCAACGGGCAGACAGAAGCTGAACTTGTCATCACCATTCAGTGCAGGTTTGGAGCTACTGTATCTGTGCCTGACTAGGACCGGTTTATAGAATAGAATCGTAGAACCAGCCAGCTTGGAATCTCATCCAGTCCAACCTAGCACCCAGCCCTAGCCAATGGCACTAAGTGCCCCATCCAGGCTTTGCTTCAACACCTCTAGGGATGGGGACTCCACCACCTGCCTGGGCAGCCCATTCCAATGCCAATCACTCTCTCTGGCAAGAACTTCCTCTCAACATGCAGCCTGTACCTCCCCCGGCACAAGAAGTCTGGGGAAGAATCACATCCTCTTTGTGCAGCAGTTCCCACACTGTGCTTCACACTCGCTGCTTTCTCATCCGTGAAACTCCCAAATTCATCCCCAGAGAATCACAAGATACCATCTTACCTGTTTCTCACACCATGCTGCAATTTTAATCACAAAGGTCTCCCACCCGTCAGGATTTCAGTACCCAACACAGTGATCATACAGCTAACATCATTGGCAGCAGGGGAATCATTGCCCACTTCCCAAATGGAGTCCCCCACAAACATGAAGCTCTCCAAGCCTCTAGTTGCAGAGAGTGCCTGAGCCTGGTACTAGTACCAGAGGACAGCAAAGAGGACATCTGTGTGCAGTGGGAGCAGGTGAATGATCTGCTCAGCTGGCTGGCAGAGCTAGAAGACGAATTGGAAAGGGTGAAGAGTATCAGGGAGGGTGTGGGAGAAACAGACTGGTAGAGCCACTCTCCGAGGCAAAGGCAGCAGAGGTTCCTCAAGAAATAGAGGATCCCCTCCCCTCCTGCCATCACAAATAGGAAACTTAAGAGACAGAGGCAGGAGAATCCCCTCCCAGCCTCCCTCACCTTCCCAGCTGCCGTTACACAAGAGGTGCAGGGCTCTGGAACAGGAGGATCAGGCTATGGAGGTCCATTCAGAGGGTTTGGCTGGGGTGACTCGGCCAGCCCCACTGCTTGGATTAATAAAAGGAGATTAAGTGTTGTAGGCGATTCCCCTCTGAGTGGAACAGAGGGCCCCATATGCTGACCAGATCCATCCCACAGGGAATTCAGTTGGCTCTCTGGGGCTTGGGTCAGAGATGCTACTGGAAAACTCCTTGGGCTGGTAGGGTCCTCTGGTTGTTATCCATTACTGGAAGCAATGAGGTTGGGTACAGAAGTGCAAAAGCAAATAGAACTTCAAGGCACTGAATCAACTGGTTGAAGGAGTGGGAGCACAGGTGGCATTTTCTTCAGTCCCTTCAGTGGCAGGGAAGGGACTTCCTGAAGTCCCTTCAGTGCACCAAACACTGAAAGGAGTAAGAGAACAGAGCTGATTTAACATAGGGCCCAGGGGCTGGTGCCACAAGGGGCATTTGGTTTCCACTGATCACAAGAGCATTTCTGTGACACTGGGACTGCTGGGGACAGAGAGTTCTACTGTCTGGGAAGGGGAGGATTCTCGCACCTGAGTCGGCAAGGCTCACTGACTGGGCTTTAAACCAGGTCTGAAGGGAGAGTACAGCAATGAACAGCTTCAGAAGGGAGAGGCAGGGAACACTGCTTCAAGCTACCTGGCCAATCTGGTGGGGAAAAGGGATGGGAGAGACAGCAGTGCAGAGCAAGCTGGATCATGTATTCTACACCATGCCCACTGGAAAGGGCGTGCCTGGGAGTTACAGCACTTGTAATGTACTCCAGAATTTGCAGTTTCCTTGTCTGAGCTTCTTGTGCTTCCTCCTGTTTCCAGGCTGGCCTTTGTCCCTCTTTGTCCAACTTTGGTTCCTGCATGTGGTGCTGTGTTTTCACCTGCTCTGGCTGCTGCTACCTCTTCTCCTGGGTTTTCCTGCTTGTTTTCCCATCCGTGCAATCTGGTAAGCCCTACAACAGAGTAGTCCTTATCTCGACTGACATTTGGGCTTGTCTGGTGGCTCCTTTCCTCCTTGCCCAGCCACAGGCAGAGGAGAAAATGCCTCTGTTGTAACTGGAGTGCCATCTGAGTTAAAACCAGCACAGCAGTTCCACAGGTCACTGGTTTTACTGGGATTACTCTCACCAGTAATCCAAATTCCTCAGATTTCAAAAGACCAGATCTTTGCAGGAAAATTATTTCTTCTTCATATCTGAAGTCAAATCTGGATACCTGAAAAATCAGATAGAAGTAGACCATCCCACCACCCTGAAGTAACACATCAATCCTACCAGGGAGTGGAGGTGTTATTCAATGTGGGGCATGAAACACTCGACTGGGAGTGTAAATTTATAAACAGCTTGTGACGTACGGAGAGTTCTGGGCAAAGTTTCCCCAATGATGCAAAATTCACAGCACATTTAATTTAGGAAGAGAAGCCAATGAGCGAGAAGATCAATTTAACAATGAGAAGTTGGTGAACTTCCAAATCATAAATGATGGAATTTGGGTCAACTATAAAATAGTATGAATTTGCAACCTTTTTTTGTTTTATTATTATTATTCTTCTGGTACCCAAGGAACTGTCAGCTATTTAAAACTGTACCTTTACCATTATTCACAAAAGGAAGGAAAAAAAAAAAAGGTTAACAAAAATAAATACAATTTTGAGGTTGTCTTTGGCATGTGGTCATTCAAGGCAATAGTATCTTTTAGCAGCACAGTGCAAAGAAAACACAACATACCATACAATGCACTACCAGATTCAGCCTTACAAGGAGAGGAGAACGTAGTACAATGCAACCTTTAATGTCAATATATACAGAGCTTTAAAGAAAACATTTTTTTTTCCCGTTCGTTTGTTTAAAATTAAATGAAATAAATACAATATGATACAAAAAAAAAAAAAAATCCACAATATGCTTAAGAGAAAGAAATGAACAGTTACAATATCTGAGAAGGGGGACCTTTTGTATAGTTTCATCTTTGAAGTACCTCAGAGCATGGAATTCATTGCACTCAGTTTTCAATTAATGCCCTTTCGTAGATCGAGATTTACAGCCAGTCACGTGCCAGGAGAGTTTTAGCTCTAATCAGAGTATCAGTGCAAGATGCCAAAGTGCTTGGGATATTATCACAACACAATTACTGCTTGCAAGCCTAATGCAAACCACACAGAGCAGGAACACTTTGTCCTGCAAAGGACATCCACCTCCAGCATCTTTCCAATTTTCACATTAAAACCCTGCAAGAGGGTTTAATGTTATTCACACTCACTATTGATAATAATATCTCTTAATAATCAATATTTGGGCCATATCAACTACATATCTTTTAGAACTTCCAAAGAAAGTTTGGTTTTGTTACATAGGAAAAATCTCAAGAAAATCTGATTATTTTAGCGGGGATGTTTAATCACTTAATGTTATCATAATACTCAAGTCAGCTTCTGCTATACACAGAGGAGGGGTGTGTGTATGTGTGTGTTTAAAATTGGCATTCATTCTTCTATTCCCAAAGGAAAACCTAAGTTGAACAACCTATTAAAAAAGACTGAACTAGGAACAAACAACATTCAGAACATACTTGGGGAAAGGGATGTTAATGCAGAAAAACATTAGAGGATGAACAGCAGCGTAGGCAGGTTTCCAACAGAGCTCAACACATACACATGGAAGTTTCTGAATAAACTTTAAAGGATAAGGTATGGGGTTTTTAAAAACCATATAGACCTCCTTTAGGGTTACAAAAGGACTCTGGTTATCATGGCTTCAGAAGCCTTCCAAAAACTTCGAGGAAGAAAAATCTGCTCCTCCTTTCCCTCCCACAAATATCTGCAAAGTTCTCATTCTGAATAGGACTCAACAACTTAAGTGCTACAGTGTACATAAACCCTTATGTCTGCACTGATGGTTTAGCCTAATGTCATTGATACAAGTCAGACAATTACTAGAGCATTGTGTAAGTCATTTAACTTGATCCTTACAGGCTATCTCCACTTTTTAATGCTAACATTTGAGGGCAGAGAGCCAAGTAGAGGATGCAGCAAGGCAGCATTCATCATGACCAATGACCAGTTAAGTGTACTGCAAGTAGCTTCCCATTGAACTTTGCTAGAGGTTGTTTTAACTCTGGGAGAGATGAAGGTTAGCTTTGCAAAGTAAATTAAAACATGGAAGACAGAATTCAAGCTCAACATGACTGACTTGGGTGAGGTCTTGGATGCACTTCTGGATGCAAGGAGAACATTTAACCATACTACAACGCAAGCCTCAAGCTGACACTATGCTATGACTGCCTACACCTTTGGCTCTTTGTGTGGCCAGACCACTCACTAGTCTTAAGCATAACAGAGAACAACACACAACATGTTAACAATGGCATAGACTACATGAGCCACCAAACAGAGGCTTAAATCTGCCCATGGCAATGCTCTCAGGTATCACCACACCCTTTGTTATGCTGATATCGATGCCACTGCACGGGTTTTGGATCTACAACAACACACAACAAAGTGCCTCACTTCTGATAAAAAGGATAACTGAAGAGAGAGCCTGCAACATTTAAGGGGTGAAGGAACAGCCAAACCTGTCCTAAGCCTGTTCCAGCTAGAGCTGATGCCTCTGAGAACCTCCTCTTAGTGAGAGCCTATCAGGCTTCACATGCAATTGAGAACAAGCACTTCTTCATAACTGCCTTTACCAAGAAGCATAGCAGAAGATGTTTTGCTAGTAGTAACAGAGCCATAGTCAAAATATTCAATCATTTAAGGTATTAATTAGTTCTCTGAGAATTCCTCCAAATACAGAGTACAGAAGTCTGTCTGTAATTACAAGGCTTTGTAAAAATTTTACTCTTTCAAGAAAGTAAAATCATGTGATATCATAACTGGCTTGAAATCTTCAACTGTGCAGATGATAAAGTGGAACAGTTTACACTAACCTTTCACTCCAGCCTAAAGAAGGTTCAAATTAAGTCTTCTTCCATGCCAAACATTTAACTGATCACTCATGAGCAGACCATGCTACCTTTATGTAACTGATTAACTGAAAAAAAAACAAAAAAAACCTAAGTTTGGAAAACAAAGAATGAGAAGTGTGCAAGAAATGCCAAAAAGTAGCACAAAGATGATGATTATTTAGTATTACAAAGAGTAAACTGCAAGTGAACTCTTTCTTATCCCTGTACATCCAAAATGTTTCAGACTGATATGCTGAAATATTCATAGCAAAGCAAACTTACCCCCAGTTAAGGATTAAAATTGGCCTAGGAGGCTTGTATCTGACTGACCTGTCAGATACAACAAGGTGTTTGTCCACACGTTCTCCTTGTCACAAGGCAGCTTTGTAATGCTGCAGTTGCTCAAATGTTGGTTTTACTCCATGAGTAGCACTTGCATTAAAGGCTAGGACCGATACAAAACCAGCAGGGATAACTTTCCAGAAGATGTTCTAACTTCTCTGCTAACAATCAGAACATCCATCTTGCTCCTGTACTCTTCTCACTACCCTTGTGTTGCACACCAAGGTGAACTTAAGTACCTTCGGCTGCTTGCAACTGTTTCTGTGCAAAATGCTTTTAAGGTGCTTGTAATGTGGTGCTTCTAAGCAAGGTAAAAAAACAATACCAATATCAACACTGTTAAATGATTGATGAGTCAAGCCATTAAAGGCCAGCTCTTGCCTTATGGGAAAGCTGAAGACAATTCAAGTTTGCCATTTCAGTTGTGTTCCACGCGCTGCATTTCCCTCTAGCCCCAACAGTTTTTAGCACTGCCTTTCGAGCTCACATCATACCTTGACCACAGCTAAGGGAGCTTGATTTCCATGCCTTCAGTTTTACTTTTATGAGAGTGGATTCAAATTCTTCTGGCAGTCGTTTGTAAATCTACAAAAAATGATGCTGACGAACCATAAACAAGAGGTTTACAGGCATTCTTGTTGGCAAAGGTCTTCAGTAGTGAAAAGAAGGATGAATCAGCTGCATAAGGGACAGATTTCTGTACTAAACAAGCCTTCCAGGAAGCAGTTGTGTTCTTTGATAAGCTTTCAAACACTTTAAACAGGCACCTCAAAACTAGGCACAAACGGCCCCTAAAGCTTCCAACATCTACCAAACACTGGAGAAATTTAGCATGGGGTATGTTCTGCATGATACAAATAGCACACCTATGTTTGCTATAGTCCTTAAGTTCCAAATCTACATATATTCATACCTAACTATTTGGCCAGATAATTTCCATCTTCCCCCCAGCACAACAGAAGAAAGCAGCTTATTTAACAGTACTTCCAATGTCACAAAGTACTTCACAGGTATAAGCCAGATCTGAGTTACTACCACTATTCTTGGTAGTTGGGCCAGAATTCTCCTGAAAGATTTTCCTCCTGTCTCAAAATGCTGAGTTCTTCCCTGACAGGTGTCTTGTAACCACCTACCACAAGGTATCTGGAACAGGAAAATTCAGTGATGGCAAATAAATCTGAACTACACATGATTTTTGGTCACTTGGATTCTATAACTTCAGTCTAACTGTTGGTCACTAACGATTTATTATTTATCTGCAGCTCACCCTACTATGACAGCACAATTGCAAAGAAGTGCTTTTAAAAATACTTCTAAGCTCATCATCTCTAAATGCATTAGTTCTCAGCCCACTAGCAGGTATCACTGGTTTGCAGTGAGAAAATCCCCAGATAATTCTGGCCCTGAAACTAACTTCTCTCCAGCACAGCATTTACAAACAGCTGAAGTCCTCACACCAAGGATGAGCAAGTGCTGGCAACAGCTTGTCAGTCACTTGTCCCTACCTGTGAAATTCCCTGGTCAGAATTCCCTTATCTGGGCACTCTGCAAGTCTTATTTTCCCAAGCTACTCCTACAGTTAGGCAAACAGAGTATTGCATTTATGTTCTGTAACATTTGAACATGCGGCGAGAAATTCCAATCGAAGCGAAGGCCTCTACAAATCAAATAAATAGGAAGGAAAAAATCCATGTGCCAAGTTTGTTATAATAAAGTGTCAGTTTGTCTTACATGCCAAACAAACTTAATACTGGGTATATTCAGTGGAAATACCTGCCAAGGAAATGGTAAGATAACTGAGGGATAGACAATGTAAATAAGATTGGATTGCAAGGTGCTGTTCAAGGGGCACCAAGACTGAGAACCTTAGTCCTGACAGTTCACACATGCAGCTCGGTGCAGGACACAAGACCACTTGTGACAACAACTAGAAATAGTCATTTTCCTGCAAGAAGCCATTTGTTAACCAGTTTGGTTGAGTTTTTTAGGGGTCCCAAGTGATCAGATTCAGTTGATGGGTAAAATACAGAGTCTTACACATCTCTTCTGTTTGTGTTTCCACCACCTTCTCAGCTACTGGCACCATGCAAACGCAGACTCCCAAATGAACACTAATGCATTTAACACTGGCACAATATATTAGTCAGCTTTTCAGAATAGTAATAAGCAAGTTAAATGAATCAAAGTTGAATTCATTAAGTGCCCAATTACAAAATTAAGAGTTTGACTTTCACGAGAGGGTATAAAGGTATGAAAAACTCACACTGACACTTTATGTACAACTTGGTCGTTGGCAACGGTCCCCTAAACCTTTTTGTTTCTTTGAATGAAGCCAGTAAAACTATACAGAACATGAAAGAATATTTGCAACAGATCTCTTAAAGGACAGTGTAGAGAAATTCCTTATGGTGTACCTGATGCTTAAATTAATTGAACAGATACGGCCTGTAAAACAACACAGCATGAACCTGTGGATTTTTTTTTTCTTCTCTTTTTAAAAAAAGGACTTTTACAGAATTCAAGTAGTGTAGCAGGAAACCATAGATGCCTTTTTGATCACAGGTCAGGCAAAATAGAGCCACTTATTGGATTTTCCCCTTGCTTCTGTTTGCTAAGGTGTCCCAGTGGATCTACAAGTCTGTTGATGTCAACTTCTTCATGCTCCGTCGCTGAGCTAAACTTGAGGCTGCAACAGGCTCTAACACTGGTTGAAACGTCTTGTGATTCAGTGCTGAATATGTAGCAGCCATGGCTCCCTAGAGGACAAAGAAATGCATAAAAGGCTGTAAAGGTCATCTCAAACTGAAAATTAAAGCAATTTAATATTAAGCTGTTAATTAACTCTAAAACAGCACTTATGACAAGTCAGAGAATCGTAGAACAGTTTAGGCTGGAAAGGTCCTTAAAGACCATCTAGTTTCCATCCTCCTGCCATGGGCAGAGACATCTACTACACCAGGTTGCTCAAAGCCCAATCCAACCTGGTTTTAAACACATCCAGGGTTGAAGCCCCTGCAAATTCTCTGGACAGCCTGATCCAACCCCTCCCTAATGCACATTCTCTCAAGTTTGCTTTGAAAAAACCCACACCAACACTGGCACAGGTTGCCCAGGGAGGCTGTGGATGCTGCCTCCCTGGAGGTGTTCAAGGCCAGGTTAGATGAGGCCTTGAGCAACCTGTTCTAGTGGGAGGTGTCCCTGCCTGTGGCAGGAGATTGGAACTGGATGAGCTTTGAGGCAGATAACTCCCAAGCTACCATTTTACCTAACTCAAACATGTACGTACTGGGGAAAGCAAATTTCTTTGCTGAAGCAAAAAAAAACCCAACAAAAAGTTTTGCTCTTTAAGTGACCCAATTCCTTGTGCCTCCACCAGCTTCAGCAACATTCAGCCTTCAGGTTGCCTTACCTTTACTAGATGTGGTGCATCTTGCCTGTTGAGTTGATAATGAGGCAGCTGGTCCCTGCAGGCTATCCACGAATGCTTTAATACTTGCTCTGCTGTATACCGCTGATGTGGATCTACATGAAGCATGTGTGATAACAAGTCCTGAACAAGAAAAACAAAAAACAAAACAAAACAAAAAAACCTCACATTTTTCAGTTCAAATCATCTTACAGAGACTTCAAAAGCAAAGTAGCCTGCGTGGCATTAACACAATGCAAATACAGACACAAAAATCAGGAGATCAATTGGATCGTTCTGTGCCTTGACACTGCAGAAGCCTGAGAACAATGTGTTGCACTATTTAATCAGTTTAACAGAGGAAGCCTTTATTGTAAAGAAACCTACTGTTGCTTGTGTTTCATATTTCAGATTGTTATTAACATAATCTTTAAAAGACTAGCAAGCCTATGAAAATTTAGCAGGCAGATTTTATGGAAGAAAGCTATTTGCAAACATTTGGAGTCTGCTGACTACACATCGCAACTGAATCCACGCACAGCAATAAACTACCCAAGAAGTTTTCCCTTTAAGCAGCTATATAAAAGTAAAGCAAATAGAAATGGACACTTGAGTTTGCCCGTTCAGAATCATTAGTAGTAAACTGCTAACTGCAATGCTGGTCAAAAGAAGAGCTGGGTGGGAAGGGCACAGAACAGGGACAGGAATATATTGAAAGAAAACAAAAATATGAGCAAGCTGACAGAATGTTCCTTTGTTTTGGGTACAAAATGTTAAGCGTTCTCAGATACACATAAGTGAATTACTTGTGCTAAGACAGCATCAGCCAACAAGTGCTCTCATTCACTCCTACTGAAATGAACAAATAGTGCAGCTCCAAAGGATCAGGGAAAGAATCAGCATGGGTGCCAAGCTTCACAGAAGATACCTACAGACCAGGCCGAACACCAAACTCACAGAAGACAAACAGCAGCTGAGGAAAGATTGGTGGAATAGTTTATCTTGGAAGGAACCTTAAAGCTCATCTAGTTCCAACCCTCCTGCCATAGGTAGGAACACCTTCCACTAGTCCAGTGTGCTCAAGGCCTCATCCAACCTGGCCGTCAACACCTCCATGTAGTGGGCATCCATGACATCCCAGGGTAACCTGTACCAGTGTCTCCCCACCCTCACTGCAAGGAATTTCTTCCTCCTCTCCAGAGGAGGCCCTCCTTAAGCTGCAAACTATTCCCTCTTGTCTGATCATGACAGACAACCTGAGCTACCAGCATGACCTAACATCCAAGTATACTGGCAATCCTAAGTCAGCACAGCCAAAAGAACAGACATAAAATGTTTTACTTTATTCTCTACCATTCTATGAAAAGATGTTCTAGCTTGAAATTGAGAAGCTTTTTTTTCCCCTCACAACAGCAGCCAGGCACTGCAAAAGACTGCTCATGCAAGCTGTTCAGTCTCCATCCTTAGAGGCTTCCAAAATCAGACTGAAAAAAGCCCTGAGCTATCTGGTCTCACAGCTAGACCTGGTTTGAGCAGCAGGCTGAACCAGACACTCTTCACTGCAATAAAATTAACAGGCAATAACAGCATAACCACTGTGTTAGACCAATCTATTTCATAAAGTTCAGGAAATGTTAATTTGAATTCTACAAACATGTAAGAACAAACAAAAACACATTCACACCTTTGCTGCATCTGAAACAGTGTCCCAGTTGCCTCCACTTAAAGAGAATTTTCCACTGCCTATTCGTACGAGGATCTCCTCTGGAGTATCATTAGGACCATTAGCAAATGGAGTATAGCTGTTGAAAGAGAAAAACACCAGCAAAGCACTTTGTTACAGGCAAGAAATTACAATGAATCATAGGATTTTACTGAGTAGATATCCCACTGCTGACAAACATGCTATGCAGTATTAAATAATTCTTACATTAGCATTTCACCTCCCAAATTCTATTATTTTCTTCATAATTGTGGCTAACCAAGTAGACTACATCAGAAATTCAGACGAAAACAATGTCTTAAGTTATTACTTTAATAATGTATTCTAATCAGTGCAGACTTTGAAATGCAACAGAGCTGAGTGACAAAGAAATCCTGCTGGATTACCAGAACATGTAGAGGAATCCAAAGAAGTAACAGCACCCTAAAAGAACAGCCCAATAAAGCTGGAGTAACACAAATTTTAAGGCATGTGCATTTCATTAGAGAATGAGCATCGGTTGAAAAATCTATCATTTAGGTAAAATTTTACAATTTTCATGGTAGTTTGTTATTTATGTGAGTTTGGAAAGGTTAAGCCAGAAGATCTTTGGATTTGGAGGTTTACAACACCCTTTAGATTCCAAATAACCTTGCCAAATGATAATTAAGCTTCACGCATTCTATCTCAGGACTTTGAAAGCTTTGCATAAAGATCAACCAGCATCATCAACAGAGGTTTGGGAACTATCCCAGCCAGTTAGTTCAAGTCTTTCAGCTGATGAGCTTAAAAAAAAAACCAAAATGGAGAAGCAGGAATTGATGTTGTACCATTCCTCCCCCATACTTTTGCCCTGCCATACCTTCTGTTCAGACAATCACTCTCAAGTGTGCTTGTGTATTACACAACCCAGTATCTGCATATCTGCACTTACATGATACAGGTACTCGAGTTCTGAGGACAGAACTGTGGTGGTAATTTTACATTAGGTGGTCTACATTTAATCAAGAGGAACAGTTTCCATTAAGACAGCACTTACCCATCAAAAAAAACCCCTGCTGATTCTGTTAGAGCAAAAGTCAGAAAACCTTTTGTCCTTCAGCCACCTCACAGTGCTTAACAGAAGTTTGGAGGTTTAAAAGACTTCAGGGGGTTACAAGCCTGTGTGTTCTACAGAAGGGCTGAGAGTGAGCTCTGTGGAAGGACATACAAGAAGGTGGACTACAAGGCTACTAGGCTGAGAAGGACAAAAAGAAGGAGAAAGAAGAAAACCAGCACATACTTCCACAGAATAAATCATCTCCTGGAACCTGAAGAGAGTCTGTGGCACCCCTCAGTCCTGTGCTGTGAGAGAAGCCTTGAACCTAGCTGTAAAATAATCCCAGTGTATGCATGCGTTTACTTACAGCTTCCTGTTCCACTTTGGTGCCTTTGCCATTCTGCATTCCCACACCGAGGTGGGATCTTGCCATCTTAATGGCAGCATAGATTCCTGCAGCCTGCTGGGATTTTAGGTAAACAAAAAAACTAAGAAATGTTTCTCACCCTGCCAGCATTGTGTAAAGAAGAACACCCAAGCTCCATATGTCACAAGCAGCATCATATCCCTGTCTCATGAGAACCTACAAAACAAAGTGTGTTGATGACTTTTCATATTCTAAAAAGCACCCCAAAGCCACATCACTACACAGCCTAAGGAGAGGTAAGTCAATCCCAGGACAATTTCAGAAGTGATTATTTTTGAATGCACAGGTTACTACCAACAATGTTTCTTGTTCTCAGAGCAGCATTCTCTAAGATTCTCAGCAGGCATACATCTTATTTTTGAGGATGGATTCTGCTATTTTTAAAGCAAGTTTACCATAAACATATGCAACAGTGTTTATAAAGTAGGTAGAGTTATATTTAAGGAAATCTATCAGTTTTTCTGTCTGCCTTTTCTTAAGCACTGCATCCAAACCAGCATAGCAAAACCAGCAGCTTAAGATACCTCTGGTGCCACAAAGTTTGCAGTGTAGCAGGGAGTTAGAAGCAGTCCATTTTCTCCTCTAAGTTGTTTTGCAAATCCAAAATCACAAATCCTTATGGAATCAGCATTATTGGAATCATCTGTATATAAAATATTACTAGGTTTAAGGTCTCGGTGCACTACCTTTGAAAAAAGGAAAGTTAAAATCTGTTAGAAGTTGTCTGTATGTCATTTGCATGTTAACATGTCTCACCACCCTCATATTGAAGAGCTTCTTCCTAAGATTCAGTGTAAACCTATTGTCCCTCACCTTCAAACCACTCCCCCTTGTCCTATTGCTAGACACCCTTCTGAAAAGTCCCTCTCCAGTGGGATTGCTTCAGGATTTCAATGGCAGCTCTAAGGTCCCTCTGGAATCTTCTCTTCTCTAATCTAAACAATCCCAGCTCCCTCAGCCTGTCCTCATAGCATATCCTGGAGCCCTTGGATCATCTTTGTGGCCTCCTCCAGACTGACAACTCTGTGTCCTTCTTATGGTGGGCACACCAGAACTGGATGCAGTATTCAAGGTGGGGTCTCACAAGAGCAGAGTAAATGGAAAGAATCCTCTCTCTTGACCTGCTGGCCACACTCCTCTTAACGCAGCTGAAACCAACATAACCAATTGCTAACAAGCTTAAGGGAACAAATATCTGCTGTTCCATGAACTGCAGAAGCAGAGTCAGCAGTGGTTGCCAAAACAGGATAGGTTGCTTATATCCTCCACCTTTCTCCTAAAACACCCTGAGATCTTCCTCCCTTCCATAAACCAAGCCTCCCTGCCATAAAACTAAGCCAAGCAAAGCAGCTAACCCAAGGCACTTGTTAATTTCAAGCAGTGTGAAAGCAGCTATGGCATGGAAGAAAGCACTCACTCCTTGGCAGTGCAGGTAGTCCACAGTCTTAGTTATGGTGTACAGCACAGCGCTGGCCTCTCGCTCCGAGAAGAACTTCTGCCGGAGAATTCGATCCAGCAGCTCCCCTCCTTTCATCAGCTCAGTGACAAGGTAGATGAATCTACCATCATCGTACACCTGACAAGAAGTTTAACCAGTGCAAATGCATATAAATACACACAGATATTAAAAAAAAAGAAAAGATTGGCTGTAATTTTACATCCTGATTAAGGGCAGAATTACAGACTAGACTCTTCACCTACTCACACACGAAGCACAAACAGCAGCTACTGGAGAATTTCATTCTGCAATTCAGGAGCCTTAAAGCAGTACAAGACAGCTTGTGTGTCATTCTGAGACATGCTGAGGTGATGGATTGCAATTCATGACTTGGAACGAAATCTTTCAGTCTAGGAACTTCAGTTGTAAGAGAAGAGTAGATCACCACTCTCTATTCCTCTTCCTCTCCACAGAGAATTCTCAACTGCTGGCACTCTGCATATGCAGGCCAACAGACAAGTGCTTTTTTGAGATTCAGATTACTAACACATTAGTCACTCCTTTGAAATAAGTGAAAATAAGATATATTTAAACCTTACATCATTTCTCACTTCAAGCTCGCTAAAAAGCACTTCGAGAAATTAAGTATTTCAAATTCAGACACTGTCCTGATATTAACTCTACGTACTGCTCTAATATTTTTTACTCTGTAAAGAAATCTGATAAATTAAGTCCTTGCTTCTATATTTATTTATTGACTACTGTGCACTAAGAGGTAGCAGAGCAAGAGGTACATACATCCTTTAAAGTGATGATATTTGGATGTTGTCCGTAACGCATGAGAATCTCAATTTCCTCCGAGGGATCCCTCTTGCTTTTATCAATTATCTGCAAAACACAGCAACAGGAAAAACAATTTGGCTAAACAAAGTCTATTTAATAAAGAAGCTTTTTTTTTTGTATTTATATTCTGACTTCAACAACGGAATAAAAACATTTCTAGAGTTCATTGCTTCTTACTAGTCATGACTAATTCATCTCCCAGCTTCACATCCCACTGTTTATTCTTTTCTTGCTCTCTCCTTGCTACCAGTTAAAACCATATCATTACTGCAGTCTGTTCTGCTCCAATGGACAAGGGAAGGCAATGCCCTGTCTGAAGCAGCACTGGGGAGCCTATTCCAGTGAATTGAGAACCCTTTCGGTGAAGGTTTTTTTAATTGCCAATCTAAATCTCCCCTTGTGCATCCTGAGGCCATTTCCTCTTATTGTATCATTTGGTAACATAGAGAGGCCAACCTCAGTTCCTTCAGCCTCCTCTCATAAGAGCTGTTCTCCAGACCCTTAACCAGCTTTCTGCTCTTCTCCAGACATGCTCCAGCCCCTCAATGTCTTTCCTGTAGTGAGAGGCCCAAAACTGAATCCAGTACTCAAGGTGTGGCCTCATCAGTGCCACGTACAGGGGGACAATCCCTGCCCTGGTCCTGCTGCTCACACTACTATAAATGCAGACCAGGATGCTGCTTGCCTTCTTGGTCAACTAGGCATATACTGGCTTGTACTCAGCTGCCCATCAGCATCCGAGTCTCTTTCTGCTGGGCAGCTTTCCAGCCACTCTGCCCCAAGCCTTCAGCATTCATAGGACTGTTGTGACCCAAGAGCAGGACTCAGCAGCTGGCCTCATTGAATCTCATACAACTGGCCTTGGCCCATTGATCTAGCCTGTCTAGGTCCCTCTGTAGAGCCTCCCTACCCTCAAGGAGATCAGCACCCCCAACTTACTATCATCTGCAAACTTACTGAGAGTGCACTGAATCATAGAATCAGTCAAGGTTAGAAGGAACCACAAGGATCATGGAGTTCCAACCCCTCTGCCATGGGCAGACATACCTCACACTACATAAAGCTGTCTACAGCCTCATCCAGCCTGGCCTTAAACACAGGGGGCTCCAATGGCCTCCCTGGGCAACCCCTCCCAGGGTCTCACAACTTTCACGCTGAAAAGCTTCTTCCTAACACCCGGTCTGAATCTACCAATTTCTAGCTTTGTCCCTTCCCCCCAGTCCTATCACTACCTGACATCCTAAAAAAATCCCTCCCCAGCTTTCTTGTATTGCCTCATCCAGGTCGTCAATACAGACAGTAAAGAGAATATAGAAGCCAATACAGGATATAAAGGAAGAGAACAAAACTTTTAGTTTCTCACAGCACATGAACAGCTACACAAACTAGAAAAAAGAAAAAAAAGAATCATGCATTTAAATCCTAGAAATTGTCCACACAATGATTTCAGGATTGTCAGCAAACTCTCTTCCAAGTACCTTTACAGCAAACTCCATGTTTGTAGCTATGTGTATACATCTCTTGCAAACGGAGTAGGAACCAACCCCTATATCTTCCTTCAGCTCGTAGCCATCAGTAAACTGTGCGCTGCTGCCATGAAGTTGCTTTAAAAAAAACACACAAACACATAGAAGCTGTCATCTAAAGCAACAAGGCACTTTCTGTCATATCACTGTTTCCAACTTGCTCATCCTTTTCTCTTTTCAATTCCACCCCCAGGAGAGCAGCAACTTGGCTTTTTTAAAATTTAGAAAAACCACCCCATGGAAGCATTTTAACACTGCACATTTTAAAACAGCCTCCCCAGCCAGGAAAGTCCAGACTGCAACATTAAATACTGGCCAATCTTTGGCAGGTCAAAAAGGTTTCCCAGTTAAGAGAATGTTACCTGTACTATTGGCAGGATATTGGTGAGCGGTGATATTTTATGATCTTCTGCAGTAGTAGTTGCAACAAAACTAAATCCTTTGAAGAGCTGATGTGCATTTGCACTAGGTGGGACTCCTGGAGAATCTAGAGGCATACACATTTGATCAGCATGGATAAGTCCCAGCAAGGCTACTTTTCTTTTTTTTATAACATTTAGGAGAGATGGGTTTGAAGAAATACTTTGAAAGATGGGAAGCAAACAAGGGCAATGCTAGATATTAAGTAAGACTTCTAGTCAGTTTCAAGGCCCAGCTTGACAGGGTACTGGGGACATCTGATTTAAACTACATTCTTATCCTGAAAGGCTGGACTAGATGATCCTTGAGGTCACTTCCAACCTGGTATTCTTTTAATGTATGAATCTGCTTTGCTTCAATAGCACGCTTTACAGAGAAAGTGTTCTGGGTTTTATCTAACAGTGCAAAACGCTGCAGGAACTAATGTATGAACACATGCTCTTAGGAGGAAGCTTATTGAGGCAGAGCAGTAGTGGGCACGCAAAAACCAGATCAATCTTATGCTCAAGGGCTGCATCAGAGAAGAGTGCCCACAGATTTCACTGCTTCAGTAGTACGTGTGCTGCTGGCAAGGCAGAAGTGAGGCAAACCCAAGAATATTCAATTAGCAACACCACTGAATAGTCAGAGCCAGTTCCTCCTCAGATTATATTATGTGCACCTCTGAATTCAGTTTGAAATCTCACAGCAAGCACAGCTTGATAATCCTACACAGCCTATCAGAACCACAGACATTCTCCAAGCAAACATGACATTGTTATAAAAGCTGGATGCAGCAGCAAAGAGAAATTCACAAAAGAAAACCTGAAGTGAAGCTTTAATCACACTAAGTAAGAAATGTTTGCACCTGCTGGCTTTGTTTACAAGTTCAGTTACTTGGAAAGTTTTGTAGTGCAATAGTCTAAGAGATATTTTAAAGATAATTTTTATAAGCTTCTCTGAAAGTGTCTGAGATATCTTTACAACTGACCCAGCGGTAGAGAGCAGTCCGCTGTGCATTTTCCTCACTCTACCCTTAAACCACTCAGTTCAAAGTCAAATCCAGCATGGGTAGTGAGGGGAAAGGTTCCATGAAAATTATTAGGCTAATTTTAATTGTTAATAGGCTCAAAGTTATTTTCAGTGAAATACTGACCCTAAAAATTAAAAAATAATCACTGCTGCAAACAAATTTAGTTTACTGTTCGTATTAAATACTTCTCCCCTAAAAACACTGCATGTCTGACTTCAAACTGCAAGTAGAAATCATAATTCAGCTGTTAATACTCCCCATTTTCTTCCCTATATGTTTGGTGACTTAAAGTTTAGCAGACTATTTCAAAGAATAGGGCCTTGTTAAGGAGAACATTACTCCTTCAAAGTACTGGAACTTCGTTGGACTCCTTCCTATTAATTTCCTCACTGCTTTTACTCTTAGTAAGTTTCTTGTAACATTAATTTGACCCCTCTTACCTAGCAATTCTCACCAATTATAACCATGCAGAATTACCTTTTGGTGTTTTTGCTGTGAATTCTGGATCAAAACAAAAAGTATCTTCTGGCTTTCCAGAAGCAGGTTTAAATGGAGGTTGAATTTCTCTTCTGAACAGTTTCTGAAACATAAGGACAAAGTAATTAAATTAATAGTGAAAGAAGCTTCCGTGGCTGCTGTAATTTTGCCAAGCTGGAGGGAAAGCAACTCAAATATTGTTGTATTAAAGAGTTTTCTGGAAGAGTGAATAATAGAGAGGAGGTAGAAACCCACAAATATATGCTTAAAACCTGAGCTATTTTCATGCACCTTTCATTTGAGATGCTACGGAAAACATTACCAAGCAAGTCAAACATCACACAGCTCTTTTCTGACTCCATCTCATCCACCAGATGTGAGCTACTAAAACTACAACAGCAGGCTGCTCCCACCCCTAGCTCATCTCTGGCTTACTCAGAAGAGCATGGAACAGCCACAGCACATTTTACCTTTGATCACCGCAGATCTGGCTCACTGCTATTTTGCCAGAACTCTGACAAACCCACTCCAGAGGAAGGCTATGAAATGCACTCTTTTACCTATCTATTCTGGGTCCCAGACAAAAGTCTCTCACAAGTGACAGGCGTGTCCCTCTTGGCAAGGAACTGCCAGCTCCCAAAGCTCTATTCCAGGCTTTTCCCAACCTACTAAAATAAGTCAGGGGAAAGGAAGGGAAAGCAGAACAGCTCCTCCTTACTCAACTTGTTTTAGAAAAAATACATTGCCTAAGTGACCTCACACCAGCCACAACTCCATTTTAGACTTAAGGAACAGAAAAATGATGTCAAAGCCTAAAGATACAAAGGTTGGAAAACATTTTCTTGGCATTTCTCTCACCTATTCAGACCTAGTTTTGCAAGTTCATTTAATTTAATCTTCCTGCACAAGGACAGGAAATATATTTCAAGTTAAAAAAAACCTAAAACAACCAACCAAGGAACAGGGACTTGAGCTCATCTCAGAGAAAGGAGATAAAATACAAGTGGTCATCAACATCACTATGGTGAAAGAAATACAATGCACTCTATAATATAAAAAAATAGAAGAGTTTGAAACCTGCAGTTTTAACATCTTTGCTGCTTTTTCTTTCAACATTAGTCCTTGAAGTAGATTACCAAGCCATAACAACGCAGCCTCCTCTGACAAACTGTACTCAAAAGAGTGAAGGTTTTCTTCTTACTTGATACATGAGGACTCTACAGTAGGTACTGAATATATACAGCTAAAAAAACTTCTCAGAAGTAAATGTGAGAGATGGACATGGAAAATGAGAACAGGCTTTAAAAGAATAGTACTGGCCAGCAATGAGGGCTGAGTCCTGTCAGCACAGCAACATCTTAATCATTTTGTCTATCCTTTTGTAATCATTACAGCAAAGAACTGTTTTCAGAGCGGATTTATTTGATATAGAGCATCGTGGGTTTGAGGCACATCTCAGAGATTAGAAAATCACAGAGGAAAAGCATCAAGATGCTTGTTAAAAATTTAAGCAAGCAAGCATGAACCTGTACAGATTTCTGATCACCTCTGAGCACCAGAGCCAATACTTCAGCTGTGAATGGAATATGACTGATAGAACAGGAATGTACTGGGGCTAACTAGAAAGAAGTCCAAGAGAATTACAATCACAGTGAATTGGTGTGCTCCGTGTGGAAGCAGGAGATGGGTATTTACTGAAGAGGAGGACTCCTGCACACAGGGAACACCAGCATCATCTTCCAACCACAAGTGTTCTAACAAGTAATTTAGGCTTTAAAATGTTGAAGCTCTTAATTATTTAAAGAGCAAATGAACAATTTATAATTAATACTCTCTATACCATAAATAATACAGCTCCAGATGCCAAGGAAGTTTATGGTAGGAGCCAGAATGTAAGTCAGCAGTGCTGCAGTGTTTATTGTGCCCTATTCAGATGCAAATATTTACTCTGCAACCAAAAAATTAAAGCTAGCTTTATCATTCTGATTGTTTTGTACTTACATTCCAGTCAACAGTAGAAAAGAAAGGATGTCTCTTGATTTCTTCAACTCCATCTGAACCAGCTCCTGAACAAAGCAAATACTCTATTAAAACTTGTGCTGGGTAAGCTCATTGAAGAAGACTGCACTAAAAATCGGTTTGCATCTACAAGATTTGCATAGAGGTGGTTGAGGGAACTGTAAATATAGAAATATTCTGAGGATGTAAACTACTCCAGGGAGGTAAACTATCTCCATCAGGGAGGTAAAAGTGTACAAAAAGTCTGAGTCAGTAGACTTTGTTCTGATATTGTCAAAGCTTTGGCTTACTGCTAAGAGTCCATGAAAATCATCAGACATTAGCCAAACCCAGGAAGTAGCGATCCAATCTCACAAGAAACAGTATCTAAAGCCAAATCTTACTGACAATCCAGAGCCTGAGAGTGTCTAACAACCACTTGAAATAACTCAACCCAACTACTTTAATATAAAAGATTCAAACAAATGAACCAACCTAATCTATTTGATGGGTTCCTTTTAAACAGCATCCTCAGGAGACTTTGTGCTTCAGGGCTGAGGAACTGAGGCATTCCCAGTTTTGCTCTGAAGGAAAACAGAACAAGCGAGTGTAAAAAAAAAAAAAAAGTCTTGCTAAAAATTATCTACACAGATTTTACTGCTTGAGATTCTGATTCCAAAGTCTTAAGTATACATTTAACTCAGCAGATTTTAAGTTTTCCATTACATGAGTATTTTAAAGAAAAAAAAAAACAAAAAAAACCAAAAACAAACTCCCAAACACAGCAGACCAAAAACCCCAAACCCCACTCAAGACCCCAGCTCCCCTAAAAATCAGCTTTATACTAATATAAAGTAATTATCTCAGAAACACTAAGTGTTTTCAAAGGTGTCTTTGTGTCACCAGGAACTCAGCAGCAAAATCTACCAGACTCAATGCCAGAAGAGACTTGCCAAACCCCAGACTACTTGCCCCTGAAGGGATTGCCAATATTCCTCCTCTTGAAACAAGAGCCTCAAGAAGCAGCTCATTAAAGCCACCAGACAAAACTTTATTGGTTCATAAAAAGAATCACACTAAGGCCAGAAATTCTTCTGCACAACTGCTGCATCCCTGAGAGGTCCAAGTGAAGGCAGTGGTCTGACGCATCTGCTTTCAGCGGGAGTATCACTGTTAACTGCAGTTGAGGTGAGTTCAAATTCATCCCCTTCCCTATCACCCCCTCAAAAGGCCTGAGGCTCTGCATGTGGTCTAAAGGAAACACTTTGTTAGCTAAGCACACACAAAGATGGGAACATATTTGCCCAACAGCTTCACTCACTAATCACCAGTTTGCCCAGTTTGTCTCGTTAGGCAGCTTCTGTTGTAACTCAGGTTACTTCACATTACAAATGCGAGCACATCAGTGCACTCCCCACATACATGTACACAAAGCACCACCTGATGTGCTGCTGCTTACAAAATAAGGTATGCTGGAACAGTAGCAGAGCTTAACCACGAGTGATAAATAATGCTGCTCTCATTTACTGTGCCGCTTTTATCTTTATTATACACCTACAAGTTCATCCCTGGCACTGAAATTCCTGTAGATAGGTAATAACAGAGTGAGCTTAGCCCTGTTGGAAGGGGCTTGGCTTTTTTGGTCCTGTCCTAGCTTATTGCTCTTCATGCACAAGGAGTTCAAAGAAGCTGTTAAAACACAGTTTAAAATGACATTCTCTGACTTTGCAGAAAGTAAGAAGCCATACTTACTTCAGTATCATATTCATAGTTTCATTTCGATCTTTACCTTGAAATGGTAGTGTACCAGTAAGCATTTCAAACTGAAAAGAACAAATGTTAATCTAAATCAACACTTCTTCCCCCAGATGCTCAAAGTGTTAAGTTCTGTACTCTTCTCTATCACTACACTAGGCACACTGGCTTCAGCTTTCAAAATATTAGCAAAAAAACACATTCTGAAATCTAACATTCTGCTTTCCTTGGTAGTTTACATGGTAACGACTGGAACTTAGAGATGGTGCAGGAGTATTTTACTTCCATAAGCTATTTCGAAGTAGTAAAATCCATATCATAAGCAAGTTTTGAATGCTGTCATACTGAAAACAGTACTTTTAACGTCATTTCAGCCTGATGCAGTAACACATCAGAGCAAAGGCCTACACGGCCCTATTTCACCACTCCCCTCCAGCATCCATCCAACAGGCTCTCTCTTACAGAAATGCAATTAATAGTCCATCAAATCAAGTCTTCAGAGGGCTTCTCAACTATCAAGTAACATGCAAAAGAAATATAAAAACCTTTCACACTGACTACCACTATTCTAAAGCACTAATGGGTCTACACATGATTGTTATCTCTTCTCACTCAGCACATTTTATTCTATATAGTTGCTAATTCAACAGCAATTAAGTTAGTGAATTCTCTCTCCCCTTGACCCAAGCATTCCTTACTATTAGATCTGACTAACTACACGATTTCACATTCACTTAGACATATGCAGAGCATTTGTGACCTTAAGGAAGGTAAGCAAGGAAGCATACAGTACCATGAGAACACCAAAGGACCACCAGTCAGCACTCTGGTTGTGCCCTCGCCTGTTTACTACTTCAGGAGCCATGTACTCTACAGTACCACAGAAAGAATAGGCCTTCTTCTCTTGATCTACTGATTCTTTGCTGAGTCCAAAGTCTACAACAACAGCATTACAAGAATATAGCCAGTAAAGAACTTCAGAACAAGGCAATTACTGCACATGGTATTTCAAAATCAAAGCAGTGACAGCTTTTTGCTTGCTTGCTTTCAGGAATATTCTATCCTAGCTCTTGATGGAACAAGGAACTGCAGGTATCTGGAGATTTACCCCATACCATCAAAGCCCTTCTAGCAGTCACATTAAATGCATAATTAGCTATCAATATTACCACTCAATGTTTGAAATACTGCACGTTTCGAGCCTTAAAAGTTGTCTCTGTTTATTGCCTGCTTTACTCACAGGACAAATCGGATAGAAGTAAAAAAAAAAAAAAAAGAGTTTCAAAGAGAATGCAGTCTGCATGGTGTAGTGTTACAGAATGATGAATAAACAAAGTCAGACTAAAAATAATGTTGTTACATAAGACAATGTGGTTCTGTAACCTGACTCAAGTTCAGTCAAGAAGAGTTATGATGCATCTGCTCAATTTTTTTCCTAGTTGGAATCAGGATACAGAAGTCTTGGTAAGAGCTCAACTCTCAAGACAGGGCTCTCAGCAGGGCAATGATTACTAGTCAATAATCCCTTCAATTATAAAAGCATTTTAGGAATGAATTTAAATATATCATAGAAAATAAATCGCTTCAATGCTGTAAGAATGGTTTTGATCATTATTCCATCAAGTCTAAGAGTTTAAAACTTCATTTTCCCTTTGATTTATAGGTATTGCTGTTAGATTCCAAGTGCATAATGAAATTTATAACACAAACCCATCACTTTAACTGTAATTAAGGCTTTCAGAAAGTCATAGTAAATTGCTTCCCAAATACCTAGAATATGTGGAATTTAATTTGCCTTATAGAACGTTTTTTCCTGCAAATTTATATGCCTTTAAAGTTGACAATGCAAAAAACTCAAAAGGAGCAGTACTTCAGAAGTCTTACTCTACACTACATTTTTTTAAAGCCAAAAGCACTTCTGCTGCTCCCTCTAAAAGCCTCAGTCAACAACTTCAGCCTGGGTCTATAACCTCTTGGATCTTCAGTTAAAAGACATTTCAGACTACCTCTTGACATGGCTCGCTTTCTCACCTGAAGAGTGGATAGTTTCAGGGACTACCATACCCCCACCTGAACTAAAGTTCCTGTACAAAAAATCCCACATTCCATGTCTGGTTTTGTATTTTCAACTACATTTCTTCAACCACAGCAATTTGGATCTGCTAACACTGCAACTTGATCTAATTAGTATCAGCCAACATGAAAACTAACTTCAGAGGAACCTGCATGGGCATGAGGATGTGGTAAGACATCAGATACAGCCTGTGATTATCTTGAATATTTCAATAAAAGTCTTTAATGATACATAAAGAATCATTATAGGGGGAAGTGAGACAGATTGATTTTACAAGTCTGTTCAGTAAAAACTTTCTAAGCAGCCAAATACTGACTTGACAGCTACTTCAGCTGTCACTGTACATATCTTAGGCTTAAAACTAAACGTTAACACAGAAGTAAGTTCAGAAAGTGCTATACTAGTAAGTGCCACCTACCTGTTAACTTGATATGTCCTGCTTCATCAAGCAAAATGCTGAAAATTAAAATTCACATTCACCAATACACATAAAGAGGAATGTTTACATATAACATTTAAGACACAAAAGGCAACAATTTTGATTCCAAGCTTCTGTTATTAAGTTAAGCAGCTAATGCTATTTCACTTAAATCACAGACATCTATTTTTTACTTTTTATGCTCACACAGTCTTAAAAATACTTTTAAATTCTTTTACGTCATTCTAGTGGCAAATGTAAAAGTAACAAACAAAATACATGTAAGAGTGGTAAAATACATTTTACTTTACTTTTCTGGCTTCAGGTCCCTGTATACAATTCCCAAGCTGTGAAGGTGATCCAAAGCAAGGGCCAGTTCTGCGAGGTAGAATTTCACATCTTCCTCTGTAAACATAACCTAATAAGAACTGTATAGATTTACCTTCTGATCTTGTCTTTAGTTTTTAAAGCTGCAATCTACAACAAACAGTCCTGTCTGCTTACACTGAAAAACACATTGTAGAAGTACCTTATGAACTCAACAATTCACTCCCCTAACAAAATATACTAATATATGCTAATCATCAAGCATACAAAAGGAACTACCTGTGACACTTACACAGAAAACATCAGCAGTTACTGCAGAGCATCAGCTAGCCACTAAGATAATACATTTAATTGTTGTATTTGCTCTTATTAACCACCACCACTCCTTCTGCCACAATTCTGCACAGACAATTTTCTGCTGCATCATAAAATTGAGTGTATGACTGCTGTATTGGGTGACTGTCTATGAATTCACATTAACAACATTTAGGTAAAAAAAAAGGACAGACCAATCTTTTAGTAAAAGGTATGCAGAACAAAACACTCTGGTGAAAGTAACATGATGTGAAAATCTGCAGTGGAACTTGGACCTGTCCTGCTCCTCTTAGGTGAAGAGGCTTGAAGAATTCCAGTGAGATACTGAAAAATTGGCTGATTTCAGTTGATGATGGGAACTCAGAGCTGCCTTCTAAGACCTGAAGGAATCCTATCGGAAGGTTACAGAGGGACTTAATTCTTACAGGTGTCTAATGACAGGACAAAGGGGAATGGTTTGAAGCTGAGGCAGAGCAGGGTTAGATGGGATCTTAGGAAGAAGCTCTTCAGTACGAGGGTACTGAGACTCTGTAACACACTGCCCAGGGAAGTTGTGGCTGCCTCCTCCCTAGGGGTGCTCCAGGCCAGGCTGGATAAGGCCTTGAGCAGCTGAGTCTAGTTGAGAGGCATCTGTGCCCTTGGCAGGGAGGTTGGAGTATATGACCTCTGAGGTCCCTTTCAACCAAAGCCATTCTACAATTCTATGTTGCATATAGAACATTTGAGAGAGATTTCCATCCTAAGCACTCTACAATTTGCTTCTGTTTCACATACAAATATTGTAGCTGCTTTACCTCTTGTCAGGTTCTACAAATCAGTACTCTTTAAATGACTGGAAATGAATTTCAGGCTTAAATAAACTATTCCTGAACACACCAGGCACAAAAACAGTTGTCTCAGCAGCACAGCAGACACAACTAACATGACTTACATTAAGGTAACTGAGCTTACTGATTCAGTGGCACACTGATCTGTACTTTGAATTGCATATATGTAATCTGTCCTACTGCCAACAGAACTGTTCCTAATTTCCATAATGATAGGTATTAACACTGTGTGAACAATAAAGCTGTTACACTACACAAAGTTTCACCTTGATTTAAGAGCACCATTGATACTATTCTGCATCTGTATCCAGAAGAGCAGGAGGAAACCTTGGCTATCATTATTCCTTGAAGTGGCCAAAACGCAAATCTCACAATACAGTGATGCTAATCTAAAATCTCCCAATAATAATTTCATTTAAAACTGCTCAGTGAGTCAAACTGACTATGCAAGTCAACTTCATTAAATGTTATCAATGAAAACTTTATTGCACACTCATTGTACTTCCACAGCTGAAATTCTCATACCCACATTAGGATTTAAATCAGTCACAGAATGTCAGGAGCTGCAAGGGACCTTGAAAGCTCACAGTCCAGCCTCCCTGCCAGAGCAGGATCACTAGAGTAGATCACACAGGAACACAACTAGCAGGTTTTGAATGTCTCCAGGAGGAAGAGACTCCACAACCTCTCTGGGCAGCCTACTCCAGGGCTCTGGCACTGTCACGGTGAAAAAGTTTTTGCTCATATACATGTGGAACCTCCTCCGCTTCAGCTTGCACCAACTACAGCTTGTCCTACCATTGGACATCCCTGAGCAGAGCCTGGCTGTCTTCCCAACACTGCTCTTCACATCTTTATCCACAGGAATGAGGTCACCCCTCAGGCTCCTCTGCTCCAAGCTCAAGAGCCCCAGCTCCCTCAGCAAGGAGATGTTCCACTCCTTTCAGCATCTTTTGGCTCTGTGCTGCACTCTTTCAAGCAGTTCCCTGAAGTCCTTCTGAAACTGAGGAGCCCAGAACTGGACACAATACTCCAGATGCAGCCTCACCATGGTAAAGTGTTTTAAATAACTTCACACCAAATGAATTATAAATCATTGTTGTGTGTAAAGTGTGAAGTGCCATGGGGAATTTATCTCGCTGCCACCGTTTGTGTTTTACCACATACTTTTGAAAATGTTTTGCAACCAGAATATAAAAAGGCCTGAGCCTTATTTCTTAGCTATAAACACATTAACTGTTTAAATGCCATCAGAAAGGGCAAATCAAGTCTTCCAAAAAGACATTTAGAGACCTAACAATAAAAGTTGACAATTATTACTCCTTTATCCCCAAAGGGAACATCTCTTTCAACCACCTAGTGAGCAGTATGGATAGATTACATCCCTTAGTTGAGAATATTGCATGCTTGGCAATTTCAACTGTGTTAGTGCAAGAATAGCTCTTCTTGCTACACCAGAATTTCCTCTGTAATTAAACATCCTATAACAAAGCAGAGATTCACCTCTTTCCTACCTACTGTTCCAATAATGCTCTGCCAGTCAGTCCCTTTAAGCTTTTAACCTCCATTTTAGCCTCAAGGCTAATTAATTTTGAGCTCAATTCTTCGACATTCTTTTACTTAGGTCAGCTTTTTATAAAGAAGGAAAGCAAAAAACTTTGAATTCTTTCTTCTCTTTTGCCTGGTCTTATATTCAAGCTTTATTTTTACAAAAAGTGTATGGGGGAAAAAACCTCAAGCTCATGGCCTTATGTGCTGGGGATGTAACAACCTCTTTGCATCTCACAAAAAGTAACTCTCCCATTTAAGCAAGTGGTTTTCCCTATGCATTAGCAGCAGAAAGGAATTCACACTGGTGGATACACTGAAAAGCCCTCTTACTGTTAAGTAGTTGAGAAAATGCTATTAAACATTTAGATAGTTATGGAATGTTTGCAGGAAAAAGAGTTACAGAACGTTAGGGGGTGGAAAGGACCTCTGGAGATCTTGGGGTCCAACCTCCCCACCAGAGCAGGGCCAGAGAATCTAGTGCAGGTTGCACAGGAATGCATCCAGACAGTGCTGGAAAGTCTCCAGGAAAGGAGACTCCATAATGTCTCCAGGGAGCCTGTTCCAGTGCTCTATGACCCTCACAGTAAGGAAGTTCTTCCTCATGTTGATGTGGAACTTCCTGTGCCATGGCTTACATCCATTGCCCCTTGTCCTATCACAGAGTGCAAATGAGCAGAGGCTGTCCCTTCCTCATTGACCCTCAGCCTTCAGATATTTATATACATTTATTAGATCCCCTCTCAATCTTTTCTTCAGACTAAACAGCCCCAGGTCCCTCAGCCTTTCCTCATAAGGCAGCACTCCAGTCCTTTCATCATCCTTGTAGCCCTGTCTTGTAAATATGCCCATAATATTTAAGGTAACATACAAGAAGTATTTCATAACAAATGTCTGAACCAAACCAGAACACCACAGAACAACAGGCTGCATCAGATTCCCTCTGAAGCTCCCTCTCAAGAAANAAAAAAAAAGAAAGAAAGATCCACCTGTGTGGCAATACTGGGTGCAGGGAAGTGGTCTCCAAAATACTCAGTGGTCACACTTTGTGAGATCAAGCATCAGGATTTGGATCACAGCATTACAAAATTTTATAATGCAGCAGAAATTTCTAACAGACAGGAGCTTCCTGGAGCACCTAAGCTGACTGTGAGCATGACAACTCACATCCCCTTTCTTTATTGCTAAATCTTCATTTACTGCAGTTAGGTTTCCAAGCAACAAAACATTTTTAGACAAAAGAACTGTACTTTGCAGATACCAAATTAAAACTTAGGTTACTAATCGATACACGCTCGTGTCTCTTAGTTACAGAGTACACTGTAGTGTAATAAGGAACACAAGGGAAGGAAGAATGTAAGGGGACCACAAATAGGTTATTAAAAACTTGACTATGACAAGAAATATGAGGGGAAAACAGAGGAGACTCAGGGCAGACCTTATTGCTCTCTTCAACTGCCTGAAACGAGGCTGGAGAGAGAAGGGGTTCAGCCTCTTCTCCTTGGTGGTAAGTGTCAGTAGAAGAGGAAATGGTTCCAAGCTGCACCAAAAGGTGGTTTAGGTTGGATATTAGGAAATATTCCTGCACTGAAAGGGTTCTCAAACACTGGAATGGTCTGCCCAGGGCAGTTGTGGAATCACCATCCCCAGAGACGTTCAAGCGGCCTGTGGACCTGGTGCTTAGGGACACAGTTTAGTGTTGACCCTCTAGTGCTGGGTTGAAGGTTGGACTGAATGATCTTGGATGTCTCTTTCAACCAGGTATGGCCTGTTCTACAGAAGATGATCCCTATACTGTCACAATCCCCCTCCTCTCTAACACCAAGTGGAGATAAGATTGTAGGTACTTACCTCTTTGGATAATCGTGTGAATACATCTCCTCCCCTGAGAAAGTCCAATATTAAATACAGCTTCCCTTCAGTCTGAAAGGCTTCAAGGAAACACAACAGGAAGAATTAAAACAAAACCCATCAGTAGTTATGTGACAAAGATGAGCTACAAAGCAGGTCTGAATGCTTTAATAACTATGCTATTTAAGTGGAAGGCAACACTTTTGTTCTGGAGCTGAACTAATTTCAGCAGCACATGAGGTATGATTACTTCACAGAAGACAAACTTAGTCATAAGAGATCATTAAAACACTTATTTCTTGTCTAATAGGGAAACACCACAGATGTGAATTACTGTGTTATGGTTTCACTCCACAAAAGGCAGAAAGAACAAAACAAAGACAAACCCAACACACCTTAAAGGACCTTAAAGGAAAACTTCATATGTGTGCATTCATTTCTTAGCATTGTGAAGTTGCTAGAATTTAATTAGGACACTAAAATGGACACTCTACAGCTGAGAAGGAACACAATCATTTATGCCTCAAAGTAATGGAAGAAACTGTAGCAAAAAGATACCAACCATAGTGCAGTTTGACGATAAATGGATGATTTACTTCTACTAATATATCTCTCTCCATTTTTGTACGAACCCTATCCCGAACTGAGGGGAGAAAAAACAAAGACAAAAGAGACTGCTGTAAAACATATTTGGTGTAACACAGATGGAGCTGAAGTCAGCATATGGAAAGTTTGCTGCCTAAAGAAGTACTTATCCTTCTTACCTTATCTGTTTTGAACTTTTAAGTCTCCCACAAAACACACGGTCCTTTATTTTGTCTCTTACCTGCCCCAGCTTCCTTACTACCCTCATTTGTTCCCCCAGTACTTTGTGATAGTTTTTATTATTTTCAGTTAAGAAAATCCCAAAACTTACATCTACATTTCCAGACAGCTACCTTTAGCCTCTCAACTAATTATCTGTACTTAAAATACACTTGATATCTTTTAAGATTACTTTTTTCTCTTCAACTAGTAACAGTTCTTATTTACACATAGGGGAGCTGCATGCATTAGTGTCTTCTGAAGGCCAAAAGAGTAAATTAGCTTGCTATGGCACCTATAGAAAGAGGGAATGACTTAATTTTAACCACAGTTAAAATTTCTAGCTTTAAAAATTATTTTCCTTTTGTCTTTTAAGTTTGTGTTCACAGAAATGAGAAGACTAAAGAGAATTAAACAATCCTTTTGAAAGAGCACTTTTTAAACCACATAATTAAGGATTATTTTAAACCTGGCCAGATGGCTTTAAACATGAACTTACAAGTTCAGTCTAAGAAAAAATAGCTACTGTCAGAGAAGAGTTACAAACTCACCAGAAAATACTTATGATTTTAAAGAAAAGATTTTAAAAAGTATTTACAAGCCTCACTGAAGAGATTCAGCTACACTGAAAGCCTTTTTCTACAGTTTCAACTCCGAAGCTCCACATACCTTTTAAAGAAGCTTTTTTCAACACTTTCATTGCATAAAGTTGCCCAGCATCAGGACCAATTATTTTCCGCACAAGGAAGACCTGGTAACACAAACCCCACTCTTAAAATGACTGTTCAAAATATCATGTGAACATTAAACCAACCCAACTAAAAACCCTGACTAGGGCTTTTCTTCTTTCAACTTCATTAATGCAGACAAGGAGAGAGCTTGTCCCTAGTCCCATCCCTTTCCTTGTTAACTCTGAGGAACAAAAAGATGCCAAATACTCAGACTAGGTCTTTTTGCATAAGCAAGCCCAGCAATCAATTCTCAACTAACACACAGCATTTGCCAACCTATTAATTTCAGGCAGCTTTCAGTGCTCTCTCCTAAGCACATACCCTTAGAGGAAGGGCAAAATTGCATTCCCTTAATCAGATTAGAGGTTGAAGCACCACCAAGCTCACTGAAGTACCCAGACTGGTCATAAACGACACATACTTTCCTACAGCAAGCTGTTTAAATAAGTACTTATCAAATACATGCTTTCAGAAGTGTGTTACTTTACAGTACTTTCTTAGAGAATCACAGTTGTGCCTGGCCTGCCACCTCTTCAGAGATTTTTGAGGTTCAAGATCCAGGTCCCAAATATCTACCAGTCTGTTGATGAATTCTGTAAGAGTGGTGAAACGAAGGCAAGCAAACCTCACAATTTAAGATCAAAACAACCTTTACTTCTGGAATAGCAACTCCAACAGGTTCTTCTAGTCTCCTCTTTCCAGAGGAGTTTTAAAGCTAGGTGCTATAGAACTTGACACTAAGGAAAGTCTAATGGAACATAGAGTAATGCAGTACAAATAGATGTACCTCTGCTGACTAATACTCTGCCCACTAGATTTGTTTGGTGTCTGCTCCTGTTTCCAAGTTGTTGCTCTTAAAACAGCAAAGGGCCACAAAGATGATGCAGGGGCTGGAACACCTGTGCTGTGAGCACAGGCTGAGGGATCTGGGGGTGTTCAGCCTAGAGAAGACTCCAGGGGAACCTTAGAGCTGCTTTCCAATACCTGAAGGGATTCTACAGAAAGGCTGCAGAGGGACTTTTCATAAGGGTGTCTGGTGACAGGACAAAGGGGAATGGTTTGAAGCTGAGGGAGAGCAGGGTTAGATTGGAGTTTAGGAAGAAGTTCTTCAGTACAAAGGTGGTGAGACTCTGGAATAGGCTGCCCAGGAAGGCTGTAGATACCTTCTCTCTGAGCATGGTCAAGGCCAGGTTGGATGAGCCAACTCTAGTTGAGAGGTATCCCTGGCCATGGCAGGGAGGCTGGAGTGGATGAGCCATTCTATGATTCACTGATTCAATTATTAGTTATGGGGAGTGCTTGTACTGTAAAGAAATTGTACAAGTCATAAGAGAATGTCAAGGGCAACTTGAAATTGCCTCTCTGATCTTAACTTATTCAGATTTTCATGAACAGTAGATTTATTATTCACTTTTTAAGAAATTATTTTTTGAAATGGAATGTTAGATTTTCCACTCTACAATCAGAAATCCATACACAGTCACTGACTAAACTGTACAGGGATGGAAGGGGTTGGGGTTTTTTGTCTTTTTGTCTCAAGTTTTGCCCAATGCCTGGATCTACAGCACTGCTCTCATTATGACGTTGCTCTAATAGTAAAGGAATTCAATCACCAGCAAATAAGACAACATATGTAGAATAAGGCACTCCCAATTCTGTAAGTAGAGTATTAATAGGCAGGTACAAATAATTTAGTGCTTAAGAACCAAAACTTTGTGAGAATGTAAGGCCTTTATGTACAAGAACCAAAACAGCTACCACTAAAAACTACTCAAGCACCATCTATTCAGTCTGCAGTCTCCACAATCTGGCATCTTGCAGAGATGCAGTGGTTAGTTGATCATTTGTGAAGCAGAAGTCAAGATGAGTACATTGCACAAGGTGATTCATTTAAGTGATTCAAAACATCTTCAGCAGAAGGTTATCCAAAGCTGAAGAGAGAAATCTACTAACAGAACTGAGATTTAACCCTTTATTTTTGTGTAACAGAACAAATTCCTACATGGATGCTGAAAAAAGAGAGGCAGAAGACTGACTATGACACTGTACTAAGCTAAAGCAAACAAATCTTGTGTTTGCTAAATCCAAAAGGAGATCCCTGAGAAATATGAACTGGAGAGAGAAAACAAACACCATGAAGACAACAGCCATTGATCTTCATTTGTTTGTTTTCTTTTTGGTAGGCAGTGACAAGTACTGGATGAAATGAGCCCTGCTCAGAAGTGCAACAGTTCCCATCCAATTTTAAAGCTGGCTCCTGAAGCAAGGCCTGCAAGGTTTCAAAAGCTTCAAGACATATCACACTAAGCTGGTGGGATTCTGAGCAACAGCATTCCTTAGGCTGTCAGAAGTCTGAACTCTGAGAAGTGAGAATCTGTCTGAGTCAGAGCTCAGATGTGCCTACCAGATAGCTTAAGACATCTCAAGTCAGGAGTAATAAATGCAAGGAGCATTTTAGGTTCTGAAAATGAAAAGTGTTATGAGGAAACTGGCAATCAATATTTGCAGATAAAGAAATGTTTCTTAGGCTGCAAAACATTAAGAAATACTTCCAAGTCTGTTTTCTAAACTCTCTCTTATTCACAGAAAGCCTTCCTAGCCTAATTTCTTTTTTCCTTTCTCATGTAAGCCTATACAGAGGTTTGTTCCTGCCATAAGCCAGAGAAAACCAGCAGAAGAACAGGAAAGTGGAAACAAAAAAAGCTGATTGTCTGCTTTAAGAGTCTGGTTCTACAAAACAGATTACTTTCTTAGACACTAGGATTAGTATTTCAGCTGATGGGTGTCAAACTAGCAACTGAGACATTTGATTTTTAATTTCATTTCTAACCATAACTTTGCAAGGCAAACCTCCTCAAATCTGCCACTGTCTGATTCTCCTGCCTAGAGACTGAGGCTGTTGTTTCTGTGTCTGAGATCATTTGATGCCCTGCTACAAACAGCAATCCTTTGGCACCAGAGTAAAATAGGAAAAAGATTAGATTTGTCAATATATTCACAAACATTCCCAGCAACTCTGCTCTGGCAGTGTCTTTATAGAATATCTGGACAGGTCTATGGGAAAAGACTTTAGAAATCCTACCACAGTAAAAGCAAAACACACACATCCCTCCCAACACAGCTGCAAAGGAGGATGCGCAGCTACCTCCAAAAACAGGGCCATTTCCAAATCAATCTCTACCCACCTGTGTTCAGATTTGTTAAGCTTATACCCAACCTTGTAGGTACAGAAAGAAGTAGTAAGACAAAGCAGGTTCAAAGTGGAAACCAAGTCTGTCACCTTACCTTTCCAAACGATCCTTGCCCAAGAACCTTAAGTAGCTCAAACTGTGCTGGATCTGCTTTCTCACATCCTTCTTTCACATGGTGTGTAATAGGAATCTCTTTCACACTTCCTTCATCCTATTATTTCAAGGCAAATGAAATATAGCAATGAACAGGAATGAATTCAACTCACATTACAAGTGCTTGGTTTAGTTTCTGGGGTTTTTTTAAGTAAAATACTTGAAATCCTAGAAAGGCATTAAAGAAAAAAAGCTCTTCAAATGAAGGGTTTCCCCATCCATCCTTTATCTAAAATGTCTAAACTGAGATAAAATTCTAATAGAAGGCTCATATCCTTTTATCATAAATATTAAGACTATTGCAAAGATGGATTTTCTTCTATGAAAGGAGTAAATGTACAGCATTTTTAAAACCAAGATGATCCTTCAGTGCTCCACCTTTGTTTTGGTGACCTTTCATTTTTCCCAGTGATTATGCTTCTCATTTTCCCCTTTCCTGATACAGTGTTAATAAAAGTTGAATTGAATTTCATCACGCTAGGTAATTACTGCTTTTCACAGCAGCACATCATAAATAGAGCCATCCATTTCCAGCTAGAGGGACATGCATCATTTGAAGAGCATAAACAAGGTATGAGTCATCTTAGGAACTCTGAGGACTGTTGTATCCAACAGAAGAAACATAGGTCTGGGGTGCATGGGTCTGGAGAGACTATCCTGTACAGAGACAACCTTCAGAAAGCTGAGGGCAGTTCCAAGGCAAATAAAAGCCTCGGTGATCTGCTGACGTTTCTGGTGTCACTCTCATCCTTAGGAAAGCAGGGCACAGCAGCTACAGTTGTGAAAAGACAAATATTCCTGATGAAAACCAATCAGCTGATGCATTGCAGCTTTTATGGTGTAAGAGAAGTTCCTCTGAGCCAAAACAAGCGAGATGTCAAAATGGGCACTCTTGAAACTACAAACTACGTGCTAAAGTCTGCACCAGCACCTGAGCTTGCATGTGCAACAGGAGCAGCACCTTCCCCCTGCAGATACAGCCCAAGCACAACAGAAAATCCCACGGGATCTGATGTCCTTAAGTCAGTCCAGATGACTGACTATCCTCCTATACTCTTCTTTAGCTCTATCTCTTCTGGTAGAGACCAGAAAAACACCCTACCAACTTGTGGTACGTTGCTCTGCCTCCAAGACAAGTACATGCACCACCAAAAAAAAAAACACCTGACCACTGGAAGAAATGGGTTTAGAAATGAACACCATTCCATACCTAGTTTGGCTACAAAGTCCTCCTGATAAAGGCCATGCAGAAGAACTTACAATCAGCATTATCAGACAGTATAGAAGTATCTAGGTAGGTTTAGACAGAAACTCAGGGGAGAAATCTGAGCGGCTACATATGTACATACTGCACTAAGAGGGGATAATATCACACTGCATTAATTGCCTATGTCTGAAATGCTTTGTTTGTCCAAAGGGAGAAATAAAACTACACACCCAGTATATTCACAAACTGTAGTTCTGCCATGATTCTGAATTACTCTGACCAGTTGGGCTCCCCAGTTTGCAGGAACTTCTGGAGAGTCTCAGCAAAACTACAAAGATGAGGGGACTGGAGCTGAGACACTTGGGGCTCTTTATAGCCTAGAGAGGACTGAAAGACGAACTTTTTCAATCCTCAGAACATCTAAAAGCTAGAGTGCAAGGGGAATGGAACCAGATGTCCTATCAGTGGTCACCACTGAGAAGGAAGGGGCAGTGGGCACAAATCAGAATAATGGAAGCTCCAGCCAAACATAAGGACAACATAAAGGCAACCTGCTGTGGGTGACCCTGCATTAGAGGTCCCTTCCAACCCATACCATTCTGTAAGGCATCTTCCTCTTCTTACTCTTCCTGGAAAAGGTCACTTCTACCTCTTTCCCATACAAAGGTAACTATTAACACAAGACATCGCTGGGTAACAAACTTAACCCTTTAATTCACACTAAGCTATCTCCCTCTTTGCTGACACACTGATGACAGAGGGTAGACATCTCCACCACGTTTCATCCATCCACCTCGCTGACTATGCACCTACACACTCCTAGGAAAGATGCATGTATCTTTTCAATGGCTTTTTATTTCCTTTCTAAAGACATGTCTGGGATTTAAGGCAGATAAGAACACCAGCACCTCAAGTCATCCGACACAGATGAAAGCAGCAAGTCATGTAAGTTACACAGCAAGTCATCTCGTTAGACACCAAGTCGTACAACAGACTTAATGGCTGGTTTTTGTATGAAATATGTAAATATTCTAGATAGAAGCTTTTTTACTTCACCACCCTAATTTGTATTCCTTAACACTGTGAACCTTTGCATAAGAAAAGATCTGGAAGAGTTCACCTGCTCTTCTGTTTATCACCCACAGTCATTAGCCTGTGACATCACAGGTGGTTGCTGCGGAGACTGACAAGAGTGTTTCTAAATGTGAACTGAGGGGAAAAAAATGTTTTCCATGCAAATAAAGAAGAACTTGAGATGTAGGAAATGACTTAATTTTTATCAAGTGTTTTACCTTCACAAAAAAAGGGCTATATAATTTCACCTAGTTGACTATCATTAAAGTACTAAAAATTGGCATGACTTAAGTATAAAAAGACCTCTGCATCACCAAAGAGAAATAAGCAGATAAAGAGCTGAGCATATATATGTGTGTGTATATATATATATATCCCAATTTTATTTGAATTTCTACTTTGGCCTCCACAAATTGCAAATTCAGTTATCTGATTTTGTGCTCTGCTGCTTGAGCAGCAAATTTATGTCAGGACTCAGCTAGCAGCTCCCACTGAGTTGCCTTGCACAAGAGGTAACAATTCCCAGCAGGTTCACTAGAAGACAAAGCACTGAAAGAAAGGCTGCAATCGGTTATGGCTTTGTGCCATCCTCCTTCGTTACAGCTTGACTGGTATGTGGCTCCAAGAACCTAACAAACAAGCCCAACAACATCCTTCTGCTCCAAGCGCAGTGAAAGACTGAAAGAAGCCACTGCTCATCTTGCTTTGCTACATGTAAAAAGTGACTGACACTGGTGGTTCATTTACTTGCTCCACATCAGGAAGTGTCCAAGCATTGCACGCTTCTACCTCCAAGAGTTTATTCTCCAAATCATTAATGATGTGCTGAATTTATCACTGCAATAAAATCAGTAGTCACAGGTGGCAAGAAGATCCATTTGTCACTTCCTTCCATGATCTTGTTCAAAAAACTACTGCCTCGAAAAACAGTGGCAATTTTTTCCAGGCAAATTCAGGCATTTCACCACATACAGAATCAGCCTGAAATACAGTTCTGAACACTTGATTTTCAGAATCTCCTAAATATGTACATCACCATGGCCCTGGACACCACCACTGCTCAGTAAGGTCTATCTGGGATATTTCTACATTAAAAAAACATATTAACATACTGGTGCAAAGATTAGCTCTCTTCTAAACCAGTAGGATTTAGGTACCTCCTAGACAAGTATACAACTACCACAACACACACAAAGAACAGACACTGTAAAAGGAAAACATTAATCACTGTGTATAAAAGGTTCAAGGACTGGACTGAGTGATGCATAAACACTCTCTGCTTCACACAAACCCTCCTCCATAAAGCACTTCTTCAACAGCAAACATTCCCAAACACGGCACTAACAGCCCTGCCCAGGTACTAATTTTCAAAATAATCTCTGAGACTTCGAGCTTCTTCAGGTCAAATAAAATGATAGGTTCTGAAGCTATTAAAGTGCAGGGAATGCATCAAGTTTTGCTTCAAAAGGAAATCATGCTCATGAGTCTCTAAATGGAACATCCACTGAATATACTCACGTGGTAGGAATATGGTTCACCTTCTTCCATAGGCTCATCTGCCATTTTAAGGCCATTTAGCTGGAGAGGTGAAGAGGAATGCAAAAGAGAAAGAAACAAACCAAAACCAGCATTAGGACCTTGCAATTTCGAATCAGTAAAGTTCATCATCTGCCCAATTTGCATTTCAGAGCGCACAAATGAAAGCTGGGATCCTTGTTGCTCCCATTTGAAACTCGTCTCAAACAAATGCTACTACTTAGTAGTTATATTTAGCATCTCCCTCATGTATCATTTAGTACATCCCTGTGTAAGTACCCTTCCACAGCACTATTTAATTGGGATTAATTTAAAATTCCTTCTTTAGAAAGCTACAGATACCAGCCGCACAAGATGGCACTACAGTAAAACTCTTCCCTTAATGCACAAAATTCATGGTGTGGATGCTTTTCAGAAACCTAAAAGTCTGCATTTTAAGGAGAAAATACTCCATAACCTGATTTCAATTTCTTGGGTGGGGGGCAAGAGGGAGAAGCGCAAGAGCAGGTAGAAGGGAGAACAGCACAGAATTCTTACGCACAAAAATAAATTGCTACTTTCCTTAAATTTTAGATTCCTCTAAAATTCTGCTTATGTCTGAAGTTATTTAAATACCCAGCAAACAGAATACTCCAGCTTTAATGAGGTACTTTAGAAACTGTAGATCTGTATATTGAAATACTTGTGAATCAGTTTTAAAAAATGACACCTTGAAGAAGCAGAATATGGTATGAATCTGGAAAGAAACAAATCAATTACATTGCTCTTCAATTACCACAATACTTGGCTGGCAGTTGCCTACTCCCTCCAACAACAGTGGAAATAAAGGAGCAAGTTCACAGTCACAGTGAAAAGTTTAAAAGTTATTTAGTTTAAGCTTCCCCTAAGCAACAAAATTCAATGCTGCTTTAATGAAAACAAACTTTAAAGGAAATACAGAAAACATTGATCGAAAAGCAGAAATTCTTGACAAAATGAAAGAAAGAAACTGTGCACTGTGCTCACAACAGCAGCAAACTTCCACATTCATTGTTCAGCATTACTATTTTCACGTGGCATGGAGCTCACACAAGAAGATACTAAGTAGAACTCATAAAATGGTTTGGGTTGGAAGGGAGCTTCAAGATCAGCTAGTTCCAATCACACTGCCATGGGCAGGAACACCTCCTGCTAGAGCAGTTTGCTCAGGGACCTCTCCAGCCTGGCTTTGAACGCTTCCAGGGTTGGAGCCTCCACGATTTCTCTGGACAACCTGACCCAGTGCCTCACCACACTCCCAGGGAAGAATTTCTTTCTAGTGTCTAATCTAAATCCAGCTTCATTCAAACTGAAGCTGTTACCACTTTATAAGCAAACTCAGACTATTTTATTTCTGAAAACAAAGCTGAACCAACCAAGTTTAGAAACCAGGTAATGACACTTTTCACTTGTACTTCTGAATTCATCTAAGCCACGTGCCTAAGATACTGCCATGTGCAAGTACATGAGCTGCTAAAATGCAAGCCCACAGAGAGCCTTGGAATGTCACATAAACCATGTCCCTGTTCAAAAACAAGCCCCCAGACTGGACAAACAGGTAGGGTGAAGTGACAGCTTCATACCACCACGATTGCATCACCTAAGCAAACCCTCAACCACTTCCACTGCTTCTCCTAGGACTCTCAATTTTAAGCAGAGCTTTTAAGAGCCAAGTCCTAAATGACTGATTTTGATAAAATTTAATCTCCAATTTTTGTATTGAGTTATTAGCACCTGTTTTCAGACTGCATCCTCACTGGGAAGAAAAAAAAGAAAAAAAGAAAAAAAAGCAGTATTGAGGAAAAAGGCACAAGTCTTTGGCTACTTCCACTCTAAGTTTATATCTATTTTAACCACACTTTACAGACAGTCTCTATGTTAACTATCACCTGTAAGTTTAACCAAGCACTGGCATATTCAACACTTCTTCATTATGCATACTTATCATAGAATAGTTTGGGTTGGAAGGGACTTCTGAAGTTCATCCAGTCCACTACATCAGGTTGCCCAGAGCCTTGTCAAGCCTCACTTTGAACAGCTCCAGGGACGGAGCCTCAGCTACCTCCCTGGGCAACCTGTTGCAGTGTTCCAGCACCCTCACAGTGCAGAACTCGTCACTAACATCCAATCCATATTTACTCTTCTCTCATTTTGAACCATTGCCCGAATTTTGTCCCTGCAGCACTTTGCAAGCAGTCCCTCTGCAGCCTCCTTGTAGTCCCCTTCAAGAACTGGAAGGCCTCTATTAGGTCTCCCCAGAGCCTTCTCTTCTTCAGACTGAACAACTCCAGCTCCCTCAGCCTGTCCTCACAGCAGAGGTGCTCATGGCCCTCCTCTGGACTCACTCCATCAGGTCCACATCCTTCTTTTGTGTTGCCCCCCTAACTTCTCAGGGCTGGCAATCCCTGGACCCATTACCCTGGACTCAGAAACCTCATATACATTGGAGAAACCAAAAGGTACCAACTTACTTGCTACATAACACTTACACATTTTTTTCCCCCCAAATTAGATACTGGGAGGGAGGAGACACCCACTCTATTTGTTGTTGCGTGAATTAATTGAACACATGAAGAAATAACACCACAGTTTGGACCAGATATGAACTCCAACCTCATTCCAGATGACTCATTCCCATGTGGTTTGACACTAGATTATGTTCAAGAGTGAATCAATAGGAAGCACACCAAAGTTGTCTAAAATGCCTGTTAATAGAGAAAAATAACTCCTACTAATAGAATAGAGGCTTACTGCAGGTGCTCAAAAATCTGATATTCTTCACTCACGTACTTTAATTTGAAGTGCATTTACTGTGCACTTGGATTTTTTTTTTTTTTAACCATGGTCAAGAATTTCCAAGGTTTTTTTTTAAACTTCATGTTGAGCTCTGAAACCAGTACCACCAGCCAGAAGAAGTGCAGATACACTGAAAACAGTTAAGGTAATTCCAGGCAACAAGACACAGAAAGCTGCCACTGCAGGAATAGGGGGTTTAAACCAAAAAGCAGCATTTTATTCAATCTACGTAGTTCCTGAGCATTCCATGTAGGCTTACCTTCAGCTTTCTGGCAAATCAAATATAGTGAGTTACTGGATTTCAATGGCAGGTAATCAAATGTCATCTTAATTAACAATTTCCTACCATACACTTTTCCTCTTCGTTGTTGCTCATGTTTTTTTCTTTCCTGTCCTGTCCTGTCTCTAACTACACAGGTTGGGATGCCTGCCAACTTTCAGTCCAAATAATTTTATAGTCAAGTGCTTGGATCTACTTTTATTGCCTGATACCCACATCGTATTTTTATTTTATTTGTGAGCCCTGGTAACTGCCCATTAAAAAACAACAACAACAAAAAACTCAAACAAAACATAGGAAAAAAAACCCCACAAACCAACAAACACCCCAAAACAAGCAGTACACCTGCTGGAGTGCAACCCAAAGCCTAGAAGAGTGTTAAGTATTCAGTTAAATTCAATGCTGTTTTGTACAGTTAGTTACATTGGTCAAGAATCAGGAACTAGAAGATTCCACTGTTGCCCTTTTTAGGCAAATAAACAACGAAAGGTACTATTAATATTTAATTTCCACTTCTGTGGAAGCCAAATACAAATCTCTTCTTCTGCAGCCAAGTGGGACCCTTTTTAGGGATTTAATCAGGAATATTTATGCACGAGCATATATAGAACAGAACTATTTTACCTCTAAGTCACCACTTGCTAAATGTCTATGAATTCTAATCTATTAAGAATTAGAAAGCAGACAGCTACAAACAGAGCAGGTGAAAGGAAGCCAGGATCATTATTCTGAAGGAGATTCTCACCCCCCTGAATCATTTTGCTGTTCAGTATTGCTAAAGTCCTACTACTAACAGAACATTTTAAATATTAACTTCCCTTGAAATACAAACTGAACTGAGACATTTAGGCAAACACTTTCAATACTTTCCCAATACAGATTTTGAAAAGACGAGAACAGAGTTAAGGTCAGACAACCTGGCAGGTATGAAACTTACTTTGCCAGAGGTGCAGGCTAAGGGACCCAATCCTCCACTGCTGAGCTGCCCATGAGGTAACACAGAGCAACCTGCCTTCTGATTTAAATAGCTGCCATGGATCCCATGACTGGCTGAGACTACTCTATTACCTTGGGACTATATCCAAAGGGCTTCTGTGGGCTGGTAAAAGGCTTAACTACTATTGCACTCAATTTTTTCCTCTGATAATTACAGTAGAACAGAAGGCTCTGATAATTACAGCAGAACAGAAGGCTCCAAGACTCACCAAAGATTTTAACCACCTTCCTCCAATATTAAAGAGGTTTTAACTGTTTACATGGTAAATGTGCTATGGTGGGTCAATAGATTCTGGCCAAAAGAAGCTAGACAGTCAGCACAAATGCCCAGCTGTAAGGAGAAACAGCAGAAGATGTAAATCAAGTTAATTCTGCCCTGTTTTCACACATCTTCACTTAGGCAGTCCAACAGTAAAGATCTGAGAGGAAATGAAAATGTTATAATCATAATACTATTAGATGTAGAAAGTGTTGTTCAAATCCACTCACATACAACCTAGTCTGGCCTCAGACAACATCCTACAAGAGGACCAATAAAAGCTTCTGCATCCTCCACAGTTCCTCCTTCACTGCACTTAATTTGCTGAGTTACTGCAGCCAGAGTCACCAGAACTGCACCTCTCAATTCCTCCAGACGAACACAAGACTAACCACTTTACTTCCCCACAAACAAAAGTGTTACTTCAAATGCCTATTTCAAAACGTTAGGGGAAGCTTACATCAGAACCCCCAATTACTTGGAAAAAAAGAAAATCAATAAGTAAAAAAATCTTGTTGAGACATCGTTTGCTCCTCATTTATTCTGAATGACATTTGCAAAGAGTTTGCATCATTAATTTAATTAGCAACACACTGGCCTACTGAATCTTGTTTCCTAAGATAGGTTGGAGAAATGTGGGTGTTCTGTACACAGCCACACAGGTGAGGGGAGTTTAAAAATGTCTGAAAGTCGCTGTGAACAAAAGTGCAGCTTGCAGTCACCTGTTCTTGTAACACACTCACACCTTGCCTCCCTGGGTTGCTTCTGCTAATGGCAGATCCCATCACATGCTGCTGCCCAAGCTGAACGCAGTGCTCTTTACTGCCTGGGCTCACATGCTTGTGGCAAGGAACAATTTCTCCCAGTCCAGCAGCCAGCCCCATGAAGTGGAAGCCGCAGCAGCATTATTAGGGTTACCCGACAGAGCTGCATCAACCAGCACAGAGTCCCACCCTGCCACAATGTGACCTGAGGAAGGATGTCCTGCCAACGGCAGTGCCCACGTCACACTCCACAACTCTGTGCTCAATTTTCTTGTCTCTGGCTCACTGCCTTCACAAACCTTGTGCTAGACTCGGTCCCTCAGCTCCTCTCACAAAAGGAAGAGGCCAGGTAAGGCAAGCTCTTTAAACACACTGAGTAAGAGAGGAAGATAAAGCCATCTACATAAAAAAAAAACAACAAAACCCAAAACACCAAACCCTAAACCATCATCAGATCCAGGGAAAGCTGAAGTTCTTTTCCTGTGGAAAATAAACCACCCATTCAGACAAGACAACAAACCCTCAGCAAGGCACAATTACTGATTTTAAGAGAACATTCTGATCCTTCCCATTATCACAGACCAGAGGAGAACTGCCTGTGTCTCAGAATGGTTACAGTTCTGAGAAGACCCAAAGCTGACCACAGCACAGGGATTGCTGAGCCAGTAGAGGACTTGAGATCTGTTCACTGCTGCCTGCCTGGGAGAAGACTAACTCTGTCATCAAAGGGCACAAAGTAGATGCTCTGGAAGTAATTTTTAATGGCAGATTAAAGAATATTGGAAATGGGCTAGATTTATAATGTGGTGAAAACAACACATTTCAGAACTTAACATAATAAAGAAGTACATCTACATGAATATTAAAGCTCGGAGTTATCCAATCATACCATTCTTCTTTTAGAGTGACCAAAGCCAAAGCTATCCTGTAGAACTCCAACAGCCCTCCTGCTCCACTTAAAGACCCAGAACAGCACAGCAGATTTCCAAAATTATCTTACCCAGAGTTATTTATTATACTGGGGCACTCTTCAGTGCATAAAGACACTCATTGTTTTGCATTTAAGACTATTAATGTGCTTGCTAGCCCCCCCTCTCCCCTTTTTCCCTTTTTTAAGGCAGCTTGTCCTCTTAAGTCTTCCTAAAAAGTGCACTCTGTTGCAACGGCTGAGGGCACTTAAGTCAAGTTACAGGCAATACGATTACTTTCTTTTCTTACCATGACACCACCTAACCGGAGACGTTGAGAGATGCACAGAACTAGGTAGCTGAGTCATCCACGTCACTGCCAGTAATTACTCACAAAGGAGTTACGCAACTCTTAACACTGACAAAATTCAGTGGCCTTTGACAGAGCAGGCTCAGAACATGCCCAAGAGGATGAACTGAAAACACCAAAGATGTAGTTATTCAAATTGGCATGGGCGACCCATTACGTACCACAACAGCAAAGCTCTATTCAGGATTATGCCTGTTGGAGGGCAGCAACTTTTGACGTAGCTCAGTTTTCTAGAAGAACACTTCAGCTTCCAGCCACTTTTGTCATCCTGCCTTCCTGCTCACCATCAGCCAATTAAGCAACTGGTTTCTGAAGTATTTCTTTCCAAGACTCTTGGTGTGAGGTTGCATTTATGCAATTCACAATATCCACCTAATTGCAAACAGCGTGCACTTAAAGTCAATTACACTTACCTGTTAAATGCAAGACTACTTCTACTTAATAGGCAGAAAATCCCCAAATTACTTTATTCTGCCTAATTCCAGGTATTTTTGCACTTCATTCAGCCTGGCCAATAAAACTGCAGCATTTACTGTTTTCTCTATATACTGCAATCATATTCTAATACCCTACAACAGTTGATCACATATAAAAAAAAACAAGTATGTCGATTGTCAGGAAAATGCTTATTAATCCTCTACTTAGGAGGAAAAAAAGTTCACTCATTATTTGATGCTTGAACTGCATGACACTGACTCTGCCTACCCAGGCTTAAGGAACTCCCACAGTCACAAAAGTGCTTCGCATGTGACACTGCCACAGGAATATGAGAACAGACAGGGACAGCACAGCTCACAATCCAAAATGTAATCCTTAGCACCTCAAAGAAGTAAAAAAAAAAAAACCAAAAAACCAATTCAGTCTGAAATTTATTCATGTTCACGTTGTGTTTACGCCTTGAAGCACAAGAAATTGTTTCCTACCTTCGAGATCTGTTTTAACTTCAAGTCAACATGAGCATTACTTCAGTGGAAAACATTTATTTCTAATATTGTAATCCTAAATTTAGTCAAGCAGCAGATTCTTGAGAAGAAACAAATCTTTGTTAAACCCCCAAACCACGTGAATGCACCACTCCAACAGGCAAAAAAGTACCACACTTCCCTGATCACACTTTTATATAAAGCCTTATGTCAACAAGAAGTATTTGTTAATGTAATTTGGGAAATTCACAAGCAACTTGAAGGAACTGGTCCTGGTATAAAGGAAGCCTCAAACACTGCTAGCCAAAGGTAACTCAGATGTAACAAACACCATGTCTCAGTTTAATCAGAGCACAACTGAGATGGATTTATGCAGACCCTGTTAAGTAGCTATTTCATGTACAGGTTTGAGAGAAACAATTCAAACAAAGGCTGCTGCAAACGGCTGCCTTCAGATGTTACGGCAAGCGAGACATCCACCGCAGTCTGTTCCGTAGGCTAGATGAGTGTGACTCCAGAACCAGGCTCCTACACCAGTGCACTGCCAAGCTCACCTCTCTTTACTCACCCTATCCCAGACAAGTACTCGAAGATAACTCGGACATCACCCCCATCACCAGAACTACTTGGTGCTGGAGTCAGGGCTTGTTCTTCAGCCACTCTTCCTCATTGCCAAAAGTTACAGCAAACCTGTACACAAAAGCAGCACTGAACACAACACACTAAGAGCAGCACGAGCCTTGGTGAGGGGCTATTAGTCCAGCCAAAAACCACCAGAGATGCACGACAACCACAAATGTTCACATTTCATCTACAGTGCTGCTGGATTATTTCAGCACTGATGTTTCACTAAAGAACAAACCAATGGGGTCAAGAAACTTCTCAGACCTTCCACAAGCTTCATAGCTGAACTGAAATATACAAACAGCAAGACTAACAGGTCACCCTTAATACTTCTGTTGACTTTTAAAGCCTTACCTGTAGTATTATTAACATAATTAGAATGTATTTAATATGAAGGCACAGGGACTGCATCAATGTCATCAGACCATTAGAATACCCTTAAGTATGGCAGCTATGGTGTAGGAATACACATCCAGTCATTAGAGCACTGGGAAGGGGCATTCTGTAGACACAGCAACATAAAATATTAACAGCTAAGTTAATTTAAAACCTCACCACTTCATTCCTACAGTTTCAGGTATAAATTCATACCGGAGAACAAAAATTCAGCAAGATCCTNCCCCCCGCCCCCTCATTTTGTACTCAGATTAATTTCCTACAGAGCTTTTTACGAACGGTAAGAAAAGCCAACCGCATCGCGGAAAGCAAGTCCGACCAGTTTCACGAAGCTTTACTTGGATAACATCTTTTGTGTGTAACGCACCTAGGTGTAATCTTCATTTATCATACCTGACAATGCCTGATTCGCAACCCTTCAGCTCTGAAAGTGCCAAAGTTTCCGTGCCCAGGTGTTCCGCTCTGCCGAGACACGTGCACGGCGCCACCAAGCTTTGCCGTTCCCTTGCTTTTAACCAGCCTGTGGCACTCGGTTATGGATGCACGGAGTGCTAAGCAGTACCTCAAACTCTACCAAAACTCGTTCCCGGTTTAGGCATCCACACCTCAGCCACGCGCTCCCGGTTCTGTTCATGCTAATTACTGCTTAGTTCCTCAGCGGAAAAGCAAAGGGACCTCTGCTAGTGACTACCTGGATGCACACTAGGATTAGTACGGCAAATTTTTCAGAAGTTGGAGTAACTTTTCACGGCCTCTACGGGCATAAAACCGAGCGCACAAAACCCCCCACCCAGAGCTGTACGTTATCCGGGAACCGAGGACGGTGCCAGTACCGCGGTGCAAGGCGGCGGCACAAAGCGCACCGGCCTTTAACGCTCGTTAACCGGCGCCGTTCCTAAGGCGAAGTTGGCTGCCCTAACTCCACACGTGTTACCGCTGCCTCGCGGGCTGCAGCCGCCTGCCGAGCCGCCGTCCAGCTGGGAGGCAGCGGCGCCGGCCGCGGCCGCTGAGGGAGGCCTACAGGGACGGGACCGGGCTGAGGGTCGAGCCTGGGGGCCGCCGACTGCCCAGGACGGGCCAGAGCCGAGGCGAGCTCCCAGGACGGTTGGTTCCGGCGCTGCTGCTCCAGGGAACGAGGCGTGGGCAGACCAGGTGGCTCGGCGGAGGAGTCCGGAGCCGGGCGGCAGCACCGGGAAGGGAGGGGGGTGAATCCCGAGGGAGGGGGGGGAAGCGGCGGCGCCG